>OX401999.1:5854702-6454702 GCA_947859395.1 Eupithecia insigniata | reverse complement strand
ATTCTGGGTAACCTATGCCTGCCACGCTTCCATTGTACGAGCAGAAATAGACAAACGGCCAACGACCCGACAATATCGACAGTTTGTGTACTAAGCAAATGCATCTATTGAAACTAACCTAGAGGTGATTCCAAACTAGCACTCCCGAAATACCTACCTCTATATAATTTTGATAGTACTAATTTATGTATATAAGTTTTATTAACATAAATTATTCTATCTGAAAAACCGTTAAAACCGAACTTAACCCGTTTTCGATTTATGTTCATTATGTTTTAAGGTATGTGCACTTATTTATAAACAAAGAATGCAGTCTTCTGTTCCGTTCAAATGATGGCCGAATCATTATATATATGTGGTAGGTTCGTGTGTTTGTAATTGTTCTATTTGAAAATGTGTAAAAGCATAAATGCCTGTTCAGACCTCCGCGGTATACACTACCAAAGAGCGGTAATGAAATCCGAGTGGGTATGCGATGATCTTACTCTCATGTCACTAAAATTCTCGATGAAATACCGCGGACCGCGCGAAATTAGTGAATTGGCTGTCTGAGTAGCGAATACGTCCAAACAGGTCTGCGAGTCATGATTCACAAACTTCGATAATATAATAAAATGCGCTTTTATCACCCATATTTTCTATGTATTTCCTAGCCTTGACGACTCATAACTGAATATTGTTCCAGGTATATACCTACCCGTGAAAGGCAGGTACTTGATGTACAGTGACTCAGGAATCTGGGAGATCTGCCGGTATGTGTTCCAGCCGAACGCGACTTCATCCACTGATGGGAATGCCACAGCACCAACGCCGAGGCAGGACATTGTCGGACTAACCGGCCAGTACTTTACTAGTAAGGAATGTTTCAAAAGGATAAAGTTATTACCTATAAATAACAAAATCACTTAAAAAGAACTTCGACATTCCGTGATGAAGGCGTATGCTAACTGTGTCAAATTATAGGAAACTTCCAAATCACGATCGGTTTTATTGATTTTTAACAAACAAAACTCCATTCGACTGCATGTTATTATGATCTTAAGTTTTATTTATTTTCGACCAAACCAATGCTCGCTACTACATGCGAAATCACGATACATGCCCGAAAAACTGACAAATCACCTATATCGACGCAATCACAGTGGTGATTACACACGATGATCGACGACTACACGCGAGTATGCCCTCCATACTTGCGTGTTCGCGTGTAATCATCTTTAAATCGGTGATAGTGATGAGGTGCCATAATGTTTCTTGTCAATAAGAATATAAATTATAGCAATCACGACAAGCAAACAGGACAGCAATCCTTGGGGAATATATTCCTAGACCAATAAATATTCGCTTGCTCGATCAATAATGAAAGAACAGAACGAAACAAAAGCTAGGTCAGCCAAGAATTTGTTGATATACTTATGTTTAAGATTAATTCTACCGTGCTAAGCTTCGTTATCTCGTAATTTGTTTTTGCTGGGATGATTTAATATTTCTTCGGGTCACTAGGTTCATTATAGTACGTGACGTGACTAGTTACAGTCTGTAAACGTTTAATCTGACATCATAGTTGAAACTAATGAGAACGCCAAGGCGCCGCGCCGCGTCGGTTTTACTATAGCAGGAATGTTATTAGAAGCACTCATCTTCCCTTTTTATAGCTTACTACTACAACCATAGCATAATTAATTAGCAGTGTATCAGTATTAACTGAGTAATAACAATAATCATATTACCTTTCCATGATCACGGGTCATATAGTAACCCGGTCCTTTGGGAGGCATGCGTGGAGCCGAAGCCAACAGCACAGAGGCCCTTTATGAGAATTAATGTAAAGGCGAGAGCTACATATAGCGGGCATCATCTTTGGTTGCAATATGATACACCCGAAAATGATATCCGCCAGGTGTAGAGACTATTGCAAAGGGAAATGAAAGTAATAACGACTGGACTCGGTAATCGGGCTATGGAGGAGACTACGGACGCCTGCCATAAACATTCTCCCAATACTTTTACAAGCGGAAGACGGTGGTTTGCCGAATACTGGATGGGTTCCTCAAAATGTTGGCGTAAATTTTGTAAAGGAACAACATCGGTGCAAACGACTAAAGGATGTCGAGGGGTGCGGCCCCCATTTCACCATCACGAAGACACGTGAGCGGGTTTCCTCGTTATTACGCCATTAGATACTTCCGCCCCCACATCTATATCGTAAGATGCATCTCTCGCGACTCTACTCAGACCGGCTAATGAAATATTACCTTCAATATAACTTAGTTTTGAAATCCAAAATTATTAAGAACAATTACTGTTAACTACCTCAAATTATTCAATTATCCCAGCTTTGAATGATCATAATCCGCGTAACGAACGCCATGGGCAATGCTTGATATATGGTTTAGTTTTTGAAATTTTTACACCTAAATTTTTCAGTAAACAGTATAGGTAATCTAGACTAGAATGTATGGAGAAATAAAGAGTTTGGTCCGTCATTAATTCAATCAACTTTATCAGGACAAAGGTTCTCAAAACCTTTGTATATAAGATCGAACGAAGTGCATATATCTTTTTTTTAACTCTGGAATGTTTTAACCAAAATACCCAGTTAAATAAATATCAAGTCAAACATGTTTTTCTAGCAATGTAATAGGTATTATTGTAGGCCATGAATTAACACCTTACCTACGAAGAAAACAGTGTTGAAGTTTATTTTATCTTGCCACCTGTTTTCTATCAGTCGACTACATAGTCCATTAACTTGTCTTTAACAACGCTCTTGCTTTATGTTATATAAACACATGAGTTTTTTTTTAGTTATATTGTAATAACATAAATGCTATGGATTTTGAGATACTGACTGACATCGATATAATTATGACGGAAACTTACAAAACTTACTTCCGATGATCAATTAACATTATTTACATTCGTAGTTTAAATGCGTTAAGAATTGATTAAGAGTAGACTTAATTGTACAATGACATCTCGGAAAAAATAATCTACAACTATTAAATTTTTTCGCTGTATTGTCGGAAGAAAAAATCTGTCAAACGATTACCTAATGGTAGTTCTATGTCAAATAGAGAGATAAATTAATCTTAATGGCTTTGGGAATTTTCTCCAGCTGAGTTTCACTACAGGGAGTAACCACATGACATGTTACGAATTGAATTTATTTGTGGCAAAAGATAAAAAGCTTTAAAAACTTCAGAATGAAAATATTTACAATTCTCTATGAAAAATTACCGGTTTGTGTAAACTTTGGGCGATGAGTATTTTTAGGATTTTTGGGTGCAATCTATTTTTACTAACCACATAATGGTGAGATTACAGATTATGTAAGAAGCGTTAGACAATGCCAACATTTTAAATTCCTGGTTTGCTAAGAAACCTTGAACTGAAAGAATAACCGTTTAAGTTCTTTGCCATCATCGTTAGAAGCTGTTTTTTATTTATCTTTTTAAATTTTATTTTTGTAAATTATAAAATCCGCCTACATAAGCGAATTTGTACTATCTATACTATACCTATCAATTTGTGCCTTTTACAACGGTCTCATGCAAGCCACCCCCATAATAGTATTTGTTTTTTAAGTTCTTTCAACATGCTAAATTTTATTTGAATGACAGCATATTCTAGGCATTCTTAGTGGCTTTAGAAATACAAGGAGTACCTACAATAAATAATACATAATAACATGAAGAATAGGGTAATTTGAAGGTTGGCGTAAATAGACCTAATAGTTTGAGGAACCGTAATTGGTCAGAAACATGAAACATTAATTAATTTGATTAGCGGGCTTTTATTCAGAAAAAATCTTGATTTTCAAAGTTAGGGAATTATTAAATTAATGATAGATAATGAAAAAATTATGTCATATAATTTGACGTAGTGGTTTGTGTTGCCATTAGGACTTAAATAAAAATCAATGGACTAAACGATTTCTTCCACAAAAACGAATGGAATGGTAGTGATTTTATGAATGGAAAAATCGTTTTATTGTTTTTTTTTTTAATCGTAAATTGTAGAGATTTTTCCCAAGAACCTCGAATAGACCATTCGAAAGAGAATGAAAAAATTAACAAGCCAGTTTTGCTAACTCAAAACCGTAAAAAATGGACTTAGTGATTTCTTGAATTGGGCCACCCTAATTATAGCATTTTCAAAAATGAAAAAACTATAGAAATAAAATAAGCCAATAATGGAACGTTCAAACGTCAAACTATGTGTCAAATGTCAAAGTCAGTTGACATGCGGGCAACGTTTTCACTTCGATTTTATAAACACAAATTACCTATGTACCTACCTTCTTTTACCAATAAGAGCAAAGAAGTCAAATCTTGCGGGTAGTTATTGTATTCTCTTTGGTCTTGCGTTCGCAGAGATTTCGTAGTGTTCTGTAGTGACTTTTATCAACTTAGCGTGTTTCCCGGACTGACGTTTCAAACCATAAAATAGACCCCGGCATTTGTTTCTCGATAACGATTTTGAAGGCAATTGGATTTAGATAAAATTTTGATAAACTGATTAAACTGTAGTTTACGAATTGATCGAATAAGACGACATCGCTTATCAGATGAAACGGAGCAAATATTGAAGAGAGCCTAGTATTATAGATTACTGTAAGGTCATGCTTTAATGAGAATGTCTTGAGAGCTAAGATATAGTCACAAATATGTTTTTTTATTGTTTACATATTGTAGGAAAGGATAATTACTCGTTATATAACCTAACCTCGTTAATTGTTCTTATAATATCTCTTAAATCCTAACTTTAGGAAGGTAAATTAAAGTATCATTTTGTTTGTCTTGCTAAGTTGTACGAATATTGGTTCATTTCGTTCATAAACGCGGCATAAAACAGTTAGGGCAGAGATTCAAAGAACTTCGCCAGTCTTCTACACATTAACACAATTAAATCAAAAAGTATTTATTATTTTTACTCACCAACATATCATTTAGTGATATAATTATCAATAGCTTAGAATTTTGTAGCTTTTGTTCACGCCTCAATACACATCATTCTTCCCCAGGTAAAAAAAAAAAAATACTTGAAAAGAATTATGTATATTTTAAAATTTTCAATATCTTTTTCTTTTCAAGAAATCAATAAGTTCGTGGCTATAATTTTGCATGTCTATCTGTGTAGAATCTTGCAGCTCCGAAATTATGCAAAGATTTAAAGCGCCTTGTGTAGTGTTCCGTACCTCAAAAGGAAAAAAGGGTCACCTCATTTTCCTTCTTTCTATTTCTCTCTCGTCTGTGAAGACACCTCTTCTCAAAAACACGTAGAAGAATCAAGTCGAAATTAATTAAATACTCAGGTCTGCAATCTACATGCCACATATTTTGACATTCGCAAGGGAATCATCCTTTTTAATACTTTCCGTTGTTTAAGATTCATAAAATTTGTCATGAAGCAGTATTTTAGTTAGCACAACACTTAGTATGAAGAAAAATCTAAAAAGCGATAATTTGTTGTAACGTCACAAAACAAAAAAATCTATAAATTTTTATTTGTGAAAAATAAACATGGATACTATTAGAACATTGGAAACTGTTTTAGTGTAAAACTTTGGATGTGAAAACAAGTTTGCACTTGGAACCCTCAGTGCGCGAGTCTCGCACTTGGCCGATTCATTATTATTTTGTAACGTTATTATTTTTGTCAGTATTTTAATATCTTTTCGGTTTGGTTATAGGTCAATTAAAATTGAATAATTAATTTTCTGCTTTCTTAAAAAACAAACCTCAAACAAACACCTTTGCAGAATATCAATAATATTGGTTATACCTACAATGATTTCTCTTATTTTAAGTTTTATAATATTTCGGCACAGTTGCATGCGGCATGATCACGGAATTACTGAAGTCACTGCGTGTGAGTTTTATCGGCAGTTGTAGCAATCTACTCTTATCCTTTGTCTTTTGCTACGAAAGCCGCCCCGTTATCACCTTATTGTTAATAGATAACAATGATACTTCTATATTGGAATTCCTTTAGCAATTAACCCAATTTACTAACCCTCAACAAACATCGTGGGCAAATAAAGCTCCGTGCTCGATACTCGTTGCCACAACTTATTTGTTGAGAAGAGTTATTTAGCAGTAGACAATGGCCTGCAAAATTTGTCTACAAATTTGGCTGATGTAGGAAGAAACTGTTTGTGTAAACTGTGACGTAAAAACAACAATGTGGGTGCCACGACGCTAATAGCTCGCTATCATCCGGTATGTGAAATGAACATGATTCTTGTACTATAGAAGTTTACTTTATGGGTATAGTTCAATTAACTCGAGCTGGCACGTTACCTATATTACGCATTATCACTGCGCCGACAGTTTTCAGAGTGAACGATGAGTTGACCTGAGCACTTTGGACATTCATACCTATTTAAATTACATAGTTTTATTACACAAACGAAAACTTTATTAGTTTTCGTAAAGTAAGCAAATAAGGTCAAATTACATAGAGTACGTCTACATAAAAGCTGACATATGTTATTACAACTATGGCTTTGTTTCAGAATGTACCAACTATTTATCGCAGCCTCAAATGGAGAATGGCAAGCCTATTGATCCGGCCTATGAAGTAGACATTGCAAGTAAGAATTTCTAGGTTTAGCACGAAAATAAAACCTGTTGGCCTGCAGTGGGACCCTATAAACTTATAATAACATAAAAAGTGCATCCGCATTTTGGCCACTAAGCTTGCACAGACCGTCAAATCAAATTATCTCAATATCACGCAATAGAACTTAGACGAATTAAGAAGGTTGGGTACTTGGACATAAACTAGTATTGTAAAAGTATAATAAATAATATGAGTGTCCAGAGTCCTGGCAAATAGGTCAAGCAACTGTCACACATCGATTGTATGAAATTAAATAGTTGCAGTAGGTTTGACCTTTGAATATCAAAAAACAGGAACGGTATTTACGCCAGCTTTAGTTAATCTACCCATAATTTGTTCCAGACTACGTCCGCACCATGATCTCGTTCGGAATCATAAGTCTGTTCGTAATGGCGATGGGCTGTGGATTCTCTGTATACACATTCCTTAACCCCCGCTACATGTTCAAAAGACTCGCCGGTGGCATACACTTTATAAGCAGTAAGTAAGCTTTTAAAGTTTAACGTTGCTCGCCAATGGCAACTCAAAAAATACCGCGGACTTCAATGGCATTGGCATGCTGAATCGCATGGTATTTTAACCGTCACGGAATTTGCGTCTGAGTAAAATCAACATAAAATAGTAGAAGGACTGTTTGTGGCTTGTATGCCATTGCCGTAGACAGTAACAGACTACCAAGAAAATTATAATCTGCGTAAGTAATTACATCCATTTTTAACCAACTTCAAAAAAGGAGAAGGTTCTCAATTCGACTGTATGTTTTTTTTGTATGTTACGCGATAGTTCCACCAATTTATGGACCGATTTTGAAGATTCTTTCACTATTGTATATAAAATGATCTCGAGGTGTTCCCATAAACATTTTATCTTCAAGGGATTAGTATTTATCACGCAAAACTTAAAAACAGGATAAAAGTAAGGGAATTTGAAGTCGGTGTAACGTCATATAATCTCTTATGTTAATGCCGTGACGATAAAACGTTAAATGCTCTTGAAAATATCATATATTTTATTGCCATGCCAGCTATCAACTTAAAATCAATGAATCTTAAAAATAAGAAAGATAAGAATAAACTTAAAGATAATGGTGATGTAATTTTTCTTTCAGCTTCATGCACATTCGTCGTTGTGCAAGTTATGATGACATCAGTTGATCACATGAGAAAGAACGTAAAGTTCATTTTTCCGGATAAAGCCTATTATTAGTGAGTATGTTAGACTATTTTCAGGCATGCTGAATATCGGCGATGACGCTTGACGCTTTATTTCACTTTTAGTCTTCAATGTTCATGTTCGTATTATTAAACTTAAAATTTTCAACAGCTACCACATCAGTTTCTACATGGCATGGTTTGTGGTCCTCGTGAACATATGTGCATCACTCTCTTTTCTCTGGTACTCCCGCAAGAGGAAAGGTGACAAGGCTGCCACAGACGAGCTCGCGATGGCTGACGAGCCAACGATCATCGGCCGATGACGTCACTATCTTCGCTTCCAAACAACAAAATGTTGCTGGGTCGCTTCCTCGTTTCTTTACTGAACAGTGCTCAAATTACCAATACATAGTATATACCTAGTCATGTCTTCCGTGTGATGAAACAGCCCGTCTGTGTCTGTTTGGATCTTGTTAGCTGTCTGATTCCATTTTCATCACATCAACGTGAATGTTTGAAGTAAAACCAGAAATTGACTGAGCGCGAACTTCGTAATGTTTTCGAGATTGTATAAACATAAGTATCTATCTATTATACTTTAACGGAAAAACCGTTTTCATCTCCATAAATATTTACTGACATCGTTCAAAATCAATCACAGTTCTGAAAACACTAAGTTCTTAAATTCCGTTCAGTAAATAATGTTAATAAACCGATGAATAATATTATTATAACAATGCATATTTCATTCGGTCGCGGACAGAGATCGTGGATATTAATGTGTCTGCGAATGTAATTTTCTATCGTGAGATTCAAAAGAATTTTTCTCAAAATAATATTAGATAAAGACTATGTTTCATCCATTCTATTATTGTATATTAAAACAAAATATAATGTAAGCTTACTGAATGCTTGCTTTAAAGGAGGTAAGTTAGGTACTTATTTTTGTGTAGGAATAAATATTATGCTAGCATCGACTTATACAAAAGAATGTTCACTGATTATAAAGAAGTTATTCTATTACTCGGGCGTAAATTATGTTGTTTACTCGTACTTACATAATATAACTAAATGAAGAATAAATATATCGCTATACATACCTGATATTTAGATTTATGTGTAATATTTATTTATAAGCAACGGGAAGTCTTTATTGCGACGTTTTTTATTACGTCTACAATGTTTTATGATCAACGTATTCATTACCTCATTTTAACGGTAGGTTAACCTCTGAGAACAGTTACTTTCTAGGTTAACCATTCTACTTACAAATGGGGTAAATACGAAACAGTTTAAAACAACAACGCCGGTTGGAAGAAGACACGAAGCACAAGTGATCTGGGGCCCTAGTCTAAAAATTTATTTATTTTGTCTGGCCTCCCCTGTGGCCGTGTAAAATTTCCTGGAGGCGGCAAGACAAAATCGTTACAGAATGAAACATTTTATCATTTTCCTTCAGATGAAAAAAAGATGGAGAGACGCGTGTCGAAAGTGTCAAGGTTGAAACCATTCCATCAATCTCTCCGTGCAAAAAGCACCGCACGCACTTTCTAGAGTTTCTTTCATTGAAGTTTTCTACGTGACGATTTTGCGTCGATACCATTGCCATAGTAAAACCTATGGCAATGTATCGACGCAAAATGGTATCGATCGTATCGATTGGTTATCGTATTTGTTAGCTCCAAAATCTTGTGATACGAAACGCGAGCAGATTATACCAAACAGACAGCCACTTTCTAGGGTTCGGTTTAAAGAATCTTATTACGTTTAAAGTCATACTTCATAAAACTACTTTGGACTGAATTTTCACACAAATAAAGATGTAAATTCGTTCAAAATGTACGACAATTTGCTTTAGTATATGCTAGAACTAATACAAAATGTTTCTAATAATCGTACTTTTTACCGCGTGAAGATTTTTATATGCTTGAATCGGGGACGCTCAATAAGGACTTCATATTGGAAATCATATTCTCTACTCACGACTATAACAAATATTGTATTAGAAACTGATGATAGCGGCTGCCATGAAATAAGTAAGTAGGTATTACATAAATTATAAGGGTCAGTTGCCACCAGAGTAGAGCGTAGCTAAGCTATAGCCTAATATCAATGTCTGTCAGTGTAAAGGCTTGTTCAAACCTCGGTTTCGACCTTTTGGCTTGCCAGAGCGGCAGCGAAATCCGGTTCTAGGTATGCGATAATCCTAATGTCAATAAAACTGTCGATGGTATGAATGGTTCCTATCATTCCGACTCCTTTTAAGTCGATTCCTGCCACGTCGACTCTCGTTACGTCGACGTATTTCTAAGGCGAGTGTTGGAACAGCGCGTTTTACCAGGTCGAATTATCGTTACGTCGACTGCAGGACGTCGAGCCAACTACGTAATTATCCTAGCTATATTTTCACGTACATATAGGAAGTACATAATAGGAAAGCAATGCTACCTACTCAAAAAAAAACTAGTGTCGTTACGCTCATTGATGAACATTTTCAGGATAAGTAAATTACTGGTTTTGCAAAATCAAAATATTTGTTTTATTTATAAGTTGAATTACACATTTTAATCTTGAAATAGCTATTTCTATTTACTGACAATATCGCCCTGAGTTTTTCAACCGCGACTATTCTCAAACAACTTTAAAGAGTAGTAGTAGACTAATAGTGCATATAAAAGGAATTGAAAAACAACTAAAAAAATTGCCAGTTGTCAAATTGACACTTTTATCAGATGTGACAGACTGTCGCAAATGGAAGATTAGTATGGGAAACAGCTAAAGTTGACAACGAATGTCAAAATAAAATTATATGTAAACAATAAAATGGCCATAACTTGGAAACTGCTCGTGCTAAACTTTCAGTTCCTGTCTCAAATGCAAGGTGTGAACGAGATCTAAATTTTTGATGACAGCTGTCAGAATTAAAACCGTCATAACTTAGAAACTACTCTTGCTAGACTTTTAGTTCGTGTCTCAAATGAAAGGCAAGAATAGGACCTAAATTTTTGATGACAGCTGTCAGAATAGAAACGGTCATAACTTTGAAACTATCCGTGCCAGACTTTTAGTTCCTGTCTCAAATGAAAGGCAAGAATGAGACCTACATTTTCGATGACATCTGCTAAACTAAAACTGTCATATCTCAGAAATTACCCATGCTAAACTTTCAGTTACCAGCTCAAATGACAGGGAAGAACAAAATCTACACTTTAGATAACAGCTGTCATCGAAAATGTAGCTCTTTTTCATGCCTTTTATTTTGAGCCAGTAACTGAAAGTCAATTATGAGTAGTTTCCAAGTTATGGCCGTTTCAATTTTGACAGCTGTCATCACAAATGTAGGTCTTGTTCACACCTTTCATTTGAGACAGGAACTGAAAGTTTAGCATGAGTACCTACTATATCAATTATGGCCGTTTCAATTTTGATAGATGTCTTCGAAAATGTATGTCTTGTTAACACATTTTATTTAAGACAGGAACTGAAATTCTAGCACGAACAGTTTCCAAGTTATGGCCGATTCTATTTTGACAGCTGTCATAAAAAATGTTCACACCTTTCATTTGAGACAGGAACTGAAAGTCTAGCAAGAGCAGTTTCTAAGTTATGCCCGATTAAATTTTGCCAGCTGTCATAATAAATGAAGGTCTTGTTCACACCTTTCATTTGAGACAGGAACTGAAAGTCTAGCACGAGCAGTTTCTAAGTTATGCCCGATTAAATTTTGCCAGCGGTCATAAAAAATTAAGGTCTTGTTCACACCTTTCATTTGAGACAGGAACTGAAAGTCTAGCATGAGTACCTACTATCTAAGTTATGGCCGTTAAAATTTTGACAGCTGTCATCGAAAATGTAGGTCTTGTTCACGTCTTTCATTTCTGACAGGTTCTAAAAGTCTAGCACGCGGTTTCCAAGTAATGACCGTTTTAATTTTGACATATTATGTCATTTTGACATTCTATATCTACTTTGACTGGAACAACTATTCCCCGTAAGTATCGTGCATTTGTGACAGTTTCTGTCACATCTGACGATAAGTGTCAATTTGACAGCTGTCATCGTTTTAGTTGAATTTGTTATTCCGTTAGTATGCACTATTAGTCTACTACTATGTAAAGTTGTCTGAGAATAATCACGATTAAAAAATACGGCGATATTGTCAGAAAAATAAATAGGTATTTGGTGATTAGAGTGTTCAAAGTTCAAAATTATTATTATAGTCCGACGTTGTGATTTTACAAAATCAGTAATTTATCGTGGAAGCGTTCATTGATGGGCGAAATGAGCATCGGCGGTAATCATGGGCGATCCGAGGCTACATCATTTTGCGTCGCCTTGTGAATCAAACAGGACTTTTCTATGAAACCAAATGCAGCAGAAATAACGTGACCGAAATTAGGCGACTGAAAACTCCAAAATTTACGCTCGTTTGGCTTCACGCTAATATTTATTTCATTTAGGTATGCTGCCGACTGTACACTCTCGCTTTACGAAACTCGACGAAGAGAAACTAGAGCACGCTCGACGTTATAAATGTCGCTATCAAGAAACTCGACGTCGGAGAACTCATACCCAAAAGTTGAAGCGTAGTCGACGTGCCGGTAATCAGGCGGCGCTCTGCGTTAAAGGACTCGACGTGGCAGGAATCGACTTAAAAGGAGTCGGAATGATACGAATGATTCGATGGTATAACGCGGACCTTGCGAAACTCCGAGCGAAATCCAAGCAAAACTCACCAACACACCCCGCTCTGACCTACGAGTATCGAATGACCACCGGGATGTTCGAGGTTCTGAGGCGTCGTCCTAATTGGCAACGATCGTAAGGGCACTTAATTCGATTTCGTTACACGATGAGATTAAATACACAACTCCTGAGACTGTTCATAATGCCGGCAAGTTGGTAATCGCGCGAGCAAAGTTTGTTTTCAAAGGGTTGTTGGGTCAATCAAAACTACAAATCTTGCTTGAGTTTGCCTATGAGTCACGCATTTTTAATATCATCATCTGAAGCTGTCATTGCTTCAAAGCAATATTTCCCGGTAGCAAAAACTGTGCATCTCTGTAAGCAGCCCCTTCTGACGTATAATGACCAATATAATCTGGTTTTTTATCGCATAACGACGCATTTGTAAAATGATACATCAGCATATTAACCAATTTGCAAATTGACACATCATTATTTAGACGGATTTGTAAAATGACCAATACATTCTAATTCGCACAATGACGCATCCTTATAATGAAACATCTGTAGCAGCCATTGATAAAGTAGAACCTTTGATGACATGATAGCATTGTACGATCTATTAGGACACCTGTTGGACCATCGCACATATTTTTTATTGCTCTACGACAGGGCTGTCCAAAGCGCGGCCCGCGATATGTTTCTAATCCACTACTATAACGCAAATTTTATAATTATTATTACATTTGATATTCTCTGATATTTTTAGAGACATTATATTCTTTTTATTCTATAATTGTTGTAATAGTTTATACACTTCACATTTATTTACGTGCAACATTAAAAATAAAACGTTCATCGTTTGTCAACAATTTTCTGCCACTTAACTTCTAGAATCCCGTTAGACCAAATCAGGCCACGCACGCACCCCTTGCTTCATCTCGCTTGCGAGAGGAGTCGACAGACGTCGGGTAAAGGTAATCTGTCGCGAGCGAAATTAAAAAAAAAATGGTTCCTTGCATTTTGTATTCTACAAGTAATCATAATTGCGATTTGTGCAAAACTACTTTCCTAGTTTTATAACTTGTTGAACCCACAAAATACAAAAAACAGGGGCGAACGAAGGTCAGCGAAGGCCATAGTTGCCAGATGGGAAAAATACCCGAAAATGCAGGGATTTTCGGGGATTTTTCAACTTTGGGGGAGATTCGGGGAGAACGGTTTGTTGGTGGGATTTTAGGGGTAAAAAAAACTTTGACGAAATTCTGGGGGATTTCTTGAGTATCTCAATCATTCAACCACAAACTTCAAATAATTCGCATCACCAATTTATTGTACCTACATAACGTTTTTATTCTCGTCCTAACAATACTACTTAAATTAAATTGTTCAATTTTAATCATTCATCGTAAGAGTTCGTGCAAGCAAGATAACTTTCCATATGTGGTTGTAATCTCCTATAAAAAGTGTTCTGGGGGCTTTTTTCACAAAAAGCTAATTTTCGGGGGGATTTGGAATAAAGTTGGGGGGAAATTCACGTGATCTGGGAACACTGGCGAAGGCTGACGAATGGACCGGGTGTGGGAGTCATGGCAAAAAGTTAACCCAAACGAACGATTTGCTTGCGTTTTGCTTTCACCGTGACGCCCGGGCACGATAAACGGACACGGGTCCGTTGGTCAGCCTATACCCAGCAGTGGATAAATCCGGCTGTGGATGATGATGATTTATTGATGCGGCCCTCCACCAAATACATTGACATGCTTTGGCCCGCGGCCGTGCCTGGACTGAACAGCCCTGCCTACGAAATCGCATCGCATAATCGTAGGATCGTAAGCCAATTTGGACAATGCCCCATTCCGCATTGGTGGAATATAAAAGCTTTTATGGCTTAGCCACTGGTAGCAATCACTTGCCTCGCTTTTATGTTGATAATTTCTTCATTTTAGCAATACACCATCTAAGCTTAATAAAAAGCTTATGAATGTTTATTAATAAAAAAGGTTTTATGTTAAAAGAGTGGTTGCTGCTTTGATCTAACGAGACGAGGGATTCATCAACAGCCCTTAGCCCCCTCCTGGACATAGGTCTCCCTAAGACCAGGGTTAGCTATGATCAATTTCATGACCTTTCCCGGACATTAAATTGACCTAATATTCGATTACAAAAGGGACCAAGATGACACTGAAATTGAAATTTTGAAGAAGAATTAATATTGTCACTTTGGTAAATTTATTCACGGTTGTCTGGTAGAGATCGCTCTCGAGCGATAAGACCGCCACTTGTAACTTAGTTTTAAAATAGTCTTTTTTTTGTATTTCTGTTTCTTATCAATAAGTGTGCAATAAAGAATTTTCTATCTATCTATCTATAATTTACACATTTTATTGTCCAGCATTATTATATTTATATTTATTTGTCATTCTATCAACAAAACAGAATTTAACTATTTTATGAATAAAACCTAATGTGCGAAAATCTGCTTAGTCGTTGCACATAAATCAACGTAATATAACGTTTTCTTATAAAGTGACTAGTGAATGTCATTTCAATCTCTGAATCATTTAACTCGGACGCTTGAATAACTTTATGAAATTTAAAGTACCTAGGTAGTACTTTAAATTTCGTACCGTAACTTTTTACTTGGAATTTCAAAGAAAACGAGTTATGTATGTAGGTCTTTCGGATTGTACACAAGGCGTGGTCTGTAATAAAATTGATATTATATAAAATTGTTAAGTTGCCAATGTTATTTTATGTATTTATTATTTATATGCAATTTTTGTATGTACCTTTTCAAAATTCCTCTTTATACGTACCTATAAATAAAAGTTTGACAAAGACAAATTTTTGTGTATTTATTACATAATAATCTATACGTATATTAATCTAAACTCCCTTTTGCTTTTATAACAATAATTTTTAGTGTCAGGAAAGTTACTAATACCATTAGAGTAAATTCTTATGCTAATACTTAACGCATTCACTGCCCAGCCGCTGCGTTGCGACCCAAACGGGGGCGTGCCGCAGCTGCAGCAGGAGAATGACTTATGACGTCCATGTGGGTCACGGCAGTACTACTTTTAAACAACTTGAAGCGTTTAAGTAGATAGTATGCAGCAAGAACTGAATTGTATGTGAAAAAGAAACTACGAAGTTATATGATTAAAAACAAATTTATAAACATCGAGTTTGGCTAGTGTATAGGAATTCACTCGTAAAATGGTAGGTAACTGTTCATAGGCACTTATCTTACCCCAAACACTTACTAATAAAATAGGAGCAAAATAGAGAAAAGAGAAAATAATCAAAGAACGTAAAAGAAACGCCACAAATTTTCCTGTCTTCATAATTATAAACGAAAAACGATCCATTACAAAATTAATTAACTTTGTTTACAAACAAGCATCCAGTTATTACGACCGGAAAATGACAAGAACGAAAAAAGTGAAACCATTTTATTAATTTAGGTATTTGGAAAGGAAATGAGAAACAAAAATTGTCACGGCACGTTAAAAATGTTTTACTATAACATTTTGGGGGATTCTATTTTGAGCTGGGCATTGTTGAAAGTCTGGCAGCAGCCCAAAGGCGGGCTGTGACACTGCCAACGTCAACAGAGGTTAGCGTCCTAAAAAAAGTCGATAAGCGTGAGTCAAACATGCGTTCACATGAGTTCCTACGTTTGTGTTGATCGAAAGATAATCGGACAATTAGCACCTTCGTTGCGTAATTTTTCCGTATGTATGAAAACGTCAAAAGTCAATTATAAATGTAATTTTTCGAAAACACATGTCTTATGTTCCACATACAAGAGCAGCTTGAAAAGCGTGAAACCTGGCCATTTTTCAGGTTTCTGCGTGGTCTGGAAGACCAGCGTTCGTTATTATCTTGCTAGTCAACCAACTCATGCTGAAGAAGAGCCAAAGTTACTTAGCTTACATAGTTTTTAGGGACCATGTTTCTCTTAGTTTAAGTGTATTTTGTGTAAGTTTTCTAACAAATTAATATTATATAGGTACTATTCTATTCATCCATTGTAACACTCTAAATGGGTACATACTGTGAGCATAATTTAAACTCAATTACTAAGATCTGATTATATCAATGCTATAGATATATATCTAATACTGAGGATTCAGGTTCGACGAAATTACGACTGCAAAGTGAACTACGCAAACGGTTCGAACGGTTCCATGTATTCAATTCAATTTAATTCATTTATTTCCAGCGTAGGTATTTCTTAATATACACTTGATGTCGTTAATTTCTAAAATATGACTCCTATCCTATTACATTATTACACAATTTATAATCAAAAAAGGAAGCACCATAAGGGATTGTATGTAGAAAGAAAACAGACAGACAGTCAAATATTAAGTACACTAAAATTAAAATTTTATAAGACTTGGCTGTACCTATTTATAAAATTACAATATGTAAATAGAAGACTAATAGTTCGCTATGCAGTCGCAGTTTGAAGCAAATGAAGTCGATCCTGACTGTTTCAAGTTGCTTGTGTATCTATGACCTTACAGCTATCTACCAGCAGGCGCTGGTTAGAAGCAATATTTGTAAGCGGGTGCATATATTTTAAGGCTATACTTCGTTTCTTTTACTTTTCTAAAATCATAATAATACCTGTAGCTTAGTATCATACTCATAGCCGTTGTCTATGAGACAGCGGGAAGGTAGTTAAGGGTTAACTACAATTTTACAGCAATTGACTAGGTAGCCACGTAATCGGAGGTACCTATGAGGGTCAGTACCCTGAAAGAATTTAATGATTGCTAAGCGTTCACAATTTTCAATGTCAGAATTAATTTTTTATCACGGAAAAACTCGCGGGCCGAAATGTTGCTCTTCCGACACTCTTTAGTTTGAATACATCTTTACACACGTGGTTTGGCGATAGGTATGTAAAATACCAAGAATGATCAAAATCTGTATTAATATTGTCATTTCTGCTAATTTCTAGTTATTACTTTGTAAAGTCTGTTCACAAGTTTTTTATGATTTACATTTTCATTCATTTTCACAGAATTATTTTATTTATTTGCTGAAATAATTATGAACGCCTGTCTTTTCACCAAGACAAAAAACGACAAGATTCTGGGCGGTCCCATTGAATAAAGGTAACTCTACACCACATTAATATGGAGAAAAAAATAGGTTAGAGCAGCAAGGTGGTGCCACTACCTTGACAGCAATGGTCCTTGGAACAAATTCAAAAGTTTAAAAGAAAATGTTATTTAAAGTTCCTACCTATTGACTGACGAACTATTATTATTTACACCATACCTAATGCTTTTTCACGAGACACCTAAATCATCGTTATTATAATATACCACGGCCTTGTTGAAACTGAGAAGCGTTAAAAGTTTTATGTTTAACAAATGGACGCAAAGTAGTGAGTTTTGTAATAATATTCCAAATTTTATTTATAATTTTATTTTAGAGGAAGCAGATCTACCCAACCATGACAAAGCGACTGTGAAAGATGATAAAGATAAAAAATCTATAGCCTATACTAATCAGTGATAATGTAGCATTCAAATGGTGAAAGAATTTTTAAAATCGGTCCAATATTTTTTGAGCCAATTCGTTACAAACATACTTACATACAAATCTTTCCTTTTTATAATATTAAGTATAGATAAAAAAATATAAGAAAATAACTAGGTTTGTAAGTACCCATAACACAAGCTCGGCTTAGCTAATAGTAGATCATCATCATCATATGATGTCTAGCAGTGGATGTGTATGGGCTGATATCAGCCCATACACATGGACATAGGCTGGACATAGGCTTCCCCGATACTACGCCACTAATAGCGGTCCTGAGCCGCCTCCATCCATCGACTCCCTGCGACCGCTACGATGTCGTCGGTCCATCAAGTGGATGGTTTCCCATGTAGGGGGATTTGCCATAATCACCACGCTTGGCAGGCGGATTGGTGATCGCAGTGTTGGTGTTGAAAAATACTCAGAAGGAAGTTGCTGCCCTTCCTCTGGTAGGTTCCCATAGTCAGCTCTTACGACATCCACGGGTTGAGTTGGAGTTGATATTCGTACGCCGCGGCCCCACGGCCGCTAATTAGTAGATCTATTAGTTTAATTGTTAGTTTATCTGTCGTTCGATTGATTTCTTCTACACTTCCTCTACCTGTTCCATCGCCTCTCATCTAACTCTTCAAGTTTGCTGGATAAAAACTCTTTTTGAGGGTTAAGCTCGCCTATGTACATTTCCTAGTATTAGATAAATTCTTGCTGTTTATTTATTTAAAATGCCTCGTTGATCTAGCAGTCGCATGTTCAATTATCGATAGTGGGGTCCCGCGTTTAAATACTGGGTCGGGCCAACATTTGATGGGTAGGATTTCTAGTGATAAAATTTACAGTAGAAGCCCGGCACATGTCTTTGTCACATCCCCGTGCCTCGGAAAGTACGTTAAACTTTATGGCTGCTGTACACATTGGGCCAATGCGCTGGGCCAAGGCATTGGCCCAACGTGTAGAGACCTACTTGGCGCATGTCGTAAGTTGGCGGCCAACATTGGCTGCCAATCCAACTAGTGTTGGTTTTTTGTGCACTCATCAAAGGATTTTCGTTGAAGCGCCAATGCGGAATGATCAGTATGCCAATGTATGAACGCAATCCGATCAATTGGCTCAACATGCTGGCCCAGCGGATTGGGCCAATATGTATAGGCCATTTTACACCTCACAGTCCACGTATTCTTTTCCACCTTATGGCTACTGTACACATTGGGCCAATGCGCTGGGCCAAGGCTTTGTCCCAACGTGTAGAGACCTACTTGGCGCATGTTGAAAGTTGGTAGAAAACATTAGCCACCAATCCGTGTCAGTCTTTCGTGCACACATCAAAGGATCTTTTTTGAGCGCCAATGCGGAATGATCATCACACCAATGTGTGAACGCAATCAAATCAATTGATCCAACATACTTGCTTAAGCATTGGGCTATTGTGTACAGGCCGCTTTACATGCGCCAGGTGTAAGATCTGTCATTATGAATCAAAGCATACTTACAGTTTGTTCCGCCAGACCACCAAAATAGAGAACTGCCTGAAAAATATGTACTTACGATGACATGTCGCTCTGAGTTTAAATTTTGCCTGTTACCTATAAATACTCAAAGAACAGTTCTGAGAATATTGAAGAAAATAATTTCTCCTTTATCCGCAATGAATGAACAATTTGTCAAAATCTACGAAACGTCGGAAGACAGGTCGATAACAGTTTACACGTTGCCATAGTAACACACCTCACCGGAATACGAACTTTTTGCGTAGCGTTTCTAAACTCTTTGGTACAAATCTCCAGTCTTGCATGTCTAACTTGTCATTTGAAATAAAATAATTTCGGTAACTTTACTAGCCCTCCCCAAAACAGATCAATAAACGGTGAATCAAGGGGAGCACGCGACATGGCAGAATCAAAGGTAACTGAGGCTTGCTTGCCCTTTCAGCTTAATTAGTGTAGCTTACTTTGCATGCTATGCTACGTCATTCTTTGCTTGTTATGGTACCGTGCTACCAAAGCATAGTAGTTAATCAATAATGTAGTATACCTACCACTTTTGGAAGGTTGAATATAAAGGAACGTCTGCTAATCTAATGATCTGTTTCCCCCTAGAAGTAATAGGTGGGAAAAAATATCATTCATAGATAGATTCCCTACTAGTAGGAATATGTATGTGGAACTGGCGCATGTAATGACGAGCCACGCTACTTTTATCCGTACCATGCTATTGGACAAAAGCTACGTATGTTGGAGTGGTGGCCAAGATGAGAATACACGCTGCGATCCAAAAATCACAGGACAGACAAAGCTTGCAAGAAATATAGTAAAATATCACGTTCATTGCCCACGATGCACATATGAGATGACCTTGTAGCTGCGGCCCGCCGGCGCCGCTCCCTGCACTGCGAATGAGCGCCACCGCAGTGAATGCTTTAATTTAGGCCCATACCCAGCAGTGTGATGGATTTAATGGTTTAATGAAACATGATGATGATTCTGACTGGTAGAGTATAACAGCGTTTTGTATAACAGAGCTCCAGCAAAAGTGGAACAAAGAAATCTAAAAAGGAAGTTAAATTGAAAAAAGAAAACGATGACGCGAGTTCAAGTGGTTCAAGCGGTATGTTTTGTAGTTTCTCTTTGTATTCTTTTCCAAAACTGCTGACAGAAAATTGGTCCTTGGACCAATTTTTGAGAGTCTTATGCCCAAATACTCAAACGCAACTCAGATTTAAGCGCATTTCAAGTCGTGATTTTTTGATAGTTTTCAATGAAAATGTGTCAAAAATTCATCACTTCGGTCGTTATAGACTTAGAAATGGGATTGTGTTATGTATTCAAATCAAATACAGAAACAGAGAAAAGTTGTGATCATTAATGAGAAAACAAAAGTCTATAGGTAGGTATTAATACTTAGTAGGTATATAAATACTGTAGAGGAAATGTTTTCAGATTCACAAGTTTGTAGGTAGAGGGTTATTTCAGGAACCATTGCATAGAATTACTATACGTAATAGTATTG
This sequence comes from Eupithecia insigniata, assembly GCA_947859395.1. Taxonomy (NCBI): domain Eukaryota; kingdom Metazoa; phylum Arthropoda; class Insecta; order Lepidoptera; family Geometridae; genus Eupithecia; species Eupithecia insigniata. The sequence goes on along the minus strand of OX401999.1, from coordinate 6,433,667 downwards.
GCACTGATCCGATATTGAAGATTGTTTAATTATCCTTGAATGACATAAGCTACGTATTAATGCCGGTATCACGTTAGCGAAGCCGTGGACGAATGCTAGTTATACATATATGAATCTGTAAATATAGCATGAAATCAAACTCATATTTTTTTTAAATTTTACTAGATTATTTTTATTAGAGTTTTTGCTAATTTTGACAGTAAGTGATAAGGATCGAGAGGAGTCCGAGGGAAGTGGGCAGATTGGCAAGGGAGTTGGTACAGCGTCCGTCTCTGTGGACCGCGAAGAGTATTTGCTAGCTCACAGAGACCTAACCTACGATAAAAACCAGTTGCACATGAAGAACAACATTCTGCACCGGAGACTGGCTGAGTATTACAAGTATGTATGTATTAAACGGTACTACATGCGTGAAATGAAAAAACGGTTTTGTACTATTTTCTTGGTTCTACACGTAATTTAAAAGAGAAGAAGTTGAGAAGCCTTTGAGGAACCTATGCTAAAACAAAGATACAAGTGACTTACAAGGATTGTCAAACTATTTATCTGCTAGCTATATAACTTATGGACAACTAAAATTAAAAAAAATAGGAAATTTTCTGCACTAGTAACACGTTCCACCTTAACAGAACAATAGCTCGCAATGCAGACTAGTAGGTACTCCTTTCGATGCCTCCTCTTAGCTTAGTAAAGCTTCAATTAGTAATAATCTCGGTAAACTCCCTGGAGTTGAAAAGTCAATTTGACTATTTAATTGCCCTTGCTCTAAGTGTTGTTTTACGTTATAGGTACAATAAAACGTTTTACTACCAGTTTTATATCCGTTGGACAATCAAAGTTGTAGACATTATTTTCAGGAAGCGTAAACTGGATCATGTTTTGAAGCCATTGGAAAATTCCATGGATTTAGAGGAAAAATATCAAGAGAAGCTGCTTTCTTATGAAGCATTAAAAGAGATGGATGAGAGAGAAGCTACTGATGTAAGCTATAACAATAATATTATTCAAATGCAAAAGTCATTATTTAAGTTATATGTAAGTATGTTGTCTCGGAAATTCTTCTCCTAGTGCAGATCTGTAATGCAAAACGTACATTCATCTAGGCAATCTGCTAAAGCCCAGACAAGATAAGAGACGTCATCCCTGAAAATTCTCCTGTCCCTGGTAGTAGAGACTAGCCGACCTGCCTCACAGAGTGGAGAGGAGGCAGCCTGAAAACTATATAGCTCGGCGGCGTTGCCTCGTACGGGTGCCTAGCGCGGTGCTCTCACCTAGTCTAGGCCCGGCTATTGGTGCAGCTTCAGTAGTCGAACATCCCAATAAATGGCGATCACAAAAGCCGAGAATTGCCACAGGACGACAGATGTGGCGAGCGAATTTCCGCCTGCGACGCAAAAGGTTGCGGGTTCGATTCCCCCTTGGGACAAATGTTTGTACGATCTGTAAATATTTGTCTTGGGTGTTCCGAGTATTTTCTATGTATAGTAAAAAAAATATCAATCTACATATGTAATACATATGTATATTGTATTAAGTAGGTATATCAGTCGTCTAGTACCTATAACACAAGCTCTGCTTAACTTGGGGCTAGAAGATGCCGTGTGGATTGTCCAGCACTATTTATTTATATACCTTTTTATCTCCTTACCAAGCGTAATCAACAAGCATAGACATTATGAAGTCTGCAAAACTAAAAGCCGTCGCAGTCTGTGCGCAGGGTCATTTTTATTACATAAGCTCTACCCTATACAATTAGTATAATAGCCTTAAGGCGGTTCCCTAACTCGAACTAGCGCTATTATTATTACGTTAACAAAGGAATTTTCAAAAATCCCTTGGCCCGTTTGTGATTCCTATCATAAGCTTTTTCTAATGCCTCTGTCACAGTTTCGTTTTGTATAGTTAAGGAAGAGATGCGAAGTTGCACTTTTTGGCCACCAAACGGTTTTCGCATCTCCTCCTAAGCTATAAATATTAAAGTATTACAGATTTTTCATATAGAGACTGGCTGATTAAGTATCTGAAAAACTAAATTACTTAATTAATTAATATGCATTTTTGTTTAATATCTTGTAATTGCTTTTCTAAATTATTATTTTTACTAATCTGTAAGCACTTACATATGTACATATGTAAAGTAAGTTAAGCTTAATTACCTACCTATTTGTTATTTCTAATATATATTTTTTGGGATTTCGGAGGATGGCGTTGACATCTGCGAGCTTCTGGAGATGGCATCGTTTCCATTCTTTAACCATGTCTCCATTTTTTGTTCCATAATAAATGATTTATTTTATTATTATATTGATTGATACCAAAGCCACAACACACACATCCGATAAAAAATCTTACGAGATCATGGGGAAGGACTACCAACGGTACTTTCTGACGAAAAATTCTTGCGAAGTTGGAAGAAAATAATTTTATGTATTTTGTAGCTCAAAGCAGGAGTCCAAATGGTGGAATTGCAATACGCTGACCGACTTGCATATGCAGAGGACAAATTTGATGGACTTCAAACTTTCGAGAAAAGTACAGGGACTGGACTCATCTATTCTGCCAAAGGAAAACCTATTGCTGAAAAGGTACCTACATCACAAAAGTGTGGTTAAATAGATCATTTGTTCAACAAGTGGGCAAAACTATTCTTTGTTGAACGTGCCAATATTGACATATATATATATATTAAGTAGTTATCTACTTAATATATAAATGGTCATATCTACCTGAAAAACGACCCGTGGTAGACCTTCTTCCTAATAATTACACAGCCACACAAAAAAAAGTTGTGCGACAAATCGGACTATACTTTTTTGACGTATTTGACCAGTTGAATCGTTATTCGAGGGTCAAAATTAAGATCCTGCCTACCATATTTTTGATAACTTCACATAGGCCTTTATACTAGATCGCGATGGGAGGGTCGGCTGGCTTTATTATACTTACATGATGTTAGAAGGTTAGAAGTATTAACACCGTAGGAACCAAAAAAAATGGACCCAGGGCCAGCGGAACCCGTATATTTAGCGGAAACTACAAAAAACGTATTATGCCTTCATTTTTATAACGCTAACACGTTATAAACACTTCATTATTTATTTAATTTAATTATTGCATGCATATACATTTACATAGTTTTAGCTTAGGTGGTAGTTAGCTTAAAGGTACATGTACCCTGTAAGGGCGCAGCAATTCACCTTAAGATTATTACAATAGGTATTTAATCTATTTATTGCTACAAACAAAGAAGTCGGAAAAATATAGCCAATTCTAAGGTTTTTGTAATTACAGTGTATATATATAGCCCTCGCACTCGGGGTAATCTGAATTATTGAGTATAGACATGTCCCTTATTTCCATTAACGATAAAAAAAAATACTACCTGTCAATTGAGCCATGTACAGAAAAAAAATTGACATTTCATGTCATTTAATTATTCAGTAGGTATTGACAATAATGACAATAAATGTCATTTTGACAGCTATCATTAAAATGTAGATTTAGCAAAGAACAAGTAGGAACAAGTTTGTAGGCACAAGATACAAGATTTAGTTATTATCTAATTGTCATTGAAGCCTGACTATTTGATAATAAGTGACAGGTTGGTAGGTACTGTCATTTCAAACCATAAACTTTTCTATGAAGGTTGAACGCTATCCTTGAACTCCTTCCTTTTGATAAGCTAATATAATATCTAGCTAGCTAAAATGAGTGGAGCTCACAAAGGTGCAAGTGTCATTTAAATTCTAAACCTGTTATTTGGGATATGTTATTTATAGATGACGCTGTCTGCCTAGAAGCCTTATTTAATTTCACTTATTGTTTAAACTGGCCATTATTAGCAATTGACTGGTGAATTTTAGGTTTTTTTTCCAAAAACCAAAATAATTCGTAGAACATCAATGGTGAGACTCCGTCTTTTACAACAGTGACTCAAATGGTTCTAAATGGTCTACTCTGGCTGGTCGCCGAACCTTTGCACCCTGCTACCAATCGTCCTGTATAAAAACGTCTCTAATGACAAATTTTTGTTTATTTTTGATAGATCTCAGTCAAAAAATCGCGACTTGAGACGTGCGGGTTTAGGTTTCTGCTGCTTTTATTGTAACAATTTGATTATAGAAACTCTTAAACGAATTCACGAACATGATATTTAGAAAATCAACTTATTTTATTAGAAAATTAACTTACTTACACTTACTTGGAAACACTGATATTTGTAGATATTTTTTGAACAAATATGCTGCCTTTATAAACATTTGTCTCTATTAGACGGTCCACCGATTCCTGACTCTACAAAGGCGTAAGCAAGAGCAATCCTCAGCGCTATGTCTCCGCTACGTGCGAGCTAGAAACGCCGTCACCGAGCTCGAAGCCATTGTACGCAAGCTGGAGATGATTGGCCCAGGGCTCTACGTGGCCCAGTTTGAACAGCTCGATGTTGATAACCAGAACTTGATGACAAAAATTGAAGGTAAAGCCCAGTTTCCACCGCGAGCGGAGTGGACCCATTAAGAACTTTGTTCAACTTTCAAAAGTAAACTGTATGCATACTTGTATTTCGACCAACGAATAGTCGAAGAGAAAGGACTGAGAGAGCAGAATGCGTTGAAATGACGCTTTCTGCTCTCTCCTCTCTCCTCGCTCCGGTCAGTTATCACTCTCATTAATTTTCCTTTGCAGTGAAAATCCACAGTTAAAACTCTTTGTTGGTGGAAATGTAAACCTATTTCATTTAAAAAGGAGTCCATCCCACCTTTTGTTTCCCGATCATTTTGAAGGATAAGTTAGCCAAATGTGAATAAAGCCCGCGCTCTAAGGGTCTGTACCAAAGTCATAATTTCCACGTTTATGTGTACAGTTTGGTTACGAGTTTTTCAGTATCTATGTAACAACTGGTTCGGTTTTGAAAATTCTTACTAGTTAGGTAGGTAAGATACTACGGCGCTACATTACCTATCCATGAGTGACTAATAATGTCTTATCCAGTTATCGCCTGAGTGAAACTGCGAGCAGAAGCTAGTGTAGAATAAAAATTACAATCAAATAAAAGAAACAAATTAGGAGTAGTTATTTACAATTAACAATATCTTTTTACAGATCCTTGTGGAAATCTCTCCTTTAAAAAAAAACATAATATGGTATTAGGGTCATTCGTTTGAAAAACAGGCAGGCCTGTGTCTATGAGTAGACAGACAGTAACTTAGGGTTTGTTTAGCGTCACATATTATATTGTCTGTTGCTATTTGTAAACTTCAAGGCACTTGTAAGGTATTGCTAAATTTACATGAATAAATTAAAATTCACTATTGAATGAATTTCGGTCCCGTGAGTATATTCAAAAATATTATAAATGTATATAATATGTGTGTTATATACATATATATCTCTTACGCTACAAATTACAGCTGTTATCCATTATGAATGTAAGCGGGTTAACTACGAACCTAGTTTTTGGAAGAACACCAACGTTTCATCCCTTAACGAGGGACTTCTTCAGGGTGAGTGCGGTTCGCGTCGCGCTCGTTCAGCGTCGCGGCGCACACTGCGGGCGAGAGCCCGGTGCGCGCGCGCCGTAAGCGCTGGTTACGGGGGTGGCGGGGGGCATCTGCTCGGCGATGATGTCGAGTAGGAGAGTCATCTTCTGGTGGAGATCCCAGCGTGATGGGCAGTGTAGGTATCCTTCGTGTACATACGGAACTAATAGTATCTACACCCGGCTCTCTTTAAGGGATGAAACGTTGGTATTCTTTCAACACAAACTAGGTTCGTAGTTAACCCGCTTACATTCATAATGAATTTATCAAACTACGAAAGTTTTTATAGTAATACAGCTGTTATCCTTTACTCACGTCTTGTGTAGTAAATGTGGCGATACGATTGACAATTAGTGACACGACACTTTTATAGATAGGTAGAGATAAATATTATAGAAATTTTATTAGGATCAATCACAAACAGCACAGCGAAAAACAAAATGTTAAAGTAGTCTGGTCAAATTACACAAAAGAATAAAAAAAATAACTTAAATTCCGACAGAGCTGAATTTTGGTACAGACCTAAGGTGCACCAGTATGATATAAAAAAGTGCCAAAAGTCCCCAGCGATCCCATGTGTGCTAAAAAAGTTATTCAAGATCAAATTATGCGCATTTCATGTAGAATGTAACTCCTTCAACTTTTAAAATGGCGATACCTTAGTAACGGTGAATCTTGGGAAAAAGTATGAAAACCATTTTTGTAGATAATTTTATGGTCTACAATTTTATTGTGCTATATTTTTGATAAAACTTACTCGTTTTCGAGAAATATCGAAAACATTTGACCTTGAATAATTTTTTAGCACAAATGGGATCAATTTTGTTGGACTTTGGCACTTTATTTGGATAAACTTTCGAACAGGGCCATTTGAATTTCGTCATGAAATTTGGCACAGGCATTCCATTTGAGTATCTAAATGTCACCTTAAAAGGACTTTTGGCGACTAACAATATTTTTCGAAATATTGAATATATTTTTGAGTATACACTCCTAAATACCCAAATGCCTAATTTTATGATGAAATTCGGTTGTCCCTTTTCGGAAGTGCACCCTTTTATTTGTATTGGTGTACCAGAGGTCTCTACCAAAATTCAGCTCTGTATGTTTTTTTTAAATTTGATATGGTATATTGACCGGACTATAGAGGAGTATACTTGTTCAACAGAGCGTGAAGATGAACTCATCAAGAACCGGGCTAAGTGCACCGAACACAATCAGATTCTAGCGCACATAAGAGAGAAGATGCATCACACAGAACAGGTCATTGACTCTGCTGAATGTGATCTTGGAGATGCCGAAATTGATTATACGGAGGTCCGTGAAGAACTGGGAGCAGCTAAGGTGATGTTTATTCAAGTCTTTGGTACATGTACAAAGTGGTAATATCACACATTTTATAAAAAACATAGGGCCTATCGCTTGAAGGGCTGCAAAGGGTCGAGTCGAACCACCCGCGGTGCCACCAGCAGGGTTGCGTCCGGTTAAAGCGGCGATCACTTTGATCACTATTCTGAAGTCTAGACGCTGCCGACCGATGCCGGCTGGCCATAGTGGCCATTTTGCTTTCTTTTGACCCTAGGTCGCTTATAATACGCATAAAGGGCTCACCTATGGCCTGGTTGCGGAAACAAGTAGTATAGTAAATTATTTTTTCTCAAACATGCATGGAAATATCGTCATTATTGTCGAAAAAAGAACACGCATAGTATCGAACTTATGGTTAAAGAAAATCAAATCCATTACAGGAGCGTTTATTGAATTTGGAACATTACAACGTTCCAGCAATGTTATTGCTGCAGAATTGTAATTTTAATATTCCAGGTTTATTAAATGCTCTTTGGTTGGATCTTTTTTAATATTCTTGGCAAAGTAAGTCTCTTTGCTTAGTACAAATAGCGATCACGTGCCTGTATATCCATAAATCGCTTTGCCTTTCGGCAGAGATGATAAATAAAAAATATCGATTAGATTTGTCATGCCAAAGCTATTTTGATATAAATAATAGATTCAGGCGTTACTTTGCGGAAATCCATTGCACAATATTAGAATGAAAAAATATTTAGTAACAATTCCGCGTATAACCGCCTCTCAGAGGAGAGGCAACATCACTGGCGGGACTCTGTCGGTGTTGCTGTGCTGACCAATCGCAATGTCAAGGTCGAGTATTGTGGTGTCCTGAAGATGTCTCGTGGAGAGACGAAACTAGTAGACAACTTACTTTGATGAATACTATCAGAGAAGGTTATACGCGGAATTGTTACTAAATATTTTTTCATTCTAATATTGTACTATTTTGATATATAAAAAATCATTTATTCAGACAAATAATAGAAATAGTGTTAACAATTGAAGCAATTGAGCTAACTGCCGACTGTTGCAAACAATCTACAGCTCAACTGTTTCATATCAATACCAGTCGGAAGCGTCCTCAAGATGCTGTCTGCATTGCCCCGCTGTAATTGATTAAATTAAATGGATAATATATGTAAAAAGTATGTTTTATTTCCCTGCATTATTTTGAGAAAAACACTATATATGCCTCGGCGGAAATGACAATTGCCTATCTTGTATTAGTGAGTCGAGTACAAACTCGTACTTTACTTGCAATTGTCTATTTCCCGGCCTTTGCAATAATGTAGGTACTATTTCTGTAGTATACCCACAACAAACTTGAAATTAATTGAGCTTTATGCTTGGTTTCTGACTAGTGATTCTGTTTGTAAATTATATTAGATGGAACAAGTTTTGTGCCAAAATAAGACCTATATTCTTCTCGTGGGAGTCCATTGCAATATTCTCAGAATGAAGATAACGCTCTTGCCCACAATATAGATCGTAAAAATAACAAAATATTTTTTCGTTTCAAAGATTCGTCGAGATAGATTGCGGTGGTCATTGGAAGCCGAAAGAATGAAAGCTGGTTTGCTGACTAGGAAAGACTTGTTGCGTGACTTTCAAAATGCCACTGACGAGGTGAGAAACAGATTTTCATGCACCAAGCTCATAAATCGGTATGTGATATAAGTAAGTATAATTTGACTGTTTTGAAAAAAATGAAAACCGACTTCGAAACCCATAGTTGTAAACGGTGTTTTAAATTTTGAGGGATGAGTATCAGGCTCTCCAAAAAAAAAATTGGACCACCTTGGGATTATCCCTAAACGAGACTATAAAAGAGAAAAGACTCACTGAGAGAGCTACGAGGCTGAAATTTTGCATGAGGTTTTCTTTTAGTATGTAGGCGCATAGAACGGATTTTCGGAAATTTGTATTCTAAGGAAGTTAAATCGGGTCAAAGGTCATTTTGATAATAACTTCAGAACTATAGCCTAGCTGTTGTTCCGTTTAAATTTTATGCGTAGAAAGTTGACGACACATAAACATGACATTAACTAAAGTTTAAACGAAAATTTGTGGCGTCGTACCGGGGAGGCCTATGTCCAGCAGTGGACGTGTATGGGCTGATGATGATGATGATGATGAAACGAAAATGCTCTGTATCTCACCAACTGTTAGTAATAAAACTACACAATTTTACATTAGATTCCCCTTTCAAAACATACACACATTTGATTCATCTTTTTTTGAAATTGGGAAGTTGTTTTTCTTATCTATGTATACTAATATAAGACTCTTTTTCCTGAGTCATAGACAAGCCTCAGCCCAAAATCCTGGTCATATAACTTTTACATTTTTAAAATTAAATCGAGTATGGTGCCGTATTCAACGTCCTACGTGACGGACTGATGTATAAAGCCACACAAAAGAAAGTCTGTTTTCTTCAACTCGTACTCAACCGACAGCCTAAACCACTGAACGAACTTTGCATTTTAGCAAACGTTAGTAATAGACCTCCAAAATTTTACATGTCAATTCACCTAACACATCGAACAAAAATGTGATTCATTCTTCGAAAATAGTGCTCAAAAAGGCTCGGCACCACTTTTTTTTTGCCAAAAATTTACAAAACATTTTAACCAAATGTCAATGTTTTTCAACAATCTTTCTACATTCTATTTTTGGCAAAAAAGTGGTGCCGAGCCTTTTTGAGCAATATTTTCGAACAATGAATGTGGCTTTTTACATAAGTCAGTCACGTAGGACGTTGAATACGGTACCATACTACAAAAGTTACGATGCTGATATTTTGTTTCTTTTATAATGTTATAGTCAGCCAATACGAGCCAATTTTTGGAAATAAGCATTATAAGAAGGTAGAAATGGGATTCATAGGTTTTTACATACTGTACCTAATAACTTTAAAATCATAAATATTGATTGTAAAACTTTGGCGTTGTTAGTTTGCATGGAAGTTAGCATTAGTTGAGGTATTTCTGAAGTCCACGTGAATAAAATTGCGAGCCGGTCAGCTAGAACTCAATACAGCTGGAAAATAAATTATCCAAATTGGTCCATAAATAAAGGAGAAATCGACGAACATACATATGTATATAAAAAAATACAAACAAAAAACAGAACTCTTCGTTTTTCGAAGTTGGGTAAAATAGAGACGAGAGTGAGAGAGTAAAAGCTCGTTTTTTTTGTTTGCTTTTCACATTTCATATTCATAAGCTGTCATACAGCCTCAATGTCTATCTAATTGCAGAGACATGAAACAATGCAATAATAATAATCCGAGAAATACGAGATCACTGATCAAAGTAATCGATCTCAATTTTTAAGATATGCACATATAAGGCCAGGTTCTGGAATTTAGTTAGTGAATTCCGTTTCAAAATTTCGTCCGACAGACATTCTCGATATCTTATCTTTATGAGGCCAGCCCAAAAAGAGAAAGAGAGTCACATAATAATTCAAATTAGAGTTCGAGTGAATTATGTAGAGTTCGTCCATTTTAAAGTTGCGCGTAACAATAATATTTTTAATCACTCACCCATTTTTTTATTTTTTTAGGTTGTAAAGCTCCGTGACCAAAAAATTATACTTGAGGGCCAAATTGAAAGAACGCTTAAACAACTTCGGAAGGCGCGTAAGCGGGTACAAATATGCCATAATGCCTGATAATTTTAAGTAAATTGCATTACTGGTACTCTTATTGGAGTCTACTCACAAAAGTCAGCGACATGACCCGGGTTGGTTGGCAGCTGGTTGGCGACAGTTCAATGTATGAATATTATGCGGAGAGTGTTTTGTGAGATTGCTGGCGGCCGCCGACTTTGGTGTGTAGACTGATATGAGACGGGCGACATACGGTGACGGCACGGTTACCGAGTCATGTGAAAGCTAGACAGCTTTCACACCAATAGATATTAGGTCAGTTTACACGGCACTTCGACCGTGCCGCGACCGTATGTATGTATGTGAAAGGGCCTTTCGCTCCTTGTGATTATTTCTGATGATTTTATTATTTTAGCAAATTATCAAAAGGCTTCAATTGATATTTATTGTCATTTACTGTTATATTGACACTTTTGCAGGTTACTGTTATTAATTTAATACATTATTCTGTTTATTATGGTTTGTTTTTTTAACCCTCATAAGCCTTTACTTGTCAAAATGGTGGTAGGCGATAATATCTCCATACGAAAATATATGTATTTATTTTGTGCCTGTTGTATAACCGTCTTTATGCTAGGTGGAAATAATTTTAGTTTTGTTGCATAGTGGGATAGGAACTAGCAAGACCCGTAACTTGAAATAAATAGGTCAATAGTTTCTCATTAAAGAATAATGGTTATTAAATAGGCGAGTCAAAAAAATATTGGCGACTATTAATGGGATAGTTTAATAGTAAACCGGGCAAAGAATATACAATATGGGCGACTAAGTTGTGCCCACTACGTCGTGCTACACAGAAGCTAATATGTCACAGTAAGTTTGATTTGGAAACAACCCAGCGGCCATTTTTCAATACATGGTTTTAGGTGGAAAAATCAGCAAATAATTATTTGGTCAGCATTACAATTCTAAGGATTTTGTTATTAAAGTGCGTGAGCCCTCGCACTCGGGGTAATCTCAAAGAATTACAATTGGTTTTGGTCGGCTGTAAAATATAAACCATCAGCAATACTTGTAAATTATTTTATTATCTTTAAAATTGGTGTTTTGGTCAGTAGAAAAAAATATTAGATCAACAGGATTACATTCTTTATTTCGCTAAGTAGAAAAAGTGTAAACGCTACGTGGGAATACATTTGACTTGTCTAAGTGCTTATTTTGTAAGCCTAAAGAAATAAAGTTATTGATTCTGATTCTGATTCTGGAAGATAGGGAACATTAAATCAATTCACATGTTTGCAATTTTAACGTGTTCAATCAATTATGAAACTCCTTTTTCAACTCTCACTCAATTTTCACTTAATTTTTATGTATTTTAGTATTAAGTTAATATATTACTAGGGTTCAGGTTAATAGACCACGATACATCCCTATGTTAGGTATGTATAACTGAGTTTATAGAATTTCCCAAAAAAATTTTAAATTGATTTGCCAAATTTATTAACCTGCCTTTATACACCCTAGGTAGGTTATTAAATTTAGCATATCAAAACTAATTTTCTAGTATGTCAAAATTTGTAAAATCTGAACCAAGATTTTCTGCTGCTTTACTAAATACTGCGACAGAAATATTTCATAATCTGCCCAATGTCACAATTGATAGCCAATTAACCCCCGAATACTCAATAGCAACCCACATTTAAGTACGTCTCAAGTGACGAATTTTTGACAGATTTTCATTAAAAACTGTCAAAAACTGGCGACTTGAGATGCGCTTAAATCTGAGTTGCGTTTGAGTATTCGGGCGTAAGTCATTGTGGCCGTCCACTAGGTGCAGCTCAATTCGCTTGCAAAATCTATTTTCATCTGCCAAAAACCTCATTGATTCGCTGACCGTATAATTGATACCCTTTATTTTTCAAGTCGCCGTTTCAAACATTTGTATTTGCCCACCCCTTGTCACAGACTAGTTAGCTTTATTTTGAATTATTTTTTACTCGTTTAAATACTATCTAAAAAAACAATACTGGGAAATCCACTCAACATCATCTAGCCTCAAGTAAGCAGAGTTTGTTAAGGATAATGGAAATACATTTTTGTATCAATAAAAACACTCAGGTTTGGAAAAAATCTGCGGATCGTACAAACTTTAGCCCTGCGACGGAAATCAAACCCGCAACCTACTGCGTTCCAACTGGTTCTTCACTCATTGCGTCCCTGAGGTCATCATGTAAATGCAAGGTTTTCTGTGAAATGAGTTGGGTGGGAAGATAAGGTATATGTTCCGTTAAGCCACATTCCCACGGCCGTCCAGTTCTGTAGTAACTAGGCTATTAAGTGTATTTAGGCTATTAAGTGTAATTATTATCCAAAAATATACATTGTTATTATCTTTTTTATGTTGGTAGTTATCGCTGAAATTTATAAAATTATGTTTATTATGCAACTATTGCATTCTTCATAAGTTTTTATATAAGCTAAGTACCTATGGCTTTAAAAAATATCTCACCAGCTATGTCTACAACTACTAGGATCTAATCTTCACTAGATCTTTGAAATATTATATTTTATAATGCTAATAAAGAAATTTTGAAACTGAACTGAAAACTTTAGTAACGGATTTTCCCGTAAAATCCCGCAAAATTCAATGATGTAGGTGCATACACAGTACTTAACATCCAGTTTTTTAGGTCGAGCAACGAGCGAAAATCCCTCCCCGCACCTCATCCAGCAAAAACGATATACAGGAAGTGGGAAAATTTGATTCTATTAGACTATACGTTTAAGTAAACTGGATTTTGTTTTTTCTAGACAACTGAATCCAGATTGTAGTGGCAAAACAGAATGTCAAATTCGAACGGATCAGTTTTAACAAAATATAAAAAAACACTCGTGTGACTGCTAGTATTGGAACAAGTATTCTACTAATCGAAATCCTGCCTGTAAAAAAAGGGATGTTGCCGTGGGAACGGGGCGTTAGACATGGACATGCCAGTAGCATACCACGCTATATTGGCTAAGCAAGCAATCTGCTATGTTTTAAGCAATTTTTTGCAACCGTTTATGCCACTGGCATTTGTTTAGTGGCAGCTCTTTCAAGACTTTATAATATATTCAAAATGCGCATAATGCAATGATTTTATACTTTTATTAAAAACAATATCAATTGAGATTATGTAACAGTTTCAAAATACGACCTACCTTAATAATGCTTTGAATCACGAAGAGTGGAAGAATCGAAAAGAAGCCTTTGCCATACAGTGAGACAGTGATGGCTGAATAATATAAATTCATGATTTTTAATAGACCCAAAACAAAACTGACAAACAAAAATATCAAGTTAATCAAGTGCGATCTCGTGTCGCCTCCATAACAGGTTAGTAAAATAAGGATACCAGCTTCAGCCACAATGCCTTTAGTTTGGGTAATTAATAAGATATTACTGACAAAGTATTAAAATTAGTGAATTCAATTTATCTCGTCCTGATATTTATTGTTCTTATTTGTGTTTGTATAAATATTTAATTTTATAAAAGGATATCGGAGAAAACCGTCAGTAGAATATTTAAAGACGGTGTAGTTGCTGCCTCTACCTCTCAAAAACTAAGTCTCCTGGAAAACATCGTCAAAAACGTAAAACGGTGAATCTTGATGATTTCGATTTATAATCATTGTATTGGATTATATTACTGACAAATTCTTAATTGAACTAGGAAATTACAGAATCACAGATTCGGATACGACAAATGTTTATGTAAGTGTCAATGATACATATGTTTGTAATCATACGTTTCGACCATAATTCATATCAGAAAAAAAATATTCATAAAATATTAATAAAATTTAAATTGTTTCATCATTTACAACCTTCTTAGTCTTATCATCACTACATAGTATAAAACAAAGTCGCTTCCCGCTGTCTGTCCCTATATATGCTTAGATCTTTAAAATTACGCAACGAATTTTAATGCGGTTTTCTTTTAAGATAGAGTATTTCAAAAGAAATTATTATGTATAATTTAGTATCAGCACTGCACCCGTGCGAAGCCGAGGCGGGTCGCTCGTAACAGAATTATTTAAAAATATGCTAGTAAGTCTGTGGTAGGTACATACAAGTTTAGATAATGGGGGGTAAAAGGTACATATTATTGGCAACACCGTAGGGAATGCTGCCAATTCCCAAGGCGGGGACATCTTATGGTGAACGGTCTGTGTTTATGGTCAATGTTTACGTATTTTGATATAAAAAATATTATGATTTCAAAACTGACTAGTTGCAGGTACTTCATGAAAGTTTGAACACTACCCAGCATTAAACTTTTAATGGGGGGCACTGAGCGGGCAAGCTAGCTACTACCTATCCACCTCCTCCAAAATCCTCCAGTAGTATCAGTTTCGCGTATCAGCGGACCGTGACTCCAACCCTCAGGGTATCCATATAGCCGCACGTCGTCCCACCATTGCTGCTTGCCATCCGCCCAGATGATGTAGACTACGTTTGTGCCGACAAGCACAGCAAAACATACCCAGAAGGCTGTTCGCCATTGCACTAACGTTGACTGAAAAATAAATACTTAAATAATTATTTCTCAAAGAAAAAATCTATACTAAAAACTTTCAGAGTTCTAAACACGACCAACAAAATCATTTTTTTTTCCTTTTTACTGTAACGACTATGATTTTCTGTTACAAGGTTCGGACTTCGAAAGCGGAAAAGAGACGAGATGGGACGTTTTTTAAACAACCAATTGAACATCGTCATTCACACATCTCATCTCCACTTAGCATCAGTAAATACTACCGAGCGGAGATGAATCATATTTGTATGGCGCGATCGAAGCGGATATGTGAGCTGTGTAATTCGCCAAGATTGAGTTGGGTGAGTCGGTACAAAGCGGAGATCTAAACTGTGCCTCGCAAGTTGGCGAGGCGCGCAGCGGAGACGAAAAGAGATGCGTGTCATCTCAACAAAAATTCAACGCCTGCCCAACGCAGCCCTGTTCCGCTTTAACCAGCACACACCTCCGCTATAGGTATAAAAAATAAATAAATTAAATTAAATTCGTTTATATCAGGTCTGTACTTAATACAAAATTAGGAACCCATATAAGATAAAATTTAAAATAAAACATACAAAAACATCCAAATATAGGCATGTCTCTCCGCTGCTCCAGTCTAGCCAGTCTTTCTCCGCTCCAGTTGCAGTCTGGCCAGTACCCAATTCCGCTCAGCTTCGGTGAATACACCCAAGCTAAAAAACGTCCCTACTCGTCTCCGCTTCGGACAGTTCCGCTTTAGGGGAATCCGGGCCTAAATATGGAACTATGGACTTCAAAATTCAATATAGGAATAACACTTACTTCAGGAGTCAGCAATCCAATGAGGTAAGGTGTGGCCATACCAGCGAAGGTCGATGAAGTATTGACGATGGCAGTTAGAGAGCCAGCGTAGTTGGGAGCCAAGTCTAAAGCGTTTATCTGGAATTTTATAACAAGTTAAAAACCTTATATACCTACGTTGAGCTAGTTTTCTACAATATTTTCATTTTAGTTCGAATGATGTAAATATAAAAAATGTTTCTTGCTATCCATCAAACTCGGAGTTCAGAAAAATTTTTCGTTGCTCTAGTAGTAGCTCGGTAAGCTCTGAGATGAGCGCTAAGCTTAGCCTAGTCACAGAAATATAGGAATATTTCTGTGGCCTTAGTAGTAATAACATTTTAAAAAATGTTGATATAAAACCCATTTAAGAAAATACTAAGGCGACCACCACTGCTCTAAATCAATACTAAAAGGTGTACCTACTTACTTTCATGCCTGAGTAGAAACCTGCCATCAGCGCCATCGATAACACGAAGTAGAATATGGCGAGGGTCCCGTTACAGCCGGAGTATGATGCCAGGATCATGCAGATAGCAGGACCGGTAGCAGCTGAACAAAATAAAAAGACTTTTACTTCCAAATCAAAATTAATATATGTACTATACATAACCAATAAATTATTATAGTTACCAACTTGTAATTTCATAACAGAGAAAATGAAATGACTGCCGACGGCGGTGTATGTTTCCTCCAAAGTTTTCCTCTCTTTTCTATATTTAGCTCTTCTTGTCCATAAGTAGCTCTCCAGCCAGGTGGTTAAAATACATAGGTACGAATAATTAATATTTTCATATAACAATTCCCCAAAAACAGTCAGTCCTATTAGAATAGGAATCCTAGAGGATTTGTTTCACGTTCACCCCACTTGTTTGCCCTACATTCCAATAAACAGTGTGCTTCTGCCCCATGTCAAAAATTAGATATGAAAACATTTCAATTTTATTGAATTTTTAGTAGTTACTAGCCACTACCCACGGCTTCGCACGTATTGATTTATATTTTACAAAATGTTTTATTACAGACTTAAAACTACTCGTACTTGTATGAAAAATTTCGGACCGGTCCGGTTTGGTAGTTTTGGTGTGAAGAGGTAATAAACATCCATTCAAAAAACATCCAAACTTTTGCATGTATAAAATGTGAACGTGATTCGTCATTCACGAACGTAAGATAAGATGGCAATCTTGTGTAAATGAACTCACCAATAGTCGTATGAATAATTCTTCCTGTCTTGATCGTATGCCATTTATTCCTGATGCACCAATCACAGACGAAACCAAAGATAAATGAGCAGACCCACATGGCGATGTAAGGTAGAGTGTTTAGTTGGCCAGCAGTCTTGATGTCGAATTTAAGGACATCATGCGTGTATTTTGGGAGATCTGTGACCATTGCGTAATAGCCCCAGTCATGACCAACCTGAAAAAATGAGGTAGATACCAAAAACTTAAGGAAACGGGAACTTCCGCATGATTCTCCTAGCTGAATTTTGACAATGGCGGCCAAGCTCAACAGAGGTTAGGTCGGAGGCACCCACCCCATATACCTAGGGTACAATTAGTAACAAAGGCCTCCGACTACCTAAGTATCAACAGAAAATGCTATGGACAAAAGGTGAACGGTTGTTTAAGACTTTTATGTAGTCGGGTTTTAGTTTTTTACTATATTTTTTTTTACCATACATATGTATGTATATCAATACAATATATGTATATTGATACATTTTTCATTTGCCCATCCCTAGATGACTTGTTGCCATGGTAACAAATAAATCGTTTCCATGCCAACAGCTGTAAACAAGAGGTCTCCATGGCAACGGGTGTGTCATCCTTCACTCATCACATCAAACTAAATTAGACACGAACTGTAACTAGACGTCTCTTGCAAAATTTTATCGCGCTATCTAAGTGTTCCAGATGTAATTTAGACCCAGCTATCTCTTAAGACCCTCAATTTTGTCGGACACCATATAGGCTATAACCATCGGGGTAATGAGACGAATCAATCGATACCTCACTTGTTGAAATCAAAGTAGTAGTTTCAGCGCTACGTGGGAACAAAGAAATCGGGTACATACATACATAGGGTGCTAAAATCATAACCCTCCGGTAGTCGGGTAATAAAAAAAATTGAAAAAAAATGTGCCAAGCTGTATTCATTCTTTACTAATATTATGAACTTGTCTCTCTGTCTCTCACCTTTTCACGGCGAAACGACAAAACAGACCTCAATGAAATTTGGCAGTGAGATAGACAGTATCCCAGATTAGGACAGGCTACTTTATATTCCAGAAAAAAATCCCAAGGAAAGCCGCGTGTTTGGCAGAAGGGTGAAATAAACTGTGAGTTTACACGGATTAGTAAAGAGGATCGTTACAATTTTATACTTATACAACTTACTGCAGCCCAAATCAAAGCCCAAACTGGTGCTGATCTGAACATAGCCTTCCAGGGCACAGGATCTTTTTTCTTGTTTGCGATTCTGGATGACGTCACATTTTCGGTTAAGTAGCTTAGCTCACTCTTCTTGATAAATGGATGGCTGTTTGGTGTGCTATAGCAGAACAAACTCTGGAACCAAGAATATTTTTTGTTGTTTCATCAAGACAGATTTTCAATTGTGGTAAAATCAGAACTGAACTAAGCACAGAAAACCTATTATAAGTCTCCAAAATACGCAATCGTTTGTTTACTTTCTTTTTTTGTTTTTGTGTGAATTAGTACCTACTCTGATTCGGTGTATAAGGGAACACCAATTGGCTGACATTTAACACGCAATTTCTTGTTGATGAATTAAAGAAACCGCCCCAGAACAGGAAAAATCATTGCAAGTCGTGACTTACCGTTTATAAAGGAAATGGTTTGAATAAAATAAAAACGTCAAGTACGAATTTGACTCGCGCACCTAAGGTTCTGTTATTATAAGACCTTGTTTCTTGCCAAATTTCATGATTATAGGTCAACGGGAAGAAACATATCGGTTTTTGGTCCATGGTGAGAATCAAATTATTTTTTATGTGAATAAACTACAAATTCACAATTTTCGGATTTTTTCCTTTACTTGTGCCATAAGACCTTGCTTCTTGCCGAATTTCATGATTCTAGGTCAGCGAGAAGTACCCTAAGGTTTTGTGTGGTCGTGATTCCCATGAAAACTTCAAAAATTTTGGGCATAAACGTTTGCAACTTTTGATGAAGTTTGATTTATATCACGGCTCCAAGGAGTTACGGACTTGCATATTTGATGTTTATTTCTACTCGATAAGTCCATGCGTTTCTGAGAAAAGAGGGTTGACAGCCGAACAGACGGATTGACGGACAGACGGACAACAAAGTGACCCTATAAGGGTTCCGTTTTTCCTTTTTAGGTACAGAACCCTAGAAATAAAAAAAAATATTACCCACAAAATAAACCAGATAAGCCCAAATCCTCCGAAGAAGTAGAACACGTTAGCCCAATCACTGCCATCAGCTAGTAGAATCCCAGACATGTAGGACCCAAAGATGTTGCCAATCTGTGCTCCTCCGAAGACCAGTGCACCTTGGAAAGAACGCTCATGAGGTGGCACCCAACGCGCTAGCATCATCATCAAAGCGGGCATAGTAGGACCCTGAAAGAGAAAACGCAATACCAAAACGCATAATTTCATCATCATCATCAGCCCGTATACGTCCACTGCTGAACAAAGGCCTCTCCCAAACGACGCCACGAATAGCGTCCTGAGCCGCCGCTACAATATCGTCGGTCCACCAAACGCATGGTCTATAATAATAAATTAAGTAAAAATAAGAATAAATAAAACAAAAGAAAACAGGCTTAATCCAATAAAGGAAGAGAACACTCCGTTAGTAGTTAGTTTATACAAACACCCTTATTTACAGCTCAGTATATATATATATTTATGGGACCTATACCTACCTACCTGCCCCGTCCCCATCTTTATTATATAAAAATCTCCTGTCACAGTGTTTGTATCCAAACTCCTCCGAAACGGCTTGACCGATTTCAATGAATTTTTTTGTGTATATTTGGTAGGTAGGAAGATAGGTTGTTATCTATTTTTTATACCCCAAAGTGATAAGGGTGGCCCAACCTAAATTTTATATCTAAATTTTATGGTAATTTTTTTTATTTGAATTTTTTTATGATTTGGCAATAAAAATACGTATAACTCTCAATTTTCACCTTTCTAACATCATCCCCCATTTTTTAAAAGCCTCAGTGGTCGATGGCAAAACAACGTTTGCCGGGTCAGCTAGTAATATTATAAAAAGGTAAAGTTTGTGAGTTTGTGAGGGAGTTAATCACTGGATCTACTGAAACGATTTTAATTTTTTTTTTACCAATAGAAAGCCAAATTATATAAATGCGACAGTAGGTTTGTTTGTTCGACTAGATTTTTGGCAAAGAATTAGTTGAAAGGATGGAGAGAAATATAGGCTACTTTTTGCCTTTGTAAAACATCAAATTCCCATGGGAGATTTACGGCTTACGAATTTAACGCGGGTAAAACCGCGGGGAACAGTATTATAAATATGAAAGTTTGTTTGTATGTTTGTTACTCCTTCATGTCAACACTAACGATCAGATTGAGCTGAAATTTGGCACAAATATAGTTCTGGCCTAGGAATAGGACAGGTTACTTTTTATTCATGTACCACGTGGGCGAAGGCACGGGCATAAGCTAGTCCTGTATATACTTACTTCGCCCATTCCTTGGAGAACTCGCAAAATGAAGAGCCCAGGCGCACCTCCTTTTCTGATCACTGGTGGCGTTAAAAATGTAAACAGTGCAGTGCTTAAAAGACCTATTCCAAGCGTCCATTTTCCACTAAATTTCTCAGCCGCATAACCACCAATGATTTGTGTTGAAGCGTAACCAAAGTAAAAACTAGAGAGAAGTAATCCTTGGGTTTGTTCGTCCCAATCAAATATTGCATGCTGAAAATAAAGTTATTTATATGTGGGTATCACACACAAACGTACTAAACGTGAGAAAATACTAAAATATAACGCTTGATTTTTTTCGACCAAATACTGTGATATGAACTTGCGATGAAGGTAGAGTTGAATAATGTGTTTGTCAAAAATTATGGATCCAATTTATCTCGGAGCCACGTCTCGTGGAGTAGACAACTGGTCGCGGCATTAATTTTTCGATTTATTAGCTTAGTGCCGGCTTTCGTACTTTGCCGACTTTGCAGTATGTAATAGGTATGCAGTTGATAATAGCGGAGTGCCGACTTTAGGAAATTTCTATGAAATTAATCGCTTATTGACGATTTTTTATACTAAAAGACGACTTTCGCATAAATATGCGAAAGTCATCTTTCAGTTTTTCCATAACTTTTTTCCATTTTGTTACGACCTACCAATGTAAACAATATAATTTGTTTAGCGTATCGTAGGCTAATTTATTTAACCTAGCGTAGGCAGTAGGTTACTTGTAATTTTTTTTTTATTTTCGTTTCGCCTTTTTTAACGATTGTGTACCTTCTTTGTACTTCTTTTACGCGCGTGTCACAGCTACTGCTGCTGCGCCCTCTAGGTGTCGCACAAAACCAGCACACAGTAGCGTCATCGTTACTGGTGTATCATGCTGAGCGAAAACCTTTTTTGTTGTCACGGTTGTAACTTATATTTGTTTATACTATCTTTCTTGTACTTTTGTGACACAGAATAAATACCTTTTACTTTACTTTTCTTATTTGGCAATTCTACTACGTCTACCCCTTAGACAATCTAACCCGCTGTCAAAGGACCAGCCTCGCTAATTTTCCCACAAAAAAAAAATATTCTACCATTGATTTGCGGGAGGGAAAAAATTATGATAGGTACCTTAAATTTTTAAGTTGATATATCATAATCTAATATATATTATAATTTTGTTACCTATCATAATTTACTTAAATTAGCCAAGAGTGGCGAAGTTCTTTAAATCTCTGCCCCAACTTTTTTATGCCGCGTTCATGAACGAAATGAACCAATGGTTTTTTTGTTATTATAGTGCTTATATAATATGCGCGATGCAATGCGAAACGGAGTGTGGGAAGACCTCCCACTCGATGGACCGACGACATCGTAGCGGTCGCGGGGAGTCGTTAGTTGGAGGCGGCTCAGGACCGCTATTCGTGGCGTCGTTTGGGGGAGGCCTATGTTCAGCAGTGGACGTGTACGGGCTGATGATGATGATGATGATGATGAGTGCTTATATAGTCACTTGGGGTAATCTTAAAGATCGCGGGTTCAAGTCCCGCCGGAGTCGTAAATTTTTGGGATATTATTAAATTCTTTGAAATGAACCAATATTCGTACAACTAAACAAACAAAAAAATTATACTAGAATTTACCTTCCTAAAGTTAGGATTAAAGATATATTATAAGAACAATTAACGAGGTTAGGTTAGGGGTTATATATAAAGTGACCATACGTCCCGTTTTGAACGGGTCTGTCCTTTTCCCCGGTCACATGTCCCGTTGTCCCCAAACAAAGCTCCTGGACGCAAAATTGTCCCGCTTTCCGATATTTCTGCTCGGGAAGACAAATCCAACGAACCCAAACTCGAGGTGGTTAAGTTGTTTCGTTTAGGAGTTTCTATCCTTCGGTCTCCATCATGAGACTCACTTTGAATTGTGGGCCCTAATTTCAATGACTTGCAAGCTACCGTTGGAAATGATACTCCATGATACTCAAAAGAAAGAGCAATAACCAGGGTGGTTCACGTCTCGTTACTAATGTCAAATAGACTCACCCCCAGACATGTGTCAATATCGTTTTAACAAATGAAAAATATATGTTCCCTATATATTTAAATAGCGCCCAAAAACGGTTTTCTAAAATTTGAACAGTTTCGTGAACTTTATATTACTGTAACAAAAAAATTACTGCGATAACAGATAGCTAGGATTGTCAAAACCATTGTTAACATTAACTGAATTCTGGGTTTTCTCCCCAAAAACCAAAATAATTTGTATAAAATCAATACTGAGACTTCGTCGTAAACAGCCTTGCCTTAAATGGTTCTAAATGGTCTATTCTACCTCCTCCTTGAAGCTTTGCACCCAGCTACTAATCACCCCGTATAAAACCAGGTCCCGTTTTGAGATAAAAAAATTATGGTAAATTTAGTTATATAACGAGTTATTGTCCTTTACTACAATAAACAACAAATAACAATTTTGTGACCATATCTTCGCTCGTTATAAATTCTCCCTCTCCTAGTACCTAGCTATATTATATAATTTTTTTTATAATATTCACACACCAATTTTCACATTGGAAATATCATAAGGAATTGTACAAAGAAAAAACAGACGGCTCTTGACTCTTTTGAGCTTCAATACCTACGGCTCTAAAAGGACAAAAACCAAATTAATAACAAAAAAAAACAGAATAAAATATACAATAATAGGTTCGTTGTATAGGTTCTACTATTTTTGGTGTCGTACAGGGGAGGCCTATGTCCAGCAGTGGACGTGTATGGGCTGATGATGATGATGATGGGTTCTACTCACTGGATTATTCATATTTGCTGTATCAGCGATATGTCCAGGACACGCATTAGGATCAAAATGGGTTTTGTCCGAAGCGTTCCTGTATACCATCTGCGTGATGGCGAAATTCAAACAAACTCTCATCGTGTAGGCATTGCAGACTCCTAATAGACCCATAAAACCTAGGATGTACCGCTGGGGGATAAAACAACCTGGAAAAGAATTATCGCCTTTGAATCTATTTATTTATCAACAAAATAATGTTTAAAACTAATGTATTGCAAAAAAGCTATAGCTGTATCATAACAATGCCCTGGGGACTTAGCGCATACATTCAGCAGTGCTACCGCACCGCAGATAAATAAGCATTCAAATATAGGCTTAAACTCGTAATATTTAGATACATTTTACAGTAACAGAATGGCTTACCGCAAGCTTTAAGCGAAAGACCCACGAGCTGTCTGTTATATAAGCATTTTACGAGTTAAAGCCCATATTCGAATGCTTATTTTAATCGAAATTTTTGTGATAAGCCGCGCCATAACACATAATTTCTACGGCATGCCGTAGTGGTGTGGTCCAAATTATGTGCCAACCTTTATCCTAGTGGGTACTTTGGTATTTTTTCTTTATTACATCTACTCAGAAACGGTTGAAGTTTCATGTAGCGCCGAAAATCCGGTGATCTGGCGCTTCGGCCGAGATCATGGCCGTGAATGTGTGGCGTTCGGCCTATTATCGACTTATTGGTAAGTATTTGGTATTCGGCCGAATGGTACGCAACATTCGGCCGTATATCGAATATTTGAAATGTTGCCGTACAGGCTGAACAATCATTCGACAACTCTAGTTTCTACGTTCACCACAGAATGCAAAAAAATAGATGAAGAAGAAAAAAAATACTCACATGATCGTAACAATCTAGTCAAAAAGTTGTCATGGTCTTGTGTTTGTCGTTGCGATTCCTGCATTACTATTTTTTATTTAATTTTTACTGCACTTTTCTTGTTGATTCTATAGATATAAAAAAAATACATGACGGGTCTGGCATACAATTTTAGATACCAAAAAATTACAATAATAAGTCTACTATAGCCGCAAACTAAGCAGATCTTAGGTTATAGGCAAGTTCTGATAATATAATTAATGTTACTACATTACAAAAACAGAACACCCAGAAATCCACAGATCGTCCAAACATTTGTCACAAGGCGGGAATCGAACCAGCAACCTCATGCATCGCATACCTTTTTCCACTGTGCCACTGAGGTAGTAATAGTAAATCATGTTACATTTAAAATTCTCGTATTATTCTGTTTTAATGGAAAAAGGTTTCAATTTCGTGAGTAACCAATTAATATTACAATTTGTACAATCAAAGCATTAGTAATGTTAATATTTACAAACTACGTTGCTCTATTTTGTTATAACGGGTATTTATCGCGTACCTTCTTTTATTTTTGTCCCCGACGATTCGACTGCATTGTCGTATTCATGATCACGGGATGACTTTACTTGGAGCTAGCGCCGAAACTTGGTGCCACTCACTCATCTTCAGGTACCAGGTTCTTAGTGGGAAACACTACAGTGATCTCCGCCGTTCAAGGACCTATCAAATAAATACCCGTTATAACTAGAATTGCGTTATTTCTAGATAGTTTATATTATTATATCCAAAATGTTAACTACAACAAGAAAATACAACTAGGTATAACATTAGGTACACCCTACTATTAGGCACACCTAGAATTTCTATATTAGAGGATAGATTACTACAAAAGAACACGTGAGAGCGTATTTAAAACTAAGAAAATTAAAGAATGGGATTTTAAACTGTGAGAATAATAAATGTATCTATGTTTGTAAGTTTAATGCAAACAAAACATAGAATACTAACTTGAGCATTTCTTATGGCGGTTGAGAAAGAGTGCGATAACACATGCCTGAAGAAACTTGGACTCTGATAAGCACGCGCTCAGACAGATTCATCAAAAATTATAAATTTAATATATGTACTAAAATATAAATATGTATTGGAATTACAAAATCAATTTTATGGAGCGATTATTTTTGTAATTTTGACATTCAATGTTCAATGCAGTTCAATGTTTCTTGGTTTCAGTCAAGTGTCTGTAGTAGTCTATGGTAGATAAACCATTATTGTACCAATATAACTCTATGGATAAAACCAGAGGCAGAGGCAGAGGGGTCTATGGTTGCATGAAAAGCAAGATGTCGAAAAAGCTCAAAAAAAACTTGGAAAAACTTAATAAAAAGCAGAGAAACATAATATCTTTTATTTCAAACATTACAGTGTCAGCCATACATTAAGATCTCGGAAGAAAGAAATAGAGGACCACAGAATTCTAATAAGGAAGCTGAAAAGGGGCTGCAGGGGGCGTTACAACTGTGGCATTATAATTTATTCCGATAAATATACTGCCATATTTACAAATAAATAAACACAGGTTGTATGTTCTTTATTTTGAAACAAAACACTTGTTTTAATGATTTCTTTCCGTTGAATTGCTTTGCTTAGCATTAAGTTTTATTCTTAAATCTACATAAAATTTAACAATAGCCTAAATCAATAAATGCAAATGATCAAAATCGTGTTCATCACTGGTCTTAAAATCACAAAAATAAATAATTCGATTATTAAGCTACATATACATAAACACACTAATAAAGTGTATTTCCTTTAATCTGTTCTTCTTTTTCCAATTTATTCAGTTCATGTTTACCAACCAAGTATTCGTTTGGTTTTCATGCTGTGGAAACCTGAAAAATGTTAATATTGTTCAATAAATATATTGTATAGTCTATTTCATACCTATCAAAGGGTTTCTCATGAATGAATACTAAA
Source organism: Eupithecia insigniata (assembly GCA_947859395.1). Taxonomy (NCBI): domain Eukaryota; kingdom Metazoa; phylum Arthropoda; class Insecta; order Lepidoptera; family Geometridae; genus Eupithecia; species Eupithecia insigniata. The sequence continues at coordinate 6,407,427 of OX401999.1, read as the reverse complement.
CCATAAAACTGCAAATAAAACTTCGTCACACGCACTTCTAAAAAAGCTGGACCCAGGCTGGACCTAGATGCGGCCCTTCAAAATCATACAAGTATATGAAAAGTCAAAACAAAGCAACAAAATTTAAAAAACTGATAAATGTTATTACAGGACTATTTATAAGCGACCTTAGTACATGTTTTACGAGATCCTGGACATAGAACAGTCAGTCACTGTATAAATAATGCCGAATTATCGCCAAATATCCACACAGTAATCCAAAAACAATTTGAGATATTGTAAGGCACAACAAAACTTACCGATGAAAAGTAATATCGGGTGTTTTCCAATACGATGCCTTGCCGCACAAAGGTGCACTACACTTCGCCATTTATTTCAGTCTTTTTCTTACATATTTCACGAGATTTATATAAAATAAAGAAGTTACAACACGAACAATACTTTCATAACATGACAATTGGCTGACATTTTTCGTTTGTTGCTTAGTAACGTGGCATGGCAATTTGCTTCATCTTCATTTTTGTCTATGGTGAGTTAGCGTTGTTACAGTATAAAGAGGTGAGATAGGCTTATTCATTTCTGGTTAGAAAGTGACCCAAACATTATTTGATTCTTTTCTATGTAATTGTGAAAATATGTTAAGTCTGCTTGAGGCGCAGCTCTACCATGTCTGTGGTTAATTCATACAAAGGAACGTAGGCTGCTTGATCTTAGCATACAGAACTTGTAGGTGCGGGCGGCCTACGGTCACACTACGGACAAGTACCTACTTACGAGCGACGGAGAATTTTTGCTTACCCTACTATATCCCTGAGTCCTACCACAGAAAGCATAGATAAAAAGATGAAGGGAAAACTTCTTGACGCACATATTTTCTGATCAGTGAACTAATGTTTAGTCATGGTTTAATCCACTTAGGTAGACTCAGCATAGAGTAAGCATAAATCCTCCATCTACGGCTTTAGGCGTAGCTTCCACCATGTCTATGATTGAAACTTACCATATCCCTGAAGATGATGATCAGCGAGTCTATAGAACTATGGTAGGCTGTTAGTCCTTGCTCTGAGTGGTAGGCATAAATCCTCGGTCTACGATAAAGCATGATTTTCTATGTCTGTGTAATTTATGTTTAACCCATGTTTAACCTTAGGCGCAGCTAGTATCCCTTCTGACCAAGGAATTTATATACTAAGTTACGTTAGTATATAAATTCCTTGCTTCTGACCCACCGTACCTCCTATCATGTCTGTGATTTAACCCACTTTAACCTGTAGGACAGTCGTCGAGGAGATGAGAAGATCATAGACCTATGACTTTTTCTGATCTCCTCGTCTATCAATAGTGACGTCTGTTAAACAAGTTTCACAGTTCCCTTTTATCGGGATGATTTTGCTCGTCCAAGTCCACACCCAAATATCGTTGTTTCGTTCGGCGGTGTACATAGAAGTATTACCGAAGTAACATTACCTAATCTGTAGAATTACTGTTATTATTTCTATGGAAACGAGATGACTAACAACTAGTTATAGGTACTTAAGGTAGAGTTTAAATAAATTCTGAAAAACCTACCCAATTTTTGCCTTTGTGTGTCCATCAAGGAATTTTTATACTAACGTAACTGGAAGGATCACTGATACAAAAACCGCGGTCTGAAAGAGACTGAATACTAAGGAGGTGTATTTCTTTCTATAAGGACGACCATAATTTATGAACGAAACATGATTATTCCCTGTCTTGTCCGACAGGGAATAATCATGATTATTTTTTATTGCTTATATTCATTATTTTTACGCAGCCTTTTAAACAAGATTTTTTGTAAATATTTATTATTATAAAGTTAGAAATTGAAAATTCGTTTAGTCAGAAACAATTAAAAACGTTCCCATATTGGAACCATCAAGTGTGACGTAAACAGGCCGTTTCTTATATATAAGAAAAGAGCTCTGAGATATGAAACTTTTTTTGAATTGACAGAAAATGTTCGGCGGGGCAACCGGCTGAAGTCACACTCCATTACCATACTTTATGAAATTGCGTTTCTTTTAGACTAAAAATACTGAAGTGGCAATTCAAACAACACATAGCAAAACCATTTTTTTATAAACAATCAATCATATTACTATTTATTCAGTTAATTACAATCATAGTATAGAAACAAAATAGAACTAGTATTTACAATTGAAACAACTGAGCTACCTAGATGCAGACTGTTGGAAACAATCTCGAGTTATCTAGCTCAACTGATTCATATGGCAATGCTGATGCATTCATGCAATCAATCATACATCATGACTAATCAATATAGCTTTGTGAAATTTGTGGCGTAATGTTGCACGAGGTCCGATAAGTTTTACCCGACTGCCGAAGGACGAAGGTTATGAGTTTGACACCCTATGTATGTATGTATGTAGCCGATTTTTATGTTCCCACTTAGCGCTGAAACCAGTACCAGACCAGTACGGTCCGATTTCAACAAATGAGGTGTTGTATGATTCGATTCGTCTTAATAGCCCGTTGGTTAAAAGCTCTGTGACGTCAGCTCTACTCGCAAAACGGAAATCAAAGTTTCTGATTCGTTTTCAAACAAACGGTAATCTTATCCAAACGATATAAGAGTTAGTTTTGCACTAAAACGAATCAGAAACTTCGTTTTTCCTTTTTCGAGTAGGCCTGCTGATAAAATGGGGGTCTTACGAGAAAGCTGGATCTGAGTAAGGGTCGAAAATCCCAATGTTAGTAAATATGCTCGTGTGTGGTATCGTTGCAAAGGTCTTTGTTTGTACTTTCCGAAACCTTTAAAACTTTTGGGAAGTTTTTGTGAACCATTTAAAACTTTTGTGAAGTTAACGATTCTCAAGCTATCAGCAAATAGGTGTTAAAAATATATAAATAAATATCTAAAATCCGACTATATAAAAGTCTTAAATAAGCGTTTACCTATTGTCTTTTTTTATACTTAGGTAGTTGGAGGCACCCACCACCACCCATATAGATAGATAGATAGATAGAAAATTCTTTTTTGCACACTTATTGGTAAGAAACAGAAATACAAAAAAGATTTTAGACAATTTTAAAACTAAGTACCTAGGGTACAAGTAGGAATAAAGGCCTCCGACTACCTAAATATCAAAAGAAAATGATAAGGACAATAGGTAAACGCAGTAACGTAAAATACAGTAGAATAATCAGAAAATAATCAAAAAAGAGTTTTGGTGTATTTACGTGTGAAAAATGATGCCTTGGGCTTTGTTTTTATTATGGACAAAAAGTGAACGCACACGACCGCATTGCTGTAGTCTTTTAGTCAATAAATCACACAAAAGTACGTCGTAGCAAGCACGCGCAACACAAACGCTGATGCGATCGTGACAGGTGGGTGAACCTTAGTGTAACCTAGTTTTAGCCTTCCACTTTCAAAGAGTTAGTGCCCAATCTTCCCTTTCTAGTTTCATCAGTGTATGATGCTAGCAAATGTGTGAAAGGGACACAGCGACTGAAAAGTAAGTCTTTCTCGAGACCGTTTTTCCTTAAATCTAAATTGAATTAAAAAATAACCTTTTCTAGTTGTGATATGGTTCAAAATCCTTTTTGCAGTCGAGTGAACTTTCCAGTTACATTAGTATATAAATTCCTTGGTATCAATAAATCCATTTTCTTTCTTCTTTCTTTTCTTCGTTACTCGGTCGAAATCAGTTCTATTTATCCATCTTGATTTTGAATATTTTAACTGACTATTTAATATTCAAAACAGAAGAGGAAGAATGATAGGAACGACATGACAACTTAGTAAAGCTATGAACATGCCTGTAAAACGGAAGAGTAGCGTGTATAGTATTTAAGACGTACATAATGTACTATGTAACTCGCACACTTTTTATTCTAGACGACCAAAATCATGTATCATACAAAGCAATACATCCGAAACTGTATAAAATCGTCAGATGAATGATTCTGACCCCGACTAGGTGGGCAGAAACAGTCAAAAGTGTAGCAACTGCGTGGGAGGCTATCTGCTGGGTCAGAAAAAGGTAGCATACGTCGTATGTTGAAAATGTACATTATATTTTACTAGCTGCTGCCCGCGCCTTCGCCCGCGTTTTATCGGGGTAAAAAATAGCCTACATACATATATGTTATTCCAGGTTCCAAACTATACCCATACTAAATTTCAGCCTAATTGGTTCAGTAGTTTTTGCGTGAAAGAGTAACAAATATCCATATATCCATCCATAGTAGGATAGCATGCGCAATAGCTATATATACATAATGCGGAGTCAGACGCCATTTCGTAGCATAAAGTTTTCTAATTTGGAAGTTGTTTTTATTAATTTGGTCGCTTATTCCCAGTTATCTTGTGCAGTTGTTCTGTACAGGACAACTGGGGCAAAAATTGTCCCAATTGTCTTCTGCACCAAATATATATTATAATTGCAAAAATATCACCCAATGAAATTCAGCGAATATCAAAATGTCAGCAAACGTCAAAAATTACAGTAAACGTCAAAAATTTATTACCGGATGTCAGAAATGACAGAAAACGACAAAAACGACAGCAAATGTCAAAAAGTGTAAAATATGACAGAAAATAATACAGTTTGTAAGAAATTACAGGAAACGTCAAAAATGTCAGTAAACGTCAAAAATGTCAGTAAACGTAAATTACAGCAAATGTCAAAAATGACAGAATATGTAACATGATTTCAGAAAAGACGCCAAAAATGACAGTAAACGTCAAAAATGACAGCTAATATAAAAAATGACAGCTAATATCAAAAATGACACAAAACGTCAAAAATTTAATAAATATCAGAATAATCATCCGGTAATATACATACAGCCTTGGCCAAAAGTATAAAGCACCCTAAAATTTAATGACTTTTTCGTGTTTAAGGTGGAAAATAAAACTAATTTGTTTTCCAAATTACTATATTAACATAAAATTTTATAAATCACTAATATTTAGTTGGCCCACCCTTCGCATTGATCACAGCAGCAATTCCTTGGGGCATGCTGTTTACAAGATTTTTACATTCGGCTGCACTTATGGCGTCCCACTCTTGAAATAAAGCATTTTTTAGCGTTGTTTTGGATGTAATACTACGCTGTTTGACTTTGCGCTTCATAATACCCCAAAGATGCTCGATAGGGTTCAGATCTGGGGACTGCGCCGGCCAATCTAACAAGACAATACTGTTGTTTCGAAACCAGCGCATGGAGGTCGCTGTTTTATGACAAGGAGCATTGTCTTGTTGGAATTTGACGCCATCCAAGTTCGTGTCGCCGAAAATGCGCGTAAGCGAAGGTAATAGAGCGGTTTCGAGTACATTTATGTACTTTTCACTGTTCATACGGCCTTCGCAAACGAACATTTTGTCGACACCATCAGCTGCCATGCAGCCCCAGATCATAATGCTACCTCCCCCATGTTTAACAGTGGAAACCACGCAATCTGGATGATATTTCTCGCCGACGCGCCGCCTCACGAAGGTTACACCCGCAGTTCCGAATAGCTGTAACAATTGAAAAAATTAGAGCTTAAATGTGTGCTCATTATTTTTATGAAAGCCAACTAAAATAATAGTAATCAGTGTTATCGTTTTTATGAAATGGTATAAAAGCTTACCTCAAAGTTTGATTCATCGGACCACACAACATTTGACCAATCCTCCTCCGTGAAGTGTTGGTATCGTAGAGCCCATTCTAAGCGATTTTTTTTGTTATTTTCCGAGAGCCACGGCTTCTTTCTTGCTTTACACCCCTTTAAACCCGCATCTCCAAGCCTTCTTCTTGCCGTTCGAGCACTAATAGGGTATCCACTTTCTTCGGATAGGGCGGCAGCGAGCTCAGAAGAAGTTTTTTTGCGATCCTTCAGAGACTCGCGGATGAGTTTTCTGTCCTGGCGCTCAGTAGTCACGCGTTTTCTGCCACTCCGTCTTTTATTTGCGTGGGAACCAGTCTCCGCAAACCGTTTAATAGCAGATTGCACTGTGTACCGCGAACATTTCACGAGTTTGGCAATCTCTACTTGGGTCTTTCCTTGTTCATGTAACAACTGAATTTTAATACGTTTTGCGTAGCACAGTTCACTTGTTTTTGGCATTTTCGAAAAAAAGGAATGTTAATTTCACTATTAAATCACACACGGAAGCTTCCTTACGCTACGAATAACAAATGAAGACTGATTTGTATTTTTGAATTTTTCGTGTAAAATACCCATAATTTGAGTTTAGCTCACCAGATGTTTTATGGCCCATAGAAAAAGGTTATCTATTGTTTTAATAATCGTTTGAGGGCACCAGCTTGCCCTTTGTTCAAAACATTGCTATTTTTTAAATGTGTTTTGAGATATGTATGTTTTAGAGGGGTGCTTTATACTTTTGGCCAAGGCTGTATATATGTTGTACCTGACGGTCGGAGGGAGTCGATGGATGGACGGCGGCTTGGGACCGCTATTTGTGGCATCGTATGGGGGACGCCCATATCCAGCAGTTGACGTGTATGGGCTGATACGAGGATGATGAATATATTCCGACATTTTTAAAATTTTTGACTTTTCCTGTCATTTCTGACATTAGCCGAATTTCATTGGGTGACATTTTTGCAATAATAATATATTTTTGGTGCACAGGACAACTAGGAATAAGCGAATTCGGTTGGAGTAGAGGAGCAGATTAATTTAAGTATTTTACATGGTATAAGTTATGTTATGAATAAAGATTTATTTCTTTCTTTCTATGCAGTAGGTACAATGTAGGTACCTACGCATCTTGATTAATAATGTAAATAATAAAAACACATGTGTTATTTAAACATAGAAAATTTAATTGTTTCAATGTCATAAAACAAATACAAAACTTTTACAAATGATAACTAACAAGACTTTGAGAACATAATAAGATTCGTAGTAAAAAAATAATATAAAATATAAATAATATTTCAATCACTTTGGTAAAAATATATTAAAATATAATTTGTTTACAACTTTACCAGTAATTTACAGGTAATTATTTAGTTTAAACATTCATTTAAACACTTCCAGATTCATGGATAGTAAATATTAAATTCTATTGCCACAATATAATTTAACTCGTGTTTCAAATATGAATCAGAATTCAGAAGCCCCATGAGCCAAATTGTTTTTTTTTTTTTGCGTTTTTGTGCTCTACTTGTACTAATATAGGTAGTTCACGAGAAACCACAGGTCACTGCATTAGCGAAGGAACAGCAGCTTGATAAAAAATGCATCTATTTGAGAAATCCCTTATGTCACGGACTTGTGATGTATCATCTGTTTATTATTAGCAACACTTAATAATAATAATAAATTAATGGGAAAGCAAACAGCTACACGGGAGATTCTATAAGGTTTTCACAGGACCTCATGTAGATCTTCTGAGCTCAGTAAATTAGCTACGTTTCGGTGATCTCTTTGGAGAAACCGAAGGTTTTGTCTGTGCAATTATGGATGAGGTGGTAAAGACGAACAACTACCGGAAGTATATCATGAAAGATGGCACGATCGATATCTGTCGAGCGTGTCATCTTCCTGCACGGATATTCTAACTCAATCGAAAAGTTTCCATGACTCGATATCTGACATAAATGTGCGCGAAATTCAATTATTTTAGCGGTTTTTTTTATATTTTCTGCGTACTACAAGGAATAAAACTACCTAAAAATAGTTTTTCATAAATCGCTGACCATTTTCTATGAATTCATGTTCTAATTATTTGAATTTCGCGCGGATTTGTGTCAGATTTGGAGTCACTGAAACTTTTCGATTGAGTTAGAATAGCCGTGCTGGAAACCCTCCATCATATACTTTCGGGTTGTTCGCACCTTGCTAACTCCCAGTATTTGTACAGACACAACCAAGTAGCCAAAATTATATTCCTGGACTCGGCGCGTATCTTCAAGAAGTTCCTCTCTCTGCAGCCCTAGTCACCGGCCGCTTGAGCCTTGCTTCGCGGCCGGTGATCTGCCGTTTTGATATATTTTTTTACTGTAGAATAGTTTTACATGTTATTGTATTTTCTGTAGTAAAATATGTATTTTTAGCGAGATTTAAAATAAATTAAGTGGTATAATAAATAAATAATAATGCTGGATAATTCACACAGCATTTTTTAGCCCCAAACTAAGCAGAGCTTGTGTTATGGGTACTAGATAGCTGATATACTTAACTTACAATAGTTTTTATTATAATGGACGAAACGACGAAAGACTTGACTAGCTGCGAGGCACCAGCAAAAAGAAGAATAGGTATAATACACATAAATACATTAAAGTATAGGGCTGAACTCATAAAAAAAGCGTGAGTGAAGCACCTATGTAAATTACAAAGGAAGGAAAATGTTTCAGGCATATTGTTGTGTGCATCATAAATTCGAAGTTATTTTGCCTAACAAAGGACATTATTGACTTTAAACAATGGTGGCCAAATAACTACAAAAAAATTATATGTAGATTCAATTGGAAGGAATGTCCCTAAAGATCAAAAAGTCTCATTCAAAATAAGCAAATATAATTTTTTCCACTGTTCTGCTGATCAAGATACCTAGTTTAGTACGTGCAAGTGAATACACCTGCTTTTTTTTCATTCGTTTGCAATAGAAACAAATAATCTTGTTTTTACTTAGCTCGATCGCCAAGAAAAGAAGCCCGTACTCACCGGGTCACTCGTCAGGAGGCCGTGGCTCCATCCCTCAGGATATCCATATTGCCTCACATCGTCCCACCACTGCTGCGTGCCTTCCGCCCAGATTATGTAAATTATGTTTGTTCCAACAAGTACAATAAAACACACCCAGAAAGCTAATTGCCACTGCGCTAATGTGGACTGAAAAATAAATACAGTATTTTAATTTCATATTACTTGACAAAACAATTTTTGAGCATGACGTCACAGTTACTACTGACACTCGATTTCTATAAGGCAGATGTCCCATCGCCAAAGATGAACCGTGAGTGTTTAGTTCCAATAGTTTTGTCGCTGGGCTATTAGCGAGTGTGCGAGTGCGACGGCCGATTATTAGCGCCACTCGGTTGCGGTTCAATGTTCGATATTCAAATAAAAATACATATACTTTTAGATCCGCACTGTAGAGAAATACCATAATTCTTACAATAAATGAATTGATTGATTCTAAAACCCTTACTTTTGTATAAAAGTACATACATTCTTGCAAATAAATATTTTAAGTTATAAAATCCTTCGTTAACGCCAAAGTATAATGAGGAGTATAGGCGTAACTCAGCAAAATATTGAGGTTTTCTTGGCCATAGTATCTTACTAGTTTGAAAAGACTTTGAATTAAGTATTTTCTAATAAGCTTGGGTAGGTATGTATAGACTCGACTTCGGTTTTATATAGAAAAATGGCGTAATTTTAAAATTTATATAAAGAAGAATGGACACCTTTGTATGGCCACCGTCCCCAGTCGTGTATCAAGCTTACTTTATTTTTTGCCACCAATAACGAAACTCGTGCACAGAAGAATTATGAATCTTTTTATTTTAGCGTATAGAGGTTTTTTGTTGATACCCACCTATTATTTCATATCCGTGCGGTGCAGCTCAATACCAGGGGGCCTACTCGGAAAAGGAAAATCGAAGTTTCTTTTTCGTGTTCGTGCAAAACCAACTCTTATGTCCATTGCATAAGATTAGCGTTTGCACGAAAAAGAATCAGAAACTTCGATTTCGTTTTTAAGAGTACGGGGCCCAGAGCTGTTGTGCCTTTACCGCCACACCCGCACACTTGAATAGATAGACCTACTTTTTAGAACTAGCGGTTCTAAATTAATGTTATAAAGAGGAAAGATTTTTTTTGTATATTTGTAATGGATAAACTTAAAAACTACTGAACTGATTTTAAAAATTCTTTCATCAGTCGTTAATAAGAGTCTGTAAAAATAAAACAACAGTGGATGCGCACGCGTTGTTCACGATTTTTTCATTGAAAATATGTCCTTTTCCCGTGTTTAAAGGTAGTTTAGTTCTGTGTATAGTATATCCTTCCTACTAATATTATAAATGTCAAAGTTTGTAAGGATGGATGTATGGATGGATATTTGTTACTCTTTCATGCAAAAACTACTGAACCGATTAGGTTGAAATTTGTTATGGGTATAGTTTGGGACCTGGAATAACATTATAGGCTATTTTTTATCCCGATAAAATGCGGCCGAAGGTGCGGGCAGCAGCTAGTTTCTTTGCTAAAATACATCAAAATCGAAAACGGAACATACAAACCTACACACTTTCGTATTTATCTTATTACTACCAGGGATTTAGATAAACTTGAGAATCGTATCATCTTCCTCATTTTCGCGACACATCTCAATGTGTATACCAAAAACATATACCATATACATAGTACATGAAATAGTAAAGGTGTAGTGTAAAGGTTAATAATAACATTATATATAAAAATAAAAAAACATGAGTCCTTTTCTGCACGAGTTTTGCCTTTTTACGTTAGTAACTCTGCTAGACGAATGGAAAAATATCAGGAGTTACGAAAGTTTCGAGCCGACAAATTATCTAACGAATGTATTCAAGTAGAATTTTTCATAAAGAAACTTATAGTGTACCACGGGAAAAATCTGTCTGTATTTCAAAAAAAAAAGGTAGTAATGTCACTTAGAAGCAAGTAAAACATCAAAATAACAAAAAAAAAATACTATTTTTATTCCATTGAATATTCTGATTCTAAAAAAGAGACAGACGGCTATAAATGTTTTTAAAAATACCAAAATTGATTGCTGCTCTTCATAAACAAAATGTAATGAAAAATTAAATCGGTAAAGCATTATTATTTTATACAACACTAGCGGCCTGCCCCGGCTTCGCACGGGTATTTAACAAAAAGTTATTTTTTTTTTTCAAATCGTTTCAGTAGTTTCGGAGCCTATTCAATGCAAACAAACAAATCTTTCCTCTTAATAATATTAGTATAGTATACTAACGTATTTAATTGTCAGTCAAACTACTAACAAGAGGGTGAAATGATTATACATAATAAAGTTCATCATCATCATCATCATCATCATCAGCCCATACACGTCCACAGCTGGACATAGGACTCCCCCGTACGACGCCACAAATAGCGGTCCTGAGCCGCTTCCATCCATCAACTCCCTGCGACCACTACGATGTCGTCGGTCCATCGAGTGGATGGTTTCCCATGTAGGAGGGGATTCCTATTCCTCCCCTCCTACAAAATAAGGTTAAACTTTCGGAATTTCTACTATCTTTGTTGAAAGTTCGTAAGATTTCAAAAAAAAATTATAATGATCAAGATTCACTTTCATCGCCTTTGAAACCTAAGCAAGATATTGAAAAACTACAAATTCTATACTAATATAATATAAGGGTCAAGGCACATTGATAGCAAATCGAAGGGATTCCCTTTACAGGTACATGTGCCTTGACCTTTACAAAACAGTTAGATGTTACTAGACCGATGCAGGTGAACTTTACAAAATAGATAGATATACTAGACCGGTGGAGATAATTACATCTGGAGTCATCAATCCAATAACCAAGGGCGTGAGCATACCAAACAGGGTTGACGTAGTGTTAACAAGTGAAGTAAGGGTACCAGCGTAGTTTGGCGATAAATCCAATGCATTTACCTGTAAAAAATATTTCGGTCAAAAGTTTGAGACCATCAACATCAAAGTGTGAGTGGAAAATGAAATAAAACTCAAAATACAGAGCACGAGGTGTAGTTATTTATTAAAATACTTATTTAGAAATACAAATACATTATGAACTAAAAGAAAAATTCAAGAAATATCAACCATTTACGTTAAAATGTGGTTCATATTTTAAACAGATTTTTCGTCTTGCATTTTATAACTTTTTTCACTAGTCTCGGCATACGAGCAATCAATTTGACATATTGTTCCAGCTTTCATGTAAAGCTTTCCACATGTCTTCTTGCGAGGGGAGACAACCAGTGCGCTGATTTCTATCAAGCTCTTCCCACAAAAGCTCAATTGGATTGCAATCCGGGCTCTGAGGAGCCACACCATGTTTTTTAAGACCCCTTCTGTTTCTTTTTATGTTCTAAATGACCCCTGCAATCGCATTTTAAGATAGTCCCACTGTTTGAAAATAATTTCGAACAACACAGTAACCGCATATTCCGAATGGTAATATTGAAGAATGTCTACAACGTAATAGCACGTAATAGTTTATTGGCAGGGACGAGGGAAAATTCTCGGACGTAGTCGCAGTAACAAAATAAATGAAGCACATAGTCTGTCTGTCCATCCTCTGTACGTACGCTACACACTCACACGTTGACATCAATAGTCTGTCCATCGTCCGCCATTACGTCTTTAGACACCACCATTGTAAAAAATGAAAAATGCCTTCTTGTGTCGTCAAATGTTGTCGAAATCATAGTCGTTTCATCAACAAGAAACACGGGATCACATTTCACAGGTCAAAAACCCAAAACTGTGCTAGAATCCTTGAGACTGCCGTCCCTCGCGGTTAATATTGATCAGTGGTTCAAATGTCACAGTGATAGAATCTAAATATATCTGTGACTGACACACATGCAGTGCCAGTATCACGAGTGCACGATATTATATCGTTGTTATTTTATTAGGTACCTACGCAATAAATCGCTTCAGCTAGGTTATCGTTTCGATATTCTCTCTTTGATAATAACTAAGAACTAAGAATGAGACACGCCTAGTATTTTATATTTGGATGTATACCGCAATGTAACAAAGTTGTTGAAGAAAATACCGTTTAAATTTATGTTTCGGTTAATCAACATGCTACTGTTACTTACTCAGTCTACGCTACAATAAATATATTATTCAATCCGTAAAACAATGAATTTGTACGTGATTGGTAGAAATACTAGCTAGTATTTTGTCACAGGTATTACCACAGATATTTTTAAGTCACATTTATTGGATTTTGGCTAGTATAACCCAAGACTAATCCGTTTCCATTTAGTCAAAAATTGCCATTTGAGGATGAACGGCCTTCTAGTTAGAGGACGACAATACATATGAAATGACATATCTTTTGCTTCACATCTGTGGTTCTTAATGAACAGGACATAGCGGAACCAGACATGTTTTCACCTTTTCAATAAAATTTTAGTTAAATTGCAGTAATTTCTTAGAATTTCAATACACTTCTTTAGCCTTAACACAACTTTTGACCTACTAGTTGGTCATGAAATGGCACGGCTTTCACCAACAGTGTGTGTTGCCAAACTTACACCAGCTATCTCTTTTACTCGTAGCTTGGCTCCGTCGGATATACAAAGATGCCTTTTGACTATGGTGTTACACATAAGCAAGAGTGGCAACGTTTCATGACTCCATGCATCCTTGTATTTGTATTTTGTATTTATTTATTTATAAATTCTAGGTTTTATATTTAAACATAATATAACCTTTACTTTACTACGTCCATGGTCTGTGCGGAGAAGCAGTCTTTTGAATTTTTCATCGCAGCATGATAAAGAGACGACAACGACGACGCAGCACTGTGCGTAGAACCTACTCCCCAATTCACCACGCTTCCCCCTCACCGCTGACGCAAACTCCGACGGAACGAACCGACTCTAATACTAATAATAAATAATCTAAGACATTTTATATACGATTTGTGTCCGGCACTGCATATCGCAGCGTTACTGCGTTGTGATCAAGAGACCAAGGCTTAAGGTATTGTGTAAAGTTAATTAAGTAGGTAGTTACAAGATGACGAAGATTTTACAATAAAGTATTTGACCATAAAGACGGGCATCATCAGCACTGCGGGAGGGCCTGCTGAGCGCAAGCCGCGGAAACCGTCACTGCGCTGGACGAGCAAACTCAAAGTTGGTTCGTAGTTAACCAGCTCGCATTCAAAATGAATCATGTACTTACACTGAATGAAAATGAATCATGTACTTACTTTCATGCCTGGGTAGAAACCTGCCATTAGCGCCATCGATACAATGAAGTAGAACATAGCCAGCATTCCATCACAGCCGGAGTATGACGCCATGATAATGAATACAGCAGGACCAGCAGCAGCTGAAAAATTAGAATAATTATAATAAACTAGCTCATTAGCTCTCGATTTCAGGTATCACGTGGACTTATTTTGTTTCTTCTATATTACGTATTAAGATTTAAGTCTACTTTCTTGCTTTCGTTTGCTATTTCATTTATCACATTTTTTAGTTTTGTAGAGCTTTCAGCGAATATAGCTATATCATCTGCAAACCTTACATGACTCAGGTAACTTTTTATTAATTTACCGCACAAAACAAGTCGGAAACTGTGCTGAAGAAACGAAGAACTTATAAACCACCACTAGGAGTGTTTTTGGTCGGAATTTCTACGAAATCAGTGAAGATTTAACAAAAAAACTGTTTGTAACGGATATCACTTGCAAACGAAAAACAAAGACCAGATGTGGAAAAGGACAATTAAATATCTAATACCAAAGGTCAGTGTGCGGAAATCAGCAAAAAATAACCCTTTTCCGAGCTGTTTACGAGAAAATAGCGGAAAATATCGTGCTATTAACTTACATATCAACGCCATCGTGACGCCATCTATTGAAAATCTACGCAGCAGCAAATCAGAACTACATAGGACACTGGTGGTAAATCAGACCCATTTTGCCACAACAAACTTGAATTATTTCAAGGCTTCGCGCATAAATCCCCCTTTGCCCTATAAATAATCTTTATACATTGATAACTATTTCTGTCAAGCGCCGCCTAGTGCGCAATCAGACCACAAATAAAAACTACTTGTATAATAAATACATGTTCAGCACTGTGTATCGATATTATAACGGACATACAACTTAGTTCAAGAGCATATCGATAGCGCTTTAAATATGGTGATTTTTTTAAATGGCTTTTGTTCAGAATCTGGATGTTTTCTAAGCATAGTAGAAAATATATACATATCTATTGTATTCATTACCTAGATATATCAGTTAACTATTTAGGTACCTTTTAACAGAAGTTCTGCTTACTTTGGGGCTAAAAGATTCTGCATGGATTGACTAGCCGTAGGTACAGATAGAAGCATAAGTTAAAGATGTCTCCGTCAATTTTATTTAGGTAAGTAAACCAACTCTCCGAGGCGTTTCAGCATTTTTGTTTCCAGTGGGTGCTAGAGGTATTCAAACAAAATACCCAACTAATAATCGGTACCCAAAATTCCCAATAACTCTCATCCTGTGATTGTATCGATAAGGAACAAATAAATGGACTGAACTGAACCAAAAGTTTCTCATAGAAAACACCACCTTTGGGTTCACTTAAAGGCGAATAAAATCGTCTTTTTCGAACAGATGGGATGAAAATGGGATTTCTGAACACTTCGTCAGAAACAGTCCCAAAAATCTGGTCCAACATTATGTGCCTTAGCTAGAGCCATGAAAATCTAAAACGGACGATGCCAATGATTATGGACGCTCCTTTTGGAGAATACGCTTGACGCATTGCAGCATGTCGTCGGTAACATCATGAGAGGCGGAACATGTTTTTGTACTGAATTCTGATAATCATACCAATAGTCGTGTAAAGAATTCTTCCTGTCTTGATCGTATGTAAATTTTTCTTGATGCAATAGTCACAGATGAAACCAAAGATGAAAGCGAAAATCCACATGGCGATGTAAGGTAGAGTGTTCAGAATACCAGCGGTCTTGATGTCAAATTTAAGGACATCATGGGAGTATTTTGGGAGATCTGTGACAATTGCGTAGTAGCCCCAGTCGTGACCGATCTGAAAATTGAGGTAGAAGCATTGCAGATTTGATTAACGACCGGGATATTATGTTTCATATATGTATGTATGTGTACCTGATTGTTTTTTTTTTATATTGTGTTTTTTGCAAATTCCAGTAGGTATTAAAGAAAAGAAAAGAAGCGCTTAATGTATTTACATTATTTAAAAAAAAAATACTTTTATAATGTAAAATCGAAAATTAGGAAGATTTCGGGCATCAAAAGCATAAATTAAATTTGAATTAAAGATTCTGTTCGAATTGCAGCCCGCGATTTCTGATACATGCCCGATATCTTTTCCTAATTTCCGTGGTCGTTAGACTAAGCCTAATTTCTTTATCATAACTGCAAAAGCATTTCTATTTCTATTATTGATTTGTTAATAAATTTTTCTTTTGTATGACATAGTTCTTCGTTGTAGACCAACTCTTTACCCAGCCTCAAACGTAGAAATCAAGCGGTGTCAAGTCTGGCGACCGGTTCATTTGGCCCACCTCTATACCTATCCACGAATTCGGGAATGGATAATTATTTGTAAGCGCGTTCACTATTTCTGATCAAATTTACTTTGGTTGACATGAAAACCCGAGCAATGTGTACCGAATCAAACTTTTTGAATACAAATTTAGTAGCGTTGGAAAGGTGACAAACTAGAGAACTAATGTAGAGTAGAGTAAATTATTGAAATACCGTATATTTTTTATTATATTAGGATAAATTGGAACATAAAGGGTTTTTGAATGTATTTTTTTTGTTTTTAAACTGTAATGTCTTATTTTTGAGAGAAGCTCTGAGGTATTTTAATCACAAATGTTTATGACTACGAAAAATAATAAAAAAAATACAAAATTAATGAAAAATAAATTACGAATGCTTGAAGGTCAATTTTTGTTAGGTCCAATAATTAGCAAATTACCCTCCACTCTATACGTATTTGCTATGGCGGGTCGAGTACCAGTCACCCTGTATATATACCTAATATAATAATTTAATAAAAATAAAAAAAATAAATAAATAGAATTTAGGGTTCCGTAGCCGAAGGGTGAAAAACAGGGATCGGCAAACGTTGTGTAGGACGCCAACTAGGTGGGATGGAGACTACAGGCAGATGTTGGATGCGACATGTTGAATACATGGCGCTATGGCGCCCATTAGTGGAGGTTTATGCCTGAATATAGAATGATAATGATGGATCTTCTATCCAAAATGAGTCTGTATTATCTTTTATTGTAAAATGATTGCTTATTGTTTTTGTTGATTGAGTTACAAATAAAATATTCTCATTCTCATTCATTCATTCTTATTCATTCTCAAAATCTTAATATTTAATAGGAACTTACTGCAGCAAAAACCAACGCCCAAACTGGGACTGATCTGAGTATTGCCTTCCATGGCACAGGATCCCTCTTTCCCACGTGCTTAGACTTTAACACACTCGCTTGTAAATACGTTAGCTCTTTGTCTTTTATAAAAGGGTGCTGTTCTGGTGTGCTATAGCAGAATATACACTGGAAACCAGTTTTTTTATATTATTTAATAGTTATTCATTGAAATGTCTACTAAATTACCTACTTAGGCAAGCAATGATCGTTATCAGTTTTCTTTTTTACTATTTTGAAATTTTTTTAATGAAAAGCTGAGCTAAAACGGTGTCCAAAGGCCTTCAATAAACCGTTGCGATGCTAAACAATTACCAAACATGATTGACTTCTCATAGTACAATTGGAAACAGTAAATAATTCTCTCAATGAATGATTATGGATGGAAAAATCTAAAGCAGAAAGTTTGACTTCGAACCTTTGTATGGACTATTTATGAAACAAACATAATAAAAGTCTCAATTAAAAATTCAAAGTGCTTTATTTCGGATTTCGGGGTCGACCCGCGACCTCTGACCTTCACAAAAATCGGGTCTTATTTGTGTTGATGCTTGCAAAAGTGAACCCTATGATGTGACTAAGGAAGTTTAAATAAAAGTAGATGATGATAAGTCAGTGAGTGGCCTTATTTTAACTCAAAAACATTGAACTTTAGGGTACAAATTTCAAAAAACAGCATTTCAGCTTTGTAGCTCTTGTAGTTTCAGAGAACTCTTAATGAGTCACCCATTTTTCTCTTTTATAAATATAGATTTTCTTTGAGCGTAGCTGTAGTAGTTAGGAAGATATAACCATTAAGACGCTACCCCGACCGAATAACCTTGAGCGTTTCGTTCCTCTTCACCCCACCGTGCACCGCCGCGATGCGCCGGCTCACACCCCTCTATAGTACTTCGCAAACTATTTATTTTAATGAACAGGAACCTAGCGTTGCCGCCGCGCCGCGCCCGCCGCGTCACGTATGATTGATAATTGTCACATTTATTTGAAATTGCTGAATAGCTAGCTTCTACCCGCGGCTTTGCACGCGTTATTTATAGTTTCATTTTGGTCATAGTTTCTGCCCGCGGCCTCGCGCGCGCTTTTTCTATGGAGTAGTTCAAATCTATCCCATGGGAACTGGGATAATAAGTAGGTAAGAGGTAGCCTACATTTTATTATAATAACAAAGTAATTTTTATTACCATTTATTATTTTAAAATTGATACTATATACTGATATATACAATAAATTGATCTCCTTGATGGTGAATGAATGTTTATTTTTTTTGAAAAGAATGTAGTCTGGGGTGACCTCAGGAAAATTCAGACTTTTTGAGATTTTCCCCTCCTTCTGCCCCCCTTCTAGGGGGACTCCCGAGCGGATACATATTGATGATTTTTTAGTGAGGCTGTATGAAGATGTGAAATGATTTTGAATGCGATAAAATGTTTCCCCTTTGCCCCCAAAATGCCCCCCTTTTGAGGTTGCTCACAGATGCCGACGTGATACAGGAATTTCAATTAGGGGATCGTATAGAGTACGTATTTTTTTTTCAAATTGAAAGAAAAAAATCACTCCCCCTTTTCCCCTAAAAAAACTAACCCCTTTTTGTATCTCCAAAACAAGTAGCTTGTAAGAATTATTTTTGGGTCACATAGGAGATACAAAATAGATTTTAAAGTTAAAAACATTTCACCCCCCCAACACCCCTGCCCCTATAGACCATCCTTTTTAAGAAAAACCGAAATTTGGCCAATTTTGACCTTCTTACGGCTTGCGCTCACCACAATGCAACGAGGAACATCACGGCGAGCGAAGGGAGCCATATTGAATGTTTTTTATGAGGGTTGTGTAGACGATGTCAAGTGATTTTAATGCAATAAAATTATTGCTCCCCTTGCCCCCAAAACCCCCCCTTTTGAGGTTGTTACAAGATGCGGTCGTGATATAGGAGCCATGCCGTCCCATTTCCCATCACGCATCGTTTACGAGACCTGCTTCGTACCCCCACCCGTAGGGCTCAACTCAAAGAGGTGGGGAGTTTTAGTATGTTTGTATCCTAACTAGTAAAAATAATGTTCTGAAGTCAAACTTTCTGCTTTAGATTTTTCCATCCACTAGTGCACACTCATTGACTAGAATATAAGGACTAAAGTCGCAAGTCGAGGCAACAAGGTGACAAAAGGTTATAAAGTGACTTACCCACAACAAAAACCAGAGGACCCCTAATGATCCAAAGACGTAAAACACGTCAGCCCAATCTTTATTATTGGATAGCAGAATACCACTCAAGAAGGACCCAAAGATATTTCCAATCTGAGCACCTCCAAATACCAAAGCACCCTGGGTTGCACGCTCGTGCGGCGGCACCCAATGTGCCAGCATTATCATCAAAGCAGGCATGGTTGGACCCTAAAAGCACAAAAATACATGATGTGGCCAATACAATGTGTATTTTCGAACCTTGATCAAACAAGATGTGCGGATGCGTGAAAGTTATTTATCGATAAGTATCAGAAAAAA
Source organism: Eupithecia insigniata (assembly GCA_947859395.1). NCBI lineage: Eukaryota > Metazoa > Arthropoda > Insecta > Lepidoptera > Geometridae > Eupithecia > Eupithecia insigniata. Next base: position 6,387,766 of record OX401999.1, on the reverse strand, counting down.
AATATATCTCAAAAACCAAACGATTAAAAAAAGATTTTAATGAAAACTACATCATTTTGTTTTTTGTTCGTTTCTTTTTAAGTAAATGGTTTATTTTTTTATAGGGTAGTTTAAATAAAATACACCATTTAGTCTCATTTGGAAGCTAGATAGACTTCCTTGCAAAAAAAAAAACATCCGATACAGAAGATAAGCCCAGTAAAAAAAGGTATTTTTTTAAAGAAATTTGCATAAAAAAAACGATTTTTATTCATGTTTTGATCTTTAACTTTAAAATTGGGTTATTGCGGTGGATTTTTTTACATGTTGTTTTAAATTTCATGATTTAGTCTACAAATCCTCTAAAAATTATAAGTCTATCTCTTTTTGTTGACATGAGAATTAGCGCCAAAGTATACTCAGACTCGAAGTAAAAACTTTTTAGACGACACCTACTCTGAAAATTACTTATTTCTTTCCCAAAAATGAGTAAGACAGTACGTTATTTTTAAAATTATTCGGTTTTGCCTGTTTCTACCTAAATTTACGTATTCTTTGAGATGTTGTCAACTGTGGAAACACAGCGAGCTCTTGGAAGACTTAGATAACATATTAATGAATATTTTATCATCGGTTTTGTATATCTGTTTGGATGACAAGGCATGGTCGCAGGCCTGTCTAATTGAGAGGCCGCCAGCGTTCCTATCTTCTAACTACAGCACTATTTTTTTTGTTGATAATCTTTTAAGCCGCCTTTAGTCTCACCTAGAAATTCATTCAAAATTTCGTTTTGAATGAATTTCGGCTCGAATGGCTTGGCATTGTGTTTGCTCTGATGCTGCTCCGCCAAAATATTTTTTGTCCCAACGGCTATGGGACAGGTCTCTGTGTGAGTTGACACAGAATTGTTCGTTACAAATGTGTTCCAGCTCAGCAGTTCGCACCCATCTCCTGGCCGTTTCTAAATGGGACAAGACATTGGTTGTAAGCATTTCCTTCATATAATACTGGCACTTTTTGGATCCCGTAACTTTCCGTATAGCAACATGTCTTCAGTTGGGTGCAAGGTGTTGCGCGCCTCATCAATGCCAGTGCGGTACTGTTGTTAAACAGTTGGTCATCACGGATTATCGTTTACTAGGGCTGCCGGTCAGTTATCTTGCCATTCCAGCCTTAACGACATCATCTGGCGGACCTTTGTCACCGCTAACGTACCAGCTATTCTCGAACCGAATGGCCTGTTGCGTGAGAATAGTAAGAGGCTCGACGGTATTACACCAGTATCTTGGGAGCTGGGAAGGCCCATTGTGTGGAAACTACGTGTGTCGACACACTTGCGCCTTCCTATCTTTCGAGGACATCCGTGAGGGCTGGTTCGGCGGCAGATTTGGCCGAGGATCTGATATGCAGGCAAATATGCAGGTCTCGACAGAACCTACACATTTGCTCCCCTTGGAGTCGAGACCCTAGGTCCGTGGGGTACTGAGGCTCTCCGGGTTTTCAAAAAATTATCTGAGTACCTGGACGAAGTGACGCGTGACCCGAGAGCTGGTAAGTATCTGGCGCAGCGCATTAGCATTGCCATACAGCGAAGCAATGCAGCCAGCATCTTGAGGACGCTTCCAACTGGTATTGATTTGAACCAGGTGAGCTACCTGTAGATTTTTTGCAACAGTCTGCATATAGATCAATTGTTTCAATTATAAATACTAGTTCTAATTTCTTTCTATTATTTGATTGTAATTTTCTTTGTTAATAAAGATAAAAATATAATGTACCTATATTTGATCTTCCTACCCGGGGGTGTAATAATAATTTGATCGAAATGTATCTGTGTAACTCCGATTTCGTTGATTTTTTACCATATTCTTGACCCCCGATAAAAAAGGGGTGTGTCTGAAATTGTAACTTCTTGGTTTATTTTGTTTGAAAGATGACTTCTTCGAGAGGGTTCTCATTCTCAGGCATGTTTATTAAAAATTTGTCTTGGGTTATACTAGGCAAAATCTGATACTTGTGACTTACGTTACTGTGACTTAAAATATCTTTGATAAATACCTGTGACAAAATACTAGCTAGTATTTCTACCAATCTCGTACAAATTCATTGTTTCACTGATTGAATAATATATTTATTGTAGCGATGTCTAAGTAGCAGTAGCATGTTGATTGACCGAATAAATTTAAAAAGTATTTTCTTCAACAACTTTGTTACAGTGCGGTATACATTTCAAATTTCCAAGTATAATAGTTATGTACCCAATGATACGATAAGATATGCTTATGTAATCAGTTCTGTATCCATCGATAACTCTGTTGTAGAGAAATATCTGATAAAATTGGATGTTAATAAGGGAACTGGTCCCGATGGTATACATCCAATCTTTCTTAAACGCTGTCATAAACATTTAGCAAGCCCTCTAGCAAGGCTTTTTAAAAGTTTTCTAAATTTAGGCGTTATGCCCAGAATATGGAAACAGTCAATGATCGTTCCTATTTAAAAAAATGATGATAAGCATAATATTGGTAACTATCGTGGTATCTCTAAATTATCCGTTGTGCCTAAACTCTTTTAGAAAATTATATACGATACGTTATTTCCTGCAATAAGACCATTAATTACTCCTAATCAACATGGATTTATAAGTGGCCGGTCTACAGAATCCAATTTGTGTGACTTTTTACACTTTACTCTTGAGGCAATGGAGAAAGTATATCAGGTGGATGCCATGTATACCGATTTTTCTAAATCATTCGATAAAATTTCACATAACTTGTTGATAAATAAACTTGATAACATCGGTATACATGGTGATCTCTTGAGATGGTTAGCCTCTTATAAGCGCGACAGGTCCCAGGCAGTAGCAGTCCAGAGATATACCTCTAGCTTTATTCCCATAACTTCTGGCGTGCCGCAGGGATCCCATCTCGGTCCTCTTCTTTTTAATGTTTTTATTAATGGTGTGGTGCATTGTTTTAATCATTCTAAAGCTCTATTGTATGCTGACGATACTAAAATATTCATTCTTGTCAAATCTGTAGAACATTTTCAGCTGTTTCAAGAAGACCATAATAAATTTTATGAATATTGCTCTATAAATAATCTGAAGTTGAATATTGGTAAATGTCACTCAATAACTTTCTCTCCCAAGAAACAACCCATTAGTTATGATTATAAATTTAATAATACTACAATAGACAGAGTGACCGAGGTGAGCGACCTGGGCGTATGCCTTGATAGCAAACTGCTATTTGCTTCGCATATTGACCAGGCTACAGCCAAGGCTTACAATATGCTAGGTTTTGTCTTTCGGTAGTGTAAAGACTTCAAGAATGTGAACACTTATATAATGCTACTAGCTGACCCGCCAAACGTTCTTTTGCCTTCAACCCTTATCACTTAGGGGTATGGAAAATAGATAGTAGCAAAATTTGGTAAAAATCGTTAAAGCCGTTTCGGAGGAGTACGGTAACTAACATTGTGACATGGAAATTTTATATATAAGATATAACTCCTTAGTCAGAAGTTATCTAGAATATGCATCTACAGTATGCAGCCCTCATTATGCTACACATATAGACCAGGTAGAAAGTATTCAGAATAAGTTTTTAAGAAGACTAGGCTATAGATTTAAGCGTTCTACGCTTCAACTTCAATCATTAGAATTAAGACGCGAACACAGGGATCAAATGTTTCTGTTTAAGATTATAAATAACATTGATGACTCTCCTTTTCTTATGAGTTGTATTTCATTCAAATGTCCTAGGGTTAATAGTCGCTTCAACACAGCATTATTCGCATTTTTTGCAGTACTAACAACGCAAGGAATAGGTTTTTGATCAGAGCTTGCAAAACACATAATGATCGTTACCACCACATTGATATATTTAACTGTAAAATAAACAGATTATTGTCAAATGTTAAAAAGTAAATATATTTAGTATTATAGATAAATAATATTTTAAATTACCTGCTTCTTTAATTATTAAAGATTGTCATTTTATTAAATTAAGTACACATTGTCATTTGTTTAGAACATTGTCATTTAGTTAGAATATTTTCATTGTTTAGTAAATTAAGTACTTTCGACCTTCACTCTCTAATAACCCATCATTGGAAACAAATTTTGGCTATATTTAATATTTAATAAGTAACCAAAACAATTATGTAATATTTAAGCTGTATGTTTCCTTAATAAATATATAAAATAAAATAAAATAAAAATACTAGGCGTGTCTCATTCTGCCTAAGTGATATTATCAAAGAGAGAATAAAGAAGCGATATTATCTAGCTGAAGATATTTATTGCGTAGGTACCCAATAAAATAACAACGATATAATATCGTACACTCGTGACACTGGCACTGCCTATGTGACAGTCACAGATATATTTAGTTTCTGTCACTGTGACATACCGCCAATTTTCTATATCTGTGACTTTTATCAGTGACGATAAATACGCCTCAAGCCTATTAAAAATCGCCGAATGTGTTCTTTGATATTGTAAGCATCCTAAGTTAAACCTTAGACTGGCTTTATCTTGGGATTTTTGTAAAATTTGCTAGTTTAGTGCAACTATAAACAGTTAAACTTACTTCGCCAGCTCCTGCAAGAATTCGCAGGATTAAGAGCCCCGGTGCACCTGCCAATCTGATCACTGGTGGTGTCAACATCGTGAATACAGCAGTACTTAGGAGACCAATTCCAAGGGTATATTTGCCACCAAATATCTCAGCTGCATAACCACCAAGGACTTGCGTTGAAGCGTAACCAAAGTAGAAACTAGAGAGAAGTAGTCCTTGAATAGTTTCACTCCAATCAAACAACGCATACTGAAAATAAAATTAAACAGCTCTATACGCTTGAATTTAACTCATTTTAGGAAACATCCAAAGGTTAATAACTATGTATCCATAGTTATAAGCAATAATGTGTAATAATTATTAACCTCAGGATATTTCCCAATTTGTGTTCTGATTGTTGGATACATATTACTCTACTATTGTATACATATTTACGAACCAAACATTGTGTACATATTTATGCAGTCTTAGATGTTTTCATATTTATAATCGTGTTGAGGGTGACATTTTATGAGGTAGTGGAGTGTATACATATGTTTGCCTTTGACTGTACGATCTGCAGATATTTGTTCAAGGTATTCTGGATGTTTTTTATGTACCTATAGTAAAAAAAATCTCTACCTATGTAGTGTATTATAATTTAAGTATATCAGTTATCCCATCCATACCCATCCATAACAAAAGCTCAGCTTAGCTTGGGGCTAGATATTGCTGTGTGAATTGTCTAGCATCATCAGTCTAGCATTATTTATTTATTATTATAAGCCGTGGGGCCGCGGCGTACGAATATCGACCCCTCCAACTCAACCCGTGGATGTCGTAAAAGCCGACTAAGGGAACCTACCAGAGGAAGAGCAGCAGCTTCCTTCTGAGTATTTTTAAACGCCAACACTGCGATCACCAATCCGCCTGCCAAGCGTGGTGCTTATGGCAAATCCCCCCTACATGGGAGACCATCCACTCGATGGACCGACGACATCGTAGCGGTCGCAGGGAGTCGATGGATGGAGGCGGCTCAGGACCGCTATTTGTGGCGTCATACGGAGGAGGCCTATGTCCAGCAGTGGACGTGTATGGGCTGATGATGATGATGATGATTTATTTATTTAGTAACTGTACCAGGGTAGGGTTGCTATCCAAAACCAAAAAAAAAAACGATTTCGTTTATAGACGCACGCACGTCCAGTCGACCCGACATCCCGAGCCGAATGTCGCACGCGCTCTTTTACTCAAGAACAGTACAGTAACTATCATGCATTTTCCCTGGAGGTGGAACAGCAACATTTTAAGTCCCTACATACTTACTGGACTTGACGCAGTTGCGCTGCTAGGTTTGTTTATGTTAGGGTCTGGACAAGCATTGGGGTCTTTGACATGGCCTGCTTCCTCTGATTTCTTGAAAACCATCTGAGTGATGGCGAAATTCAAACAAACTCTCATAGTGTAAGCGTTACAGACCCCTAATAGACCCATAAAACCTAGGACGTATCGCTGAGGGATGAAACAACCTGAAACCAACTTTACTTTCTCTCATTTTATTCTTAAATGATTTTATCTACAGCGTTAGCACTAGCAACCTAGTCATACATTACGTACATAGTATTACCACAGCGTACCTATATGCATACAGTCGTTCGAAGGCGTTTTGACAGGGCAATCGTGAGGGGGGCAAGGGACGAGACGGGGGAGGGACGCTCCCGAGTATTATACATCACCGCCTTAGAAGCACGGGAGCTATTTTTGAGGGCTAACCATCGGCATAAATGTATATAACGCATTTATTTGATTTTATTATTTACTTTGCAAAATGGTGCATAGTACCTACGCCGTGAAAGATAGCAGTTCGTCATCTTTTTCAAACCAAGATTTGTGTTTTTATCAATTTTCACACAATGAAGAAAGGATAGTTAGTATGATGGGTATCCATTTTTTACGACTAACTTGGAGATTCAAATTACAAATAAATTGTTTTTGCAGGTGTGTGCAAGACGGCTAATATTTTTTTCTTATATATTTTTACAAACTCGAGGGTGGAAATTAGGAAAATAAATATCGGTGTTTTTTTAAATCCAAGATGGCGGATATGTATTTCATGATTTCAAATTTCAGTCATGGGTATCGTTTTCGATTAATTTGAGGGCGTACTTTTCGATTATGTGGTGTTTTTTCCAATAATCGAAAAGTGCGCACTCGAATTAATCGAAAAGGATTCCCATTATTTGAAATTTCAGTCATGGGTATCGTTTTTGACTAATTCGAGGGGGCAGATTACGCATATGAAGTGTTCTTTCAAATCCAAGATGGCCGATAATTATTACCAATTTTACTCTCTTTTTCAACTTATTCGAAATCTATTAATTGTAAAGTAGTAATAAAGGCTAACATGCTTAATGTTCTATAAAAAAATATAAGCCATGTTATTTTCTACAAATAAAGTTACAGCATAAAAAAGTAAAAATTTTAATAATGCTGAGTCTTTTCAGGGTTAAAAATGCCATCCAGCGTATTTGGTTCCACCTATCCCCAGTTTCCAGTATGACAAACCTAGTGCCGGAAAACCTATATACAATAAATAATAGTCTAAAATCCCGATTCGTCATCTTGGATTTGTAAAAATACCGCATATTCATCATCTACGCCCTCAAGTTAGTCACAAACGTCACAAATAATGTAAATTTAAAATAAAAAATATCCGCCATCTTGAATAAAAAAACACCGCATATCTATAATGTTGATGCCGATGTTCACCTAAAATCAATAAGTATTACTTTGACACTGATGCGACAACCCTGGCCATTTTACGCTGTCGCGTCACTTGTCGGCATTTACCGTGAGATCAAGAGCGTCGGCCTACTGTATGTTTTTATACTATGGTATTACATTACGTACACTTAAGAGCCGAACCTAGTTGGTTTGCTTGTCAAACTAGGCCTCGATCTCAGTACTCACGGGACCCTCATGGTCAAAAACTCAAATTACATAAAGTTCCAAGTTTTTTTTGGTTCCTCAAAATGTAAACACGTTTAAGAAATAAAAAGACAGATAAAATCTTGAAAGTAGTTACATTGTTTTGCACATAATTTGGTCTAGATCTAAGGAAGCCTCCGGTCTATTCAAATGAATTTTGTTTTGTTTCGTAAGTTTTTATGATTCGTGAGTATTTGGTTTCTCAAACCAGTTTTTTCATAAGTTGTGCAAAATGTACTTGCACAACTTATGAAAAAACTGGTATCTTGTGAATAAGACAATGAGATAAAACTTGATTTTTGCGCTTACGCCCTTCCAAAAACATATGCTCTGTCCCGCTCCTATGAATGTGAAATTCTTCACACAAAATGGCGTGCATTGCGCCCTCTTAAGGCGTTTTGAAGCTAACTTTAGTAACTCATACACAATATCTCTAAACAACACACCCAAAATTGCGCTTCTATACAAGCGCGATTCTGATTTTGGTTGCCCTAACACCCCCTCAGGTGTAAAAACAACAAACAAAGTGAACACAGGTGACACATGGATTGATAATTGAGTTAATCCGTGTTGAATGAATGAAATATGAAATGAATGAAATATGAAATGAATGAATTGTGTCAGTAGTCTTGATTTACTATTATTGTTTCCGTAGGTTTTACTTAACTGCGTTTATTTCTCGCAGTATACCGGGAAAGTAGAAATGCATAGGATATTAAGGTTCTTAACACGGGTATTTTGATTCATAAAAATAATATGGTACAGCGTTTATCTCACTTTTTAGGTATGTACACTTTTTAGGATGGGGCGAAAATAATCATTCGATGTGATTTTGGTCTTTTTTTTATAAAAATGTTTGGTTCTGCTTATAAAATTTGTTTTCTCCTTAAGGGCTTCAAGAGTCTGAGGCTTGTTGACATAAACCTGCTACTTCAAAAAACCCCTTAAGAAAGAACTCTGGAACTGTTAAATTGGGTTATCTGGCCAGCCAGTGCAAATCACCAAAGAATATTGGTTATGGCTCGAGCAGTGTGCTCCGTTGCACCGTCCTGTTGGAACCACATGTTCTCCATTAGGGTGTCCCGTCCATGTATGGGATTAATTTTTTTTTGAGCCATGGCTAAGAGGTAATAGGTCTCGAAAATTGCGTTTTGATACATAGATTACGATTAACGTGCAGTTTAATTAGATATCTGCCATCTTGAGGCCTTTACCAGTCCTTGAAGTTTTTCAAATATGCCATTTTAAGGGTTTCATAACATAAACTATAAATCATAAATAACGTAACCCAGATAAGCTTACTGTCCTACATATAGGTCAGTAGAAATAAAAAAAGAATTACGTCTGCCTTCGCAATTTACGGATATTGTTTTTTTTGTGATTTGAGGTGTCGAGTAAATGCGCTATTCAATAAAAAATATAAATCCGAAGTTATTTCAGTTATTTACGCAATATTTGATTTATAAGTGTGCAAAAAAGTGAGTTGCAGATACATATGTCGGGGTACAGGTATGCATAAAAAATGTGTTTATAAAAAAGTTTTTTTTTTCTGTTAACATGTTGTTGATATCCTCTTCTGTACGATATAAAATGATTTTATGAATCATGGAATTTGATAGTGGAGATTATTTGATACAAGTAGGGGTGTTCTACATACAGGACAGCAGGATAATGCGAGTAACTTTTTGTTTACAGACCGTAAACTGCGCATGAAATTTTAGATGCTTTTATATACAAGATGATGAAGAGGATTATAGGCAAAGAATTATATGTATTCTACCACATCTTGTTGATCCGGACTGCCTAACCGACGAAAACTTAGGAGAAGAAGATAATGTGATGGTGAATAACTTGCCACGAAACATTTTGCTTCAACTGGCAGAAGTATCGATTATAGGTGAGGATCCTGTGAGTGATGCGGAAAAAGAACCTGTTGCACCTCGAACTAAATGCAGGCGAACTGACGCGTGGAAAAAACAGGACTTAGAAAAAACTCCGGAAGATTGGCCTGAAGTCCAAGAAGCATTCCAAGATATGCGCGTCCGATTGAGTGGTTTGAAAACGTCGTAAATGAAGATGTGATATCTTAATTGACGTCGGAGACAAATATGCCGTAAAAAAATAGGTATAGGGTGTAATTAGTACTGCTTCAAATGCTGTCGGAGTAAATCCTAAGCAACTTGTGAAAAGATTTTCAGAAAAGAGAAACATCGTCATACAGGAACCTCCTATGGTTGCAATCTATAACATATGGGAGGAGTAGACCGGTATGATGATAATATACATACATATATCATTAACGAATTGCCATAAGAGGAAAGAAATGGTACCTATATTCCATTACTCACACACATAATCGATCTTGCTGATCTCAATGCATGGCAATTGTATAAAGCTAACCATGGAAAACGTGATGACCTAGGATTTCGCAGGAGGGTAACAATAGCCTTGATTGAACCTAATAGAAAAGTGGAAAATAGAGGGCCAAGTCGACCTTACCAGCATGATCACGCTGATAGTAGAAGAGACCAAACCATTCATATTTTGGTTATACCTCAAACAAAAAAACACGCTGCCGTCAGTACCATAAAAATGTTTGACCCGCTGTAGGAAATGCTATGTTGGAGTATGAGTCAAGTGTTTTGAGACTTTCATAAACATATTTATAAACATTCATTAGGGCAAAGATTAGTAACAATTAGTACGCCTTTTTCTAATAAACAATCATTCATCATCATTTTGACAAACAACGTTTTTAGTTACCTATTATCCTACTGGCCTACATATAGGACGGCTGTTTTCCTGAAAACCTTACAGTCGATATTTTTTTCAGTACTTGTTACATTTTACTTAGGACCCATATAACTAAAAAATATTAACATTTTCAAAGATTAAAAAAAAATAGTTTCATTCTTATCTGGGTTAAAATAGTTGAAAGACAAATAATCAATAGCTTTTTTAAAAGCGGAACTGGTGTTCGTGCCCTAAATTAGGCATTTCCGCGCGAGATTTTAATATGTTCCTTATGAACCATCCCGAGCTCTACAGCTCTTCGTGTCTGTGACGCTTTGAGAAGCCTCCGTCACTAGTTTCACACACCTTTCCACTGACTGAGTGAGACAGGGAAAGTCAATAATGTCGAGGTGTGTTCTTTAGCCTTAATTCTAAGTTCATCTTTGGAGTGTCGCAATATTGGTGGATTTGATATATCTATTGCACTATAGCACAATATATCAATAACACCTTATGTCTTATTTGATAATAATAACTATGTTTATAGTATAAAATTTAACTTGTCTAAGTGCTTATTTTGTAAGCCTAAATAAATAAAGTTATTGATTCTGATTCTGATTGCCTAAATATTATATCACTGTAATTTCGCGCTCAGAACTCGCGCACAGCGTTGGTGCTTTAAATACCCTGCGAGAGTTCTTCTTTTCTACTTCTCTAGCCTTTAATATTTTGCGAGATGTAAGCTCTCGAATATGGTCTCTATGGTCGAATAACATGGCAAAAAAAGTTACTTTTTACTACAACTGTATCAATATCTTTGCTGGCATTGATCCGTGCTTTTGAAACAACTCTATGAATTTTATTCTTATCAATAACAAGACATCTTCGACATCGATTGATGATCAATGCCGATAGTGATGACACATTTTGCTTATACCTACTACATAATATATATACTTACTTTGAGCTATGCGGACGGATGGAAGGACGGAAAAAGGAACAATGTGAAAATACTTATACTATACTTTAGAGATAGGTAGTAAGATTTTTTTTGATTGCTCAAAACAAATTAAAAAGCAAATATGACACGGTGTACCCATCCAAGAATTGACCGCACTCGGCGTTGCTTAATTTCGGTGATCAGACGAGAACCAAAATCTACGCATTTTTTACTTGCATAAAATAGGCAGAAGACCTATTTAGGCTAGCTCTGGATAAGAAAAAGTTCAATAGGATGGACGCCGACCTACCAGGAATGGAGAAGCACTATACAAGAAGATACTCTAAATAAAAATAACCATGATTTTTGAGCGGTCAGGTAAAAAGTGAGTTAGTGACGAACGTACAGAGAGACGGAGTGGGCTAAATAATAAGATCCAGTTTATCACCCTTTGGTTATGGAACTCTAAAAATAATACTCACATCCTCGTATCATTTTAACAATGTTATTGTCATGCAATTTATGTCGTCTACCCAAGGGGTTCTTCTGTGCTTCCATCTTTACTTTTTATAACGTACTTCAGTATTCTTCTTGATTCTAGAAATCAAAATACTATTTTTGTATTGCTTTGATTTTTTGTTTTATTCTTTACGGGGATTTTGGGGATTGGCGGCGACGAGGGCTCGTGCAATCAGTACAAGAAAAAGGTGCTCACAACGAGCAACGACACGGATTATTTATCTATGATTCGTCACAATCATATCAGATTGTACACCATTCGATTATTATTCGGCAAATGGCTCTTGCCTAGTCCCATAAAATAAGGTAACTTACATGTAACTCGGACATTTTCTTGACTGGTGACAAAAGACAATATTGGTAGGTAGGTTACTAACTCTTTCTTGGGCAAACTTTTACTCAGCTATGTGTTTGGACAGATACTTATAAAATTTACAAAATGTGCTAAAATTCTTCTTATACATTGATTTACTTTAGGGCACGGAGCATTTCGTTTTGATTTTAAGTTATTTTTTCAACTAGATTTGTAGGTATTTTAGAAATATACCTATGTCATAGTAACGACAGCAAACATCACTTCTCAAAGGTTTGAGAAGTGAAGTAGCTGATAGTAGCTATATAGCTTCTTTATGAAAAATAACTATCGACCAAAGAGATTTTATGCTTTGTTCGGAGACTTACCAAAGAGGTTTTATAAATTGATATATACACTGATGTTTTGAAAATTTTCTACCTTATAGAGTCGTAGATTGAGGATTTTTGCTTACCCTAGGGCTTAGAGTCAGTTTTCTCTTGCACCAGATTGCAAGAATCAATTTTTGTTTTACCAACATACAGAAGAAACAGTGCTGCTTAAATTTAAATAAATGTAACGTGTATCGAATAAGGGTTTGCTTGTTTTATATCACGCCAAGCACAAGCAATGACAACTTAGAAATACCCAAATAAACTAGCAAAATTCAATAAAAACTACGAATAAATATGTACAATGTCATTTATTTTGATAGCGAGTATAACCACCGTTACCACCTCTCTTGGAATCCACAAGACGAGAGCATATATCCGTTCCTCTGGTGTCTTCCCAAATAATACGGCAGTGATTTTCTAGAGCCTCCTTGGTCCTTTTATTTCTATTCTCCCATCGCTGTACCATAGAACCCCTTAGGTTTTCTATTGGGTTTAAATTTGCAGATTTTGCTGGCCAGGGAATCACCACTATATTGCTATGCCTGTTAAAACATTCATCCACAATACGAGCTGTGTGCATGCGAGCATTGTCCTGGACATAGCTGACCTGACGTAGCTCATCAGAGGGATACACGGGGCAGACACTTGGTAGCATACTGTCTTCCAAAACAGACACTGTGTTGCGTTTGCCCTTAAAGGAAGCAGAAAGACCTTGCCCACTCCATCCATTCACATCCACTATATATTGGCTGAGATTCATCCAGAATTGAAATAGGGGACTATATGGTATTTTGTATGTGTCGTACAGGGACGAAGAAAATATTCTCGGACGTAATGCTAACGAATCGAAAGTGATGCACAGCAATGGCTGACTGTCACTTAGTGTGAGTGTTTTATAGAGTTATAAAAAAGGATGCAGTTCCGAAAAGCCTATATCCGGATCGACTTGAAATTTGGTACACGTACGTTTTTTGACCTTCTGAGTACAAATATGAAAACGAAAATAGGCGTTTTAATTTTTTTTTAATTCTTTGGCATCAACATGCTACAGTAGATTTAGTCGGAATCCAATCACTTTCTTTTCGATATTCTCTGATAGTCAAATCCACTCTAATCTATATTTTTTCATCAACTGGAAATCTGAAAAAATATTTGTGAATTGCCGTGGGGTCCCACGGCTTTTCCTGCGCTGAATTCACATTGTGATCAATTTTTTTCGCGCGTACCCTTTATTCTCGCTATAACATCAGCTACTTGCGTAGCATCAGCGTCAGTGAAAGTTTTAACAAAATAGGTCCAGCCTTTATGGAACATAACTCAAAAAAACAATTAGGAAACGATTCAAAATTATTAATATAATATTTTTAATTGATTTTGTCTAAGTCGATAACCATGCGGATGTTTTGCGATTAAAAAATGCCAGCCTTTTTGGATTCTAAAATGGACATCTTTTACGTAATCTACAGGTTCGAGTTAGTCGAAAACGATACCCATATCAGATTTTTTGGTGGGAGAGGGGTTAAAGAGGACTGGGATCAAGGCACAGCTCACTTCAAAAAATATATGTATATCTATATAATATATTTTATTATGTATATCAGTCATCTAGTACCCATAACACAAGCTCTGCTTAGCTTGGGGCTCGATGATGTTGTGTGGATTGTCCAGCATTATTTAATTTTGATTCGATAGGTTTACGTCCGAATATTTAACGTCGTCCCTGGCTTGTACTATAATAACTATACCACCTTTATTCTTCTGGGAACCACGTGACAAAGAAACCTAACTACTAAAATCATGACACAGGTACATACAACCATGCATAACAATGAAAAATACATAGGTTAACAAGAATGGATTCCTAAATTCCTAATTAACTATAAAATAAAATAAATAAAAATAAATCAGTAATTATGAACATTTTCGTAGTAAAAGAACTATGCATTTATGGTCAAATTAATTTCCACACTGACTAGTTAATGGTACAAGGTAGTAAGAGGTAGTAGTAGGTTAATTTCCACACTGGCTAGTTTATAGTACTACTATTTATAGTTATTCAGTGTATTATACACTAGCCAAACTCGGTGTATAATATTTGTGAACAATCCACTACATAAACTAAGAGCTCCTTCACACTAAGTCGCAAGCAACGCGGTTTTCATAGCGGATGGCAGCGCGGCAGCAGCCGCGTGCGCCACCCTAGTCTAAACAAGTCGCGCGGCTGCAGCATTGCTTGCGACCTAATGTGAACTGGCTCTAAAGCTCACTTGCTTTAAGTCAAACTTGAGATAAATTTGTATTGTCAGCAATATTTATTGAAGGAAGGATCACAAATGCACAAGTGATTAAAATTACGTATAAAAAGACGCATGATGATGATGATAAAAAGACGCGGCAACAGAGTGAATTTTAGGTTAAATATGAGTTTTTTAGTCTAAGTTTGGCTAGTGTATAGTTTAATAATGAACATAATATATGTACATATTTTGTCGTCTCATAAAACTTTTCACTGGAGCACACTGGGTGGGAAGAAATCAACACTGTTCGAGCATAGCAGACCTTTCTTGTAGCATTATATTTCCATCAGGTAAGATTGGGGTCAAACGAAGGTCTTTTTGACTATTAATAAAAAAAAACTATATTTCAAATCGCCCTTTAAGTTAAATCAACTACTTAGTTCAATTCTTCCAATTTCTTATGGTCTGATAATATGACGTTCTCAGGTTGTTCTGCATTCGTCTCGCGTATCAGCGGCCCGTGCTTCCATCCCTCAGGGTATCCATATTGCCTCACATCATCCCACCATTGCTGCTTGCCATCCGCCCAGATAATGTAGACTACATTTGTGCTGACAAGCACAGCGAAGCATACCCAGAAAGCTGTTCGCCACTGCATTAAGGTTGACTGAAAATAAAAATAAAAAACATAAATAATAAACAATTACTACCAATAAATTATATATTAATACATATAAATAAACATATTATATATTACTACCTACCTATAAATAAACAATTAATTATTCATGAAAAATATTCAAAATTTGTTATATTGGAAATGAATTGGAATGGTTTGTTTTCTAGATTGCTGCAAGAAACTTGACAAGACTCTCCACATAATATATAAACACGGTTTGAATAAGTTTACACAATAAATTGTTGTGTGAGAATTAAGTAATAAATCCATACAGTATCATCTAGCCCAAAACTAAGCAGAGCTTGTGTTATGAGTACTAGATGACTGATGTACTTAATATAACACGAAGGTTGCGGGTTCGATTCCTGCCTTGGATTTTTTTTTGTACGATCTCCAAAATATGTTCCGGGTATTCTGGGCATTTTCTAGGTATAATAAAAATATATATCTAGTTAAATGTGTTGTTTTATGTAGGTATATCTTGTACCCATAACACAAACTCTGCTAAGCTTGCGGCTAAAGTATGCTGTATGGATTGTCCAACATCATTTTTATTATTATGTTTAGCTAGACAACAAATACAGTTTGGAGTCGATTTTATAGTATTCTGAATTATTCATACGTATCAGTAAAAATATATATGATAGTAGGGGAGCGAGGATATTGCCGTACACCTAACTTCAATCACATACAGACATTCGGCTCTGTTTTTAAATTGGTTTCAAATTTTAGTGTGGTCCATTCAATAAAATTTCACCAATGCTCAGACCAATAAATATTGTCATCACAAATCGCGATATTTCATCCAGTCGATAAATTTATAGCTATTCGACAGATAGCTTATCTGTTACGAGGTACAACATGGTATGTAAAGGACATACCTACAATATATTTATTTCTATACTGTTCTATCAATACGACAATCTTACTTACATCTGGAGTCAACAACCCGATAAGGTAAGGTGTGATAATACCGGCAAATGTTGATGTTGTGTTGACAAGTGATGTAAGAGAGCCAGCGTAGTTTGGAGCTAAATCTAATGCGTTTACCTGAAAATAAATAAGTATTTCTCAAAATTATTTTATGACTATTAAAGCCTTATAGCCCGACTACACGCTCAAACATTTGTGCATGTATGATTGCACAAACCAGTTTGCGCAAGCAATATGAGCCCGGCCACACGCTCCATCTTTCTTGCGCAAACTGTGTTTGTGCAATCATGCATGCACAAATGTTTGAGCGTGTAGGTAGCCGGGCTATTAGTTGAGTTTCTGTAATTTATTAAGGTCGCACGCCCACGTCGACTTTTTGTAACGATGTCGTTGCGCGCTTACAAACCGCGCGACAGAAGCGATGCAAACGCGACTGTATCGAATAAAACGACAGCATCGCGACTGTATTCAATGCAAACGCGCGACCGTCTAAGAGAACATCGGGGGAACGAAGTTTGGAGGGGGGTGCTCGCACGTTCACGGGCATTTCTGTATCGACGCTAGATCGCGACCGAAGCGCGTCACTACGCAATAGTAGAGCAATACAGAGTCGTGGTTACGTGTGAAGGTACACATCTCGCGACAGAATTGCGTATCGTTGCGAGCGCACGTCAGAATCGCGACAGCATCGCTACAATAAGTCGGCGAGCGCTCTAAAATCTACATTATGTTTGGTCTAATTTTCCAATTCAATTCTAATTTATTTACCTATTCGTATCATGGACTCTCAGGTAACACTTAGTTAAGTCAAAGATTAATTTTTTTAATTAATGAGACATTTTTTTATGAAACACTAGCTTTTGCCCGTCGCTTTGCATGCATTTTGCCCAGTTAAAAAGTAGAATATAAATTATATTCCAGATCTAGAACTATATCTCTGCAAAATTATCAGCTCGATCCGTTCAGTAGTTTTGGCGTTGTCTTCGCTTCGCAACTTTTGCCTTTGTATTCAGAAGGTCTACTTTGAAAAACGAACATTAACACGAACAAAGTTGACGGATGACAACGGGTCGCACCAAACGAAAGACCGATGACCTTGCGTTGTAAATGATTCTGACAATTATTTCTTAGAGATCCGAAACGAAAGGTGTCAGTTAGTGACGCGCTCAAAAAAACTTGATGATAACGTTATTCGTTTCGTGCGATTGACGTCATCCGTCAACTTCGTTGTTTTTCAAAGTAGTCCTCTAGTGCCTTAGGGTGGTATTCCTCTCATCAAATATCTTTGTCCAAGATTCCTTTGTAATTTTCGTAGTTGAGTTCAAATCGAATCACACCAGACATTCACAATAATATCATAAATGCAAAAATTGGATGGATGGATGGATTTTTGTTACTTCTTCACAACAAAACTTCATAACAGATCGGATTGAAATTTTGCATAGGTGTTAGTACCTAGCTCTTTACCTGGAATAAAACAGGCTGTCCATAAAATATCAGTTTTCATGGGGAATAAATAACCTTTAAACGTTTCCATAGAAACAACGCGTGCGAAGCTGCAATCAGAAACTAGTGTTAAAATCTTTGGTCAAATATCTGTGTTGCTAGTAATTGGATGAATCTACTGGGTTATTCCCTGAAGGACCCGTTCCCACAGGGACCCGTCCCGGAGAGCCCCGATTTCGATAAATTTGATGAGATGTTCTTCTGTTATTTTTTGCTATTGTTTTCAACTTGTACGGTTGACACAAAAAGTGCTTACAAGTATGATAATATGTTTATTTGGTAACTGCCGGCCTAAAGTAGTGCCAAATATGGGGAATATGTATCATAAAGTATATTACTCAATTTGATTTCAAAATTTTGTACAACTATTATTTTAATAAATACAAATGAAAAAAACTTATTTGTTTATTTAGCTGATAGATATTTTAAGCAATTGATTTGATCAAATGTACATAAATCTGGACAAGCCTTTATTATCAAAGAAAATTACAATCAAACAATAAAAACTTTACAACTAGTGTTTACAATTGGAAAAATTGAGCTAACTTCCAAACAATCTACAGGTAGCTCGACTGGTCCATATCAATACCAATTGGAAGCGTCTCGAAGGCTTGTACTTCAATATACAAATGTACGTTGGACAAAGATATTTGACAAATGGAATAACGTTATTTATCTCTCTACCTTACCAAAAAGGTAGGTACTCACTTTCATGCCTGGGTAGAAACCTGCCATCAGCGCCATTGATACCACGAAGTAGAATATGGCGAGGTTCCCGTCACAGCCGGAGTATGACGCCAGGATGATGCATATAGCAGGACCGGTTGCCGCTGAAAGAATGCTTTATGACATTACCTCGTTTAAAAATCTCTCAATTTAAAATCGTGTATTTATTTATTTATTTGACAAGCAGCCGAAAAGGTTCAAGTTGCGGTTGATAAAATACACAACTGGACCAAAACCTGGCGAATAAAATTAAATGAATCGAAGTCAAGTCACATCAACTTCACAAATAAAAGAAACGAATACCATCCAGTTCTCATCAACGGGGCCATCATACCATGCGAAAATAAAGCGAAGTATGTATTTGGGCATGACTTTAGACACCAACCTGCGCTGGAAAGCTAACGTCAAGAAGAAAAAAGAGGAGCTAGAGATTCGCTACAAACAGATGTACTGGCTGATTGGAAGAAATTCTACTTTAGCAGTACACAATAAACTCCTATTATATAAACAAGTCCTCATGCCAATCTGGACTTATGGTATACAGCTCTGGGGCTGTACCAAAAAGACAAACGTAGCAATCATACAAAGATTGCAGAACAAAGTACTCAGGTCAATTGTTAATGCTCCTTGGTACGTAAGAAATGACGATATTCATCGGGACCTGAATATTGAATTTGTCGACACAGTCATACAAAAATACGCAGAGGCTCACGAACATAGGCTTCATCATCATGTGAACGTCGAGGCGATCCAGCTCCTCGACAACACGGACATAGTGAGAAGGCTCAAAATAACAAAACCGTTGAGTTAGTGTAGTGATAATTATAGTGTATGTGCATAAGTGCTATCATTAAGAACACATGAACCAAGTGTGTTCCCCTTAAGTACCTATATAGAGACAATAAGAAAAGTGCCAATGGACACGTTCTTAGTAATAAGTTCTTATAAAAATAAGTTAAAACTAAATTACCCTTTAGCTAATTCTATGGCTAGATTGTAATTATACTCTGGTGTATTAACCATTAATCTAAAAATGTGTACTAGTAAACATAGAAAAAAAAATATTTAAAATTAGCTGCGCTTAAGTTTTAATAACAAGGTGCTATTTATCCTCTCTTGAAATTATTTCTCCACCATTATAGTTTTATATAGTAGGTTTGTAGGTAGCACAGACATGGTAGAGCTGCGGTAGGTAGAACATTTGTGTCATGTCTTAGACTTTCCTTCCTTCTGATGGTCAAACAGTTATCAGTAAGTTATAGTTATCATTCTGGTTATCATCATTATCCGACGACATTTTTATTTCCGACTAGCTGACCCGTACCCACTTCGTTGGGCGGTTAACATTTTTAGTGAACCGAACCGAACCAAACCGTAAGACCGAGTCGAAGATCAAAGTTGTATCCACTTCCACCAGTGTCTTCGCCACGACAGTAGGAGGTATTTAAGCGAGTGGAGACTGAAGAGCATCAAATGCCTGGTGCGTTTCGCCAATGCATTGCAAGCGGTCATCCCGGGTACGCAGCACAATATCCCGCCTGTCACAGTGCTGTTCTACCAGGACGACGGCTACATCATTGGTAGCGAGAGCTTTGTACAAACCGGATGCTGTCCAGTAGGTCGTTTATCGGCACTAATAATAATTTTGTAATCATTTTGTTGGCTTTGGGGTATGGACTCATATTTTATGTCCTTCCTCGTAGTATGAACTCAAATCATGCTAAGTATCATTCGAATCCATTCAGTAGTTTTTGCGCTATTTTAGGCCGAGAAATGTCACTTCCATCCCCACTCCCAAGGGAACCATAACGAATTCCAGGATAAAAAGTATTACATGACCTTTCTCGTAGTTTGAACTTAAATCATGCCAAGTTTCATTTGAATAC
This sequence comes from Eupithecia insigniata, assembly GCA_947859395.1. Classification (NCBI taxonomy): domain Eukaryota; kingdom Metazoa; phylum Arthropoda; class Insecta; order Lepidoptera; family Geometridae; genus Eupithecia; species Eupithecia insigniata. The sequence goes on along the minus strand of OX401999.1, from coordinate 6,367,391 downwards.
ATTCAGTAGTTTCAGCGCTATTCGCAGCCAAGAAATTTTACCCTACTGCGGGGGGCCACTACGGGGGGCTACTGGGGGTCCCACTGCGGGGCAATGTGGGGGGCCCACTACGGGGGTAAACTGCCGGGAGCCCCCACTGCCGGTGCCCTCCACTATGGGGGCTACTGGGGGTCCCACTGCAAGGAAATGTGGGGGGCTAATGAGGGGGTAACACTGCGGGGCAATGTAGGGGGCCCACTTCGGGGGCCATCTACCGGCGGCCGCCACTTCCGGGCCCCCCCACTGTGGGAGCTACTGAGGTCCCACTGCGGGGCAATGTGGGGGCCCCACTGCTGGGGTCCCCACTGCCTGGGGCCCCACTGCCAGTGCTCCCCACAGTGGGGGGCTATCGCTCTCTACCGCCCTTGCCCCGCGCGCCATCCTGCAAGGCGCAAAATTTCACTTCCATCCTCTCTCATAAGGGAACCCTTCTTAGTTCCGGGATAAAAAGTATTTTATGTCCTTTCTTGTAATATGAACTTAAATCATGCTAAATTTCATTTGAATACCTTCAGTAGTTTCGGCGCTATGCGCAGCCAAGAAATTTTACTTTCATCCCCTCTCCCAAGGTAACCCTATTGAAACCTGGCATAAAAGTATCCATGTCCTTCCTCATAGTATGAACTCAAATCCTGCCAAGTTTCATTTGAATACATTTAGTAGTTTCGGCGCTACGCACAGCCAAAAAAAATTACTTTCATCCCCTCTCCCAACGGAACCCTATTAAAATCCGAGATGAAAAGTATCCTTTCTCGTAATATGAACTTAAATCATGCTAAGTTTTATTTGAATACCTTCAGTAGTTTCGGCGCAATGCGCAGCCAAGAAATTTTACTTTCATCCCCTCTCCCAAGGAAACCCTATTGAAATCTGGGATAAAAAGTACCCTCTGTCCTTTCTCATAGTATGAACTCAAATCCTACCAAGTTTAATTTGAATACATTTAGTAGTTTCGGCGCTAATCGTAGCCAAAAAATTTTACTTTCGTCCCCTCTCCTAAGGGAACCCTATTGAAATCCGGGATAAAAAGTATTCTATGTCCTTTCTCGTAGTATGAACTCAAATCTTGCCAAGTTTCATTTCAATACGTTCAGTAGTTTCGGAGCTATGCGCGGCCAAGATACAGACAGACAGACAGACATGATGGAAAAAAATTACATTTTTGGCATCAGTATCGGTAATAGAGTGCCCGCCAAAAATAATTTTCAAAATATCTTCAATGTACAGAATTGGACCTGTTACAGTTTTATTATAAGTAAGGATCTGTTTGGATCCGCTTGCAGTTTCGGATCCTACATGTCCATTAGATCTGTTTGTTTCAGTGGATCTAGAGGATCTTATAGAATCCGCTTGCAGTAACGGTTCCTACATGTCCATTGGATCTATTTGTATAGGACACGTTTAGATCTTTTGTTTTAGTGGATCTAGCGGATCTGTTAAAATCCGCTTGCAGTAACGGTTCCTACATGTTCATTGGATCTGTTTGTATAAACCACGTTTGTTTCGGTGGATCTAACGAATCAATGACAAATACTTTCCTGTTTTTTACAATCATTGTTCTAGTTCAGTGAGTAGGTACAAAAGTTTCGTAGGTACTTCTAGGTTCATGAGACTATACTAGTATAGTAGTACCTTAAAAAATTAAATGAAAGGAAAGCATTGATTTACTTTACAAACTAGCACAAAATAATCTACTTAATTAAATAAGCGGATATATTATAGATTTATTTATCTTTAGCAAATTATAATAGGGTATAATTTGTTTGTAGTAGGTAGTTACTTGTTTACTCGTAAATGGATCCGGATCTGTTGATCGAACACGTCCGAAACCGAACCGAAGCCCAGATCCACACAGCTCCAATCGCTCGCTACATTCATTCGACTCCATGGACGCCAACGTGTCCGCGGACACGCCAAGAACGCCAATTCGGATCGGAACCACACAGATCCAGGAGCGGACACGACTCTAGGAGCCGTTTGACTCCGGATCTACACACCTCTAGCATGCACAAATGTTTGAGCGTGTAGCCGGGCTATAATTGCCACTTCAATTACAGGTCCAAATCGAAATACATTTACGAAAGTACTGAAAATACCATAAATTAAATGCAAATTCTTGTTTTTTCCACGAACAGAATATTATTAAAAACAGTTGTTTAACAATATATCCTAATTTGTTTTTAAAAGGAAGATACACATTTTTTGCGAATGTGAGCGTAATTCCTCCTTTATTTGCCTCTATTTGCTATGCGTGAGCGTAATTCCACCTCTGTTAGCCAGTGTGAAATGTTTACCTCACCTCCCCGTTAGATAATCGGAGGGGGGTGTTCGGGGCAATTTTCGTCTCTTTTATATTGGAAGTACACGTCTCGTCACGGTTTAATAACGCTTGATGAAAGTGGAGGGGGTTCTACGCAGGTGTAAAACGGTGTAAAAATACAAAAAACTACTTCTGCGCATCAAGGTCAGCGGAAGGTCAGCGCTATTAAATCGTGACGCGACCTGTACCTATCTACGGTTTATATTTACCGTTTTTCGGTAAATAAATTCTAGACAGTGCTTGCACGGAGAGATTGATAGATAGGTTCCACTTTGACACTTTGACACATGTCCATGTATCTGTAGTTTTTTTCATCAAAGTTATAATGCTAAATATTGTGATACTGTTATTCTGAGACGATATCATTGTTATGGTGAAGCAATTAATTTAAAGGAATCTTCATTTTTAATTACTTATTATTGTATCGGTAATTCGATTAGGTTTGTAATAACCGTTCTTATCCAACTACCTACATGGATTTTAAAATTCTCAATGTATACTTTTATATAAAGTTTTAACCAGAATTCAGAAGAAGCAATTAGTGGGTTTTAAATAGATTATCATTATTAATGTCGAGGTAAAAACCGTAAAAAAAATTACCTTCATTTTAGGTAGTAAAACTAAACTTACCAATTGTCGTGTGAATAATTCTTCCAGTCTTGATCGAATGGTATTTCTTCTTGATGCAAAAGTCACAGATGAATCCAAAGATGAAAGAGAAGATCCACATGGCGATGTAAGGTAAAGCGTTCAGAATACCAGCGGTTTTGATGTCGAATTTCAGGACATCATGGGTGTATTTTGGAAGATCTGTGACCATTGTGTAGTAACCCCAGTCGTGACCGACCTGAAAATTTTGAATAATTTTAGGTACGAGATGAGTCACAGTTTTCTTCTCTTACAAATGTATCAAATTAATAAATAATTATAATTAACACAGCATTATCTAGTCTCAAACTAAGTAGAGCTTGAGTTTGGATACTTGATAATTATAACTAATATGATTGATACATTGGTTAAATAAAATACTATAACAAAGAGAATCGGCAACAGCTAAATTATTAAAAGCAATAACAATTGAAACGGCACAGCTGACTTCGGACTATTGCAAAACATCGATAGGAGCTGGTACTGATCCAAGTCAATACTAATTTGAAGCATCCTAAAGACGCTGGCTGCATTGCCCCCCTGCATAGCAATGCTGATGAACTGCACCAGATACTTAGCAGCTCTCGAGTCACGCGGTGACCATAATGTCGCACAAAATGTTAACGTTTGTGATCTCTGATCCTTAGGAATAGGACAGAAGAGAATTTAAGGAGACCTGTAGCTATTCTACCTAAATTTACCTTGTAAAAGTAATGTCACTGATGTTTTAATGATGACGCTTGTAAGTTCCAGAACGGAGGAGTGACCGTGTATGAGGTACATAATAATTCAATACTGTTATTCGCACCTGCACATCCAATACCGCTTGTGGTTAGGCATGAATAATGGTAATTTACTTATTAGTTTCCTTTAGTACGGCGGTAGAGGTCAGGTCCTTACTTATTTATTGCCTACGTCGATTCTATTACAGATCATTCGTTATTTTCATCTGTGATGTAATAAGGGTACCTCAAACGTATTGACCAGTTTTAGAAAGAATAAATTCTTTACTTAAACTTCACAGGTCTTCGTTATATTTTTTTTATATTTTTCTACCTCAATAGTGGCAGTTTTTCATATCATTATAGTGGCAGCATCAATTTTTTTACTTATGCCAGGTCGGGTCGACACAAATTAGATGTCGAATTTTTTCTCCATTTATACTTTTATCAACCCAACCGTCAACTTAGCACTCATTCCTTTCTTACTCTGTATGTTATTTTTCACAAGGTCCATATGAGAAGTGTGTGGCTGATAGTACTTAAGCCTGCCTTTAAAAAGTGGAACGAATGCGGCATGAAATCACCACTGAATTTGATTTTCCGTTTTCGGAGTACTTTGGGCCGAAACCAATGCGACAAACACGGAATAACTCTATTTATGCATATCCAGACACGGACATTTACATTAAAATAAAATAAATAAATAATATTAAAGTCAATCAAGCATTAGTTCATTACAGTTTGTTATTATACCCACGGCAGTGCAACGCAGAAGGTATGAATCAGAATCAGAATCAATAACTTTATTTCTATAGGCTTACTAAATAAGCACTAAGACAAGTCAAAATTCATACTATAAACATAGTTATTATTAAGAAATAAGAAATAAGGTGTTATCCACTAGTGGAAGAAGTGAAAATATGCGTTTAGGGTAAGAGTTTGTTGGTTTGTGTTTTTGGTGCAAACCTGTGTTCCCATTTATCTGCCTAACGGATGAATTTGATCTTGCATATTGCGATCAAGCTAAATTTTCCTAAAATTTATTTGTTTATGTAATAGAAACTTACTGCAGCACAAACTAACGCCCAAGCTGGTGTTGATCTGAGTATGGCTTTCCATGGCACAGGGTCCTTCTTGTTCGAAGTTTCAGCCGTGGTTACATTCTTGTTCAGATAGCTCAGCTCAGCCTTCTTTATGAATGGATGACTGTTCGGTGTGCTATAGCAGAGCATACTCTGGAAACAAGAAAAATGTAAACTACGCAACCGGAAAGCTTGATACTTTTTGTGTCATCTTCTTGAACTGCATATTATCCATCCTAATATTATGGTAGTTAAATTTATCAGGGAGGTAAATGGTACCCCAGATATAATACCTGCCAGATATAAGCAACTTGAAAAGAGCGAAGCGGCAATAGTCAGGAAATATATTTAAAAAAAAAGTTACAAAAATATTCCTTGTAGAAAGGCTTAGTACAAGATATCAGATTATGTAGCTAGAGAAGAAAATAGCTTAGGAAGTGTTTTGCTCCAACTCGAACAATAACAATTAACAGACTAATGTTTTCTTCGTCATTAATTTAGTCTACGTTTCGAAGGGACAGATATCAAAAACAGTTTAATTCTAAATCAAAGTAAAACATTACAAAAAGTCCTTTTCTAAGTGTATTTGTGTTAGTTATTAGTTAAAGAAGTTTTAATTTTGAACACAGTAGGCAGCGTAGTGGCCTATGTTAAAGCCATTTCAGTCTAGTTTACGCAAATGAGGATATTAAAATAACACATATAAAATAAAACAATAACCAAAAAGATAATGCAATGATTAAGTTTACATTAAAATTACTTTACATTTTTCTTCGAGTTTGCTTCAAGTTTTGGCATACCTTCAACTTTTGTTTTTGATACTGCTAAGTAAAGAACAAACAAAACTAACGTGAGGAAAGCCGCCGGGACAAGTTAGTATAAATAATAATTACCTATTATACGTTTTTGTATGGAATGTGTTTATATTACATACACATGCCTGGTAACCGTGACTTCTGTCTAAATATGTACACAATTTGCATAATAGACGTAATCTTATCAAAATAACCTATGAAGGCTATTTGTAGAAGGATATTTACATCATTTAGTACTATATAATTATATAAGTTTGATATAGTTCTTGCAATCATCAATACTTTGTCATAAATTTTTCATGTCTGCCGAACTTAGTTTTATTTTTGCTGTGTGTGTTTCTAAGTGAGGCCACACAAGAGACAAACATTGTATTACGACAATTGTAGCGCCACATTTGAAATGAGAAACATTAATTGCCCGTATATTTGCGCGCATAACAACCTATGAATTGTAGTAATATATTTACATCAATACTTCATAAGCTTGATAGACTTTTTTATTTTTGCTTTAAGGCCACACACCAGACATACATTTTATTAAGACAATTGTAGCGCCACAATTGAAACGTGAAACATTTATCGCCCACGTATATCTCCATGAAATCACACACACACAGGACATATTTGTTATGGATGTATTTTGTGAATTTTTTAGGTCGCAACATGTGGCGCGGTATATTTGGTGAGGTAAATGTAGCGTCGTTGAGGTAAATGTGACGGCTGTGTGCGGTGTAACTAATTTTGTCATTTGTGTACGTCCGTATTTCTGTTCTTTTCTCTTTACATATTATAAAGACTTGGTTTTTTCTTGATAGTGCTATAATTTTATTCTATGATGAAAAAACTAAACTTTCTAGATTAAAAACTAACATTCTAGCAAAATACCTGACTTCCGAAATTGACTAGCTTATATTAGAGAAACATCTCAAAGTCACCATACGTCTGAAGCTAATTATCACATACCCATAAAATAAACCAGAAGATTCCGAATCCTCCGAAGAAGTAGAACACGTAAGCCCAATCTCTACCATCAGCTAGCAGAAAACCAGACATGTAGGACCCAAAGATGTTGCCAATCTGTGCTCCTCCGAAGACCAGTGCACCTTGGAATGAACGCTCTTGAGGTGGCACCCATCGCGCCAGCATTATCATCAAGGCAGGCATGGTGGGACCCTAGAAGAGTATTAAACTATCGCTGTAATTACGTGGACTTGCTCTACCATTAGCTCTACAAATCTTTGCTTTTTTAAACTCAGTTAAGAAGTAGCTCTATAATATGTGGAATTTACGGAGCCTAGAAGCATATATTATTGTATCGGAGATCCAATGCTGCTACTTGGTGCGATATCTCGTTATTTGTATCTACTTAAGTTTAATTGCATATTTTAATTAAATTTAATTGTATTTATATGCTTAATTAAGCATATACATACATACATTCTCGTGATATGCTTTGGTATAAAAGCAATCTCGTGAAATGATGTGAATAAATACATTGAGAAAGGCTAGGTGTCAAAATATGCAATGACTACGGTACTGTAGTTCTGAAGTGGTTAGGTATGTGTATTTACTTTTGGCAAATACTTGTTAGCCTCTCGGTATTGATAGGAGTCGTTTGTTTTATCTGTCATACGATAGCAAAATACTACTTGGCAATTGCATCATTGCTGCAATCATACGTGAGAGAGGAGTTCATATTGTGATGTGAAATCTGAATAAACTTCTTACTTGTTGTTATTTGTGACAAAAGCCTAGAAAATTGCCAGAAACAGATCGAAATTAGATTTTATAAATTAAAATTAAAGCTCGTCGTTAGCAATATGGGGTTGTAGCAATATTAGAACGTTTTATCTAGTGCCAGTAGTACCTATTGGTATTTATCAATAAATCCCTCATATTTTTTATTATGTGATCTATTTTTAACAATTATGTATGTATCACCTTTTTTGGAGGTCAAATTTATAATATTACATGGGATAAGCCTGACTCCTGCAAAACAGTTTTTTAATAAAAATGATTAGTCGAACTATACTTTTTCGAAGTTAGCGACGTGTCGAAATAACGATCTGTCGAAATTCAGAGGGAAACTCAAAAAAAATGCTGTTATGCTATAGTTCGGTAGTGTATGGATTCATTTATAATAATTATTATATGCATTTTTTACCTGACAGCGTAAGAATTATTGTTACTTTTACTTTACTTAGTTGTCTACTTGGTAAGAACTTACTTCACCCATTCCTTGAAGAACTCGCAGAACGAACAGTCCAGGCGCACCGCCTAAATTGATCACAGGTGGTGTTAGCAACGTGAATAGAGCAGTGCTTAGGAGACCCACTCCAAGTGTCCATTTTCCTCCAAATTTCTCTGCAGCATACCCACCAACTACTTGGGTCGCTGCGTATCCTAAGTAGAAACCACTGAGGATAAGTCCTTGGGTTTCTTCGCTCCATTCAAACATTTTATTCTGAAAACAAAATAATCAAACAAAGTATTTAAAAGACTGAATGATAGAAAGGATTATTCTAGTTCTCCACCGCCTAGTTATCCCCGACTGGACGGCACTTGGATTTTATATAAAAAAACGTTCTAGTCTCCAGTGGGAAAAATATAGGTTTCTTTATGAATCAAAATAATCGTTCGAAGGGCGAAACTACCAGGTATACATATGATAGAGTAGTACACTCTAAGCTTCACTAAAATTGAAAATTGTTCTTCACTAGAACCACTCTTTCTTTGGACTTTTTCATGAGTTGAAAGTTTGGAAATCCTGTAGAAATATAAGTTTTATTGAGTTCCTATCCAGACTGCACTTGTACTCGATATCACAACCTTGACCCATAACATGAACATTAATATTTAACTCTCCGTAGTACAACAATAAAAGCCGAGTGAGAACATCAAATGCAAAGTCATAAATTTTGTTTGTATTCAATTTTACTGTTGCAAATGTTTGTGTGGATCTATCCTTTGTCCTAGAAAAATGAGTGTCATGTTATTCTAGGTTTTGAGCTAAATCTCGCCTAATTTCAGTCCTGTCTGATTCAGTAGCATTTCAGTATTTTAGCGTAAATAATATTATGATCCTAACGTTCGTAACGTGCGTAGCATGTGTCACATGTATTGGCGTTTTATTGGTTTTAGTTGGTAGATCTACTATGCGCGTACTTAGTTTTATTAATCAAAGGTAAAAAAAGGTGAAAAAAAGATAATAACAAATCATAAATTAAATGACACCGAAAAAATTACTAAGGTTTTTATAGTGCTTATGCCCGCACTTTGGGTAATCTTAAGGAATTTAAAGATATCCCAAAAATTTTTTTTTTTTTACTACTCCGGCGGGACTTGAACCCGCGACCCTCCTCTGAATACGAGGATGCGCTAACCAACTGCGCAGTTGGTTGGTTGAGTCGTAAATTTTTGGGATATCTTTAAATTCCACCGAAAAAATTATCGATTATTCCCAGTTTTCTTTTGCAGTAGTTCTGTACAGAATAACTGGAACAACTTTTGTCCCCGTAGTCTTAAAACAATTTTTTGTCCCCGTTGGCATAAAACAACTGGGACAAAAGTTGTCCCAGTTGCCCGGTACAATACTACTGCACAAGAAAATGGAAATAAGCGAAAATCATTTGATTTAACCAAATTTTCATTGGGAAATAGTTCATTTAACCAAAACATCTAGGTAGTTATATCGTTCTTTCGGAAATCCGTTACGTAGCTAAATGTTTTTGAACTCGTCTCCGAGACTCATATAAGGTAAGATAATACTCACTGTATTAACTACAGTCGTGTTACTGACAGTAGTAGTATTTTTAATAGGACATGCATATGGGTCAACAATATGGGTGCCGTTCGTTTCATTCTTGTAAACCATCTGCGTGATGGCGAAATTCAAACAAACTCTCATTGTATAGGCATTGCAGACTCCTAAAAGGCCCATAACACCCAGGATGTACCGCTGGGGGATGAAGCAACCTGAAACAAAAAGCAACCTTTACAAATATTCATCTCGCTCAATGATACTAATCCCTGTTCTCATCTTGATCATCCTGAGTCATCGTGAACATCATGATCATCTGTGATTGAATCTGCTCTCATCAGCTCATTCACCTAGCATATGTCCAGCGATGAACTTTATGAATAGTCCGTCGCTGGATATTGACTAGTCTAAGACCTAGGTGTATCCAGCATCTGCCAGCAGCTTTTTGCTAGTTCTCATCCAACTTGTAATGAAGGCGCCCTACACTACGTATGCCAGGTTGCGGTATCCACCAAAGAATATACAATAGAACTATATACCGCGCTATGTTGATAACTTTGGCCCTCTGTCCGATATATTCAATGTAAGTTCAATCTTCCTCTTAGCCTCTTTATCAAAATTTTAAAAGTGTGTGTAACTGTTTCTACCCTACTGCAGAATTAGCTCGAGGTACATATGTGTCCTTCAAAGCAACTTCTAATAGATGAACAGATCATATACAACGACCGGTCTCTTAATGTGGCCATCGTTCATGACTTAGGTTTTATCAAAACTCATGCCAAGACTATGGGATCGAGAAGCTGAAACTAGGCCTATATCATCAGCAAATTGCATTGATGTGAGATGTAATTTCCGTTTGTGTTCCCACCACCTTTCTAATCCCCCTGTCTGACTCCTCTGCGCAATCGGATGGGTTAAGTCTGCTGGCCTGGACATCCATGATGGTGACTTCGTTATCTTGATATTACGATAGTCTACTTGGCATCGCTTTAAAGATTCTCAAACAGGCCATGGACTTCGTAGATTCCTAGTTCAACAAAGTCCATGGTCTTCATAATCCTTGCTCTACTTGATTTTAGTAGTACTAATTTAAGCTTTATTGCACATTCATCTGATTCCACATTTAAAAAACAATTTTTGGCTAGAGCTTATCCAGCTGACATCCTGTCCATACACTTCGTGCCACTGTTGAGACAAATGGGAAAATAATAGGTTGAATTTAAATCCCGTTCGTCTCATCAATATCGGCTGGTGCCCTTATTCGTGTACGATTACTTTTGTTGAAGGAATTTGTGAATAAATAGATTTTTAAAGTAGAATTTAATGGTTTTATCTTTGTCGTTCAATCTTCAATACACTTAGCAACGAAATATGCTAAATATATTATTTTGTGTACGTGCCTTAACTTTAATCAGACTTGTTACGACAAATGATGACGTTATCCATGTATATAATTTGTGATTTTATCACCTGTATAAACTGTTAAGTATCATTGACATAAAATTAATAGAACTAGGTGATGAAACACGTAGGAACAATTTAGTAGGAAGATAATGTTATTTTCCATGAGGCAAGTTGGTTCGATGGTATTCTAACTTTTTAATTACCTATATTGAATTGTCTTTTGTAATATTTCCAATAAATTTACAGTCTTATAAAATAAGGAGTTAAAGCAATTATTATTTTATATGATTGTACTATGGGAGATTTTTTTGAAACACGTTGCAAATAAATTTTGTTTTGTAACTGCAATCTATACTACTAATATTATAAAGAGGAAAGATTTGTGTGTTTGTAACGAATTGGCTCAAAAAGTACAGGATCGATTTTAAAAATTCTTTCACCATTTGAATACTACATTATCATTCATTAATATAGGCTATGTCCTGCATTTAGTGTAGGTTTGTGCCTAAATGTTTAAAAAATAAATGTCCACCCTTGCGAAGCCAGGACAGGCCGCTAGTAGTATAAATAAAAATAAAATGGTGGCACTTAGTATCTTATTTTTTAAGAAACTACCACAATAACCGTGTAGTATAATATACTTTTTTAAAAATATATATACATACATATGAATATCGTTACATACATATATATATACATATGAATATCGTTCATCAACATCTTAAAGAGAGCAAGAGAGCTAATCGTCTGACGTCTCCTGTAGTTTGCAAGTGACAAGGGGAGAGCGTGAAATAAAACTACTACCCGCTTAAAACTACAAAATGTATGTACTTCTTATGCATATTTTTTTTTTGACCTATATTTTATTTTAGTTTCTCTTAGCTGTCGCTGCTTGCATATCACTTACTGACAGGAGTAAACACGACACATTACCCCAAACTAAAGGTCCGATAATATCGGAAGCGATTAATTTGTTGTCTTGTTTGTCATATAGAGACTGGACCTACTCAACAGACTCTTAAATCGCATTCACGAGGTAAAACGATAAAACACCTCTAGCTGCGACAGAAGCCATCCCACACAAACCTTCTCAAGTGCTGTGCCCGATAATTCTAAGTAAAAGCCCACGCTGTAAAGGAGAAGGCCACAAAACCTTGAGTTTAACTTTATAATATAAGGTAAAGGAACGTTTGGCGCCATCATTTGACAACCGTTTTAAGGTATCGTTACGTGGATTATTTTCCCGTGTAGGTATTCAAATATGGGAATTGAAAACGGGACTAAGTCAAAATACCTTGTTTTTGAGTTAACGGAATTTTAATCTAGCGGTGTGATATTTCTGAATATTAGTACTCTGAATTCTTCCACGGCCATACAAACTGAAAATATTCATGGGTAGGCTATATTTAGCATTGGTTTAGTTCACATATTCATATTCGTTCTTCATTCCTTGTATTCAGATAAGGTCTGAATTTTTGCTGATGTAGAGCATACGATGCTCTTGGAATTGCTGACGGCTCTATACCGGGGGCTCTAAAGCTGTCCGTCCACCAGATCGGAGCGTGCGCAACATATGGATTTATTGCTTGTATTGATTAGGCTGAAATTTGGTATGGGTATAGTTTGAGACCTGGAATAACATATAGACTATTTTTTTCCCGATAAAATGCGGGCGAAGGCGCGGGCAGCAGCTAGTAGGTAATAAAGTATAATATTAATACTTACATGATCGTAATGTTCTTGTCAAAGCGTTGTCGTACTTTTGCGGCGTGGCTGTCTGCTGTCCAAGAAGTTTATGCGCCTGCGTTTGTGCTGCATCATTTTCTTCCATCTTCTCTTTTTATCACTATGAAATGAAATGATTTGGTTAGCCAACTAATAAAATCATAAACATAAATTTATTTATTTATCAATCTTAGGAAAACTTACGGCTAAACATGAATAAAAAATATTACATATAAATATAAGGAAGGCCAATTAAAAGTTTTCACAAGTAGTGTAAAAGAGTATTAAAGATAATAAGTTAGGTTAGGTACAAACAATATAAGTAGAGTACGTGCAAATCTTTATGAGCTCTGTGAAGTTGGCTTCAACGGCTGCGCACTGAACCGTAAATAAGACGTTGAGGGGAAAAAGCGGGGTGAAAGGGGATCTGACTGTCAAACCAGGGTTGCCAGTAAGAATTTTGGCGTATTTTTATTGTGTCTAGCACATTTTGTTATGCATTACTATATTTTTCAATTCAATATTTATAGAATATGTAAAAACATCTTATACTCAATGGCAGATTATTTAAAACCAACAATGTTAGAAGAAATTAAACGTTTTATCTACCGCAATTAACCCAAGTTTGAAAATGAAATAATTACTATGAAGCTAATTTATTTATAATCTAGTGGGCAATACTGTCGAATGAATGCTTTTGAGTACAATGACGCAGCAAAGTCTTTGACGGTTGTTCGGTGTTCGTTTCGTTGACTTGATAGTTTATTCTTGCGATTTTGTGGAGTATTTCCTGATATTAGCTGTTTCTCTTAAATGTTAAATATGCCTCGCGGGCGGAATAACGTTCTGCGTCGTTAAACATGGAAAATGGTATTCGATGTCATAAGTTTTATGAGAAAAGAAGCCGATGAATTCAAGCTCAAAATGGTACTTCAGTGGACTGCAGCTGCAACAGGTGTGTCTATTAGCACCATTAAAAGGATTTCTAGCCGAAGCCCGGGTAGGTCGCTAGTTGGTAAATATCACTTTTCTATTTGATTGTACTTGCGCAGTATTGCTTCCGTGCCTATGTTCACAGAGCTCATTAAGTTTTGCAATCACTCTATTTGTGAAATTAAGAAGTAAAGAAATAATACAAATACGTTTGAAGCTACTGGGAGAAGTGTTAAACAAGTCAACTTCTTTCGCCATTGCGTTGAAATATCTGCTTGCACGTAGAATATATGAGTTCTGTCTATATCGCGATTTAGATGATGGGATATGCAGAAGATTATGGTTTCTTAGAGCTGCTGGAGTCGTTTTGAGTCCTAGGTAAATATGCTGGTCTCATCCTTACTATAATATTATAAACGCAAATTTTTTTATGTATGGATTTTTGTTACTCTTTCTCGCAAAAACTTCTACATGGATTTTCATGAAATTGATAATGTAGATAGTTGAGGTTCTCGTATAATACGTACGCTATTTTTTATACGAATATCATGCGAGCGAAGCCGCGGGCAGAAGCTAGTAGTAGATAATATTATCAATTCCTAGATGTTAAAGCCAAAAATGAATCTGTGTGACTTGTCAAGCATTTAACTTCAATGCTTTCACGCACACAAATGCACGTAATATAATTTTGCGTGTTTAAAAAAAACGATAAACTGACTTCAAATTCCCTTACTTTTACACTTAATATAAGTTTTTCTGGATAAATACTAATCCCTCCATACAAATGGGACACCTTCGGGATCATTTTCTATACAATAGTGAAAAAAAAATCAAAACCTGTCCATAATTGGCGGAGATATCGCGTAATATACATACAAAAAAAACACACACACAAATTCAGAACCTCCTCTTTTTGAAGTCGGTTACAAATGAGAGATATTTTTCGCATTTTTTTTTTTGGCTTCACTTTATTTGTTCTCGTACTATCTTTCTAAACGTTTTTCTCCTAAAGTAGGATTAATTAATCTCAAATCGTTTACACAATACTGGACAGTACCTATCACAAAATTTCAAGACAAAATTAACGTTTTCTGGAGCAACGTTTGCATAGCACCAATCAACCACACAAACTTTGGAATCTTAGATAATGTCGCCGACAAAGTCGGTAGTGTGTATAAATACACAAAATAAGTAACTTATTATAAAGCTTCAGTTTCTAAATAAATTTTATTGTTTTTAAAATTTAATTCTTAACTACTTAATTTTCTAAGATATCAAAGTTTTCGGCGGGTTGTTATGACATTTTCTTGTATGAATGAATACATATTCCAGGCAGGCGACAGTGTTTTCTCAACTTGTCGAACAGCCCGCTGACTTTGGTGTGTAGACTCCTTTAGAATTGTAATTTAATCTAATATAAATGTAATATTTTTTATAATTTAAAAATCGTTCCAATACAAACTTTTATATCATGTACCAAAGTTCTTGGGAATACAAATCCAACGAACCCAAACTCAACGTGGTTAAGTCGTTTTTTTAGGGAGTTCCTATGGCCACCTTCGCTTTCCATCATCAGACCAGTTCGATGGCACCATGACATTGCAATATCACCGAACTTACAAGATTTGACCCGAACGAACATACATAGCAAGTTAAATAAAAGCTTGTTTAAAGCGTTCCGTTGGCATTCATTGGGTACAAAAATTCCGTCCGGGTTCCGTACAGTTATTCATTCAGCAGATCCATAGATTATTCACATTGGTGCGCACACCGCTTCTATAAATAACCGATGACTTAACAATACCATAAATGTAATTCGTTTAGGTATGCTCTTTGTAAATACTTACTATGATAAACATACATAATGTCTTAACGGTAGTCATTGCATTTTTTTACCGAATTCGAATAATTACAGTTACACAATTCTTTATCGTAGGTACACCAGGAAGAAAATTATTAAAAATAGACATTACATAAAACATGTACAATGGGCGGCCTTATCGCTTAGAAGCTATTTCTTTCAGGCAACCTTTGAATGGAAAGAATTACACGAATTTAAGAAAGGCAGGGGTGTTCCTATAGTTGTCAGAAATAAATAACATTATAAATATCTAACAATAGAGGATAATAGATATTTTTAATAGCAACTTAACTAATTATATAAATATAGGTGCAATAAAATACACATAAATAGGTATTCATTTTTCTAAGAGGAAAATTTCCTTGACAAGTGCTTTGAAAACCGTTAATAATTATGATTTTCGAATAGATGAAAGGTAGTGCGGCTGTATATATTTTTTTATGTACGTAAATTATGGACCAATGTTGAAAATTCTTTCGCTATTATAAATATAGAGAAAGATCCCAAGGTAGTACTATAAAATGTTTATTGTCAAGAAATTAATATTTATTCCACGATACCTAAAAATAGTGTAATACCTATTATGGGATTCGCAGTCGGTTTTCGTTTTTACTAAACAATCAAATTATAATTGTTATGAATTAAAAAAAAAACCTTTTGCACTTCTATAATTTGAGAAGAATCGAATTAATATTATTTTTTACTTTTAAATCAACGTTATTAAACTTAAGACTATTGGTTTTGATCTGTTGCTCTTATACTCGAGAGCACTTGTTAATTCTCCGTAGGAACACAAGGAAGACTTTTAGACATTTTTATTTTGTACATTATACGTGCATAAGGCACGTATTAAATATTTTATTAAATATAATAAAATGCACTTATTTTCAATTTCAGAATATAAAAATCACAATAACTCAAAACAAAAAAATTATAAACTTCCTAATTTTACTATATTAATAAGCGCGCGCAAAGTTTGAGCAGTGTTTTATAAACTCTGCGCAAACTTTGCGCAGAGTTTATAGCGCGCGCAAAGTTTGCGCAGAGTTTATAAAACACTGCTCAAACTTTGCGCGCGCTATATATAAAATTAAGCAGTTTTTAATAATATTAGGTCAATTTTATAGGTATTTGAGATAAGAATATATAATAATAATTTATATTATCGATTCCTTGTAATACTGTAATACTTCTATGCGGACATTACTGTAATCTTGAGTTACAGAGATAACAGAACCTCGTACTAGACCTTCCAAGATCAAATCTGTGGTAGGTAGGTACTTAACCCAGATGTCTTAATTTGTGGTAATTATGTGGTTGAAATGATAGAGGCCTATGGCAGACGAACAGACAGCCATCCAGGCTTAGGCAGTAATATTACCTAATCTGTGGCTTAGGGCCAATATCACCAATAAAGTATTAATTTGGTTTTTGTTATTAAACGTGCGTAAGAGCACGGCTTAAAAAAATGGGATATTATTTAATTTATTTAAGTATTAATGTAGTTACTAAATTAGCACACTTGGGTATGGAACCCCGAAAAAAATTAAATAATAACCCAAAACCCCAATGAAAGAAACAGCTACATATAACAGCAATATTGACATGTATCTAAATCGCATTATATTTAGATTTATATAGGCAAAATAAACATGAATTATGTAAATAATATATATAAAGGTTACATAAAATCTCTGATCATGTTAGAGGAATAAGAATCAAAATTAAAAAAAAATCATAATATATATATAAATGTACTAGTGAAGTGCTTAACATTTTAGAAATAAAGTTATTGAAAACTGAAATCTTGTAGTAACTACTTATGGCACGTAGTTTTTGATTATTATAATTTTAATTTAAAAATTGGATACACAACCACGAAATAGATTTTTAATTTTATTTATAAAACAATAAATATTATTTATTAAAATACTTACAGCAAACACTTATGCTATTTTTCACTAACTAGGTACCATTATCTATATTATTAAGTGATGATAACATATTGCGGTATATAAAAATGGATCGGAATTAAGCACCTAAAGGTATTTTTAAACATTATTACATACGCACTAACGGCTCATTAAATTTTATTTGTATTTATTGTCTTATAAATATATACAAACCAAATATCTTATACAGTTAACTGTAGTTCTTGTATTCAAAAACATCCTAAGTTTATTTGATAAAACCATTCTTACCTCTTTATTTCCCAACAAAACCACTAAAACACACACCTAAACAAACACCGCAAAAGCTAACCGTTCGCGTAAACGCGCGCGCCTACAATGTCACTATCTAATTCGCATACGACAGATCATATTATATACAGAGTAGTATATAATAGACTAACTTGACTGGCTTACGGAAACGTTCGGCTCCGAGCCGATAATACTGGCAATTTTGTAAGCCGTGCGCTCGCGCCGTGGTATGGCGAATATTGTCGTAGCTTCAAGTTGCTCGCAAAGCTGAGGTTGACGGCCTTGAGTTATATATTCAATAATATATATACAATATGTGGATACGGCCAGTGATACTTGTTGAACCACAGATACCTGGTACCTGTGGTTCAACGCTGATTATGCGTGTGATACTAAGTTTAGAATTTGAAATAGATGTGCAATATTAACTATTTATAATTTTAGACAGTGTGGTCGACAAAACCTGGGCTTAATGTATTTTTTTTTAATAATTATAGATGCTGCCGGCGATTTTACCTCGCTAGTAACATTAAGATTTTTAAACTTACTTCATTAAGCTATGATGCTGTGAGCTGACCTATGATAGTACGTACAAGCTATTTGTAAAGTAAACTTCGAATATATCTATCTTGGTTTTTGCCATTGTACGGTTATATTTAAACGGCTAGAAACAATAACGTTATTTTATAACACATTCAATAAGTTTATCTATTGTAAATATTCAAGATTTTCTGCTTAAAGATAACAAAGCAACCTCGAACGAAAATCATTGGGAATATACAGAGTGAGTGATATTAAGACTTTTATAGAAGATATTTAGCGAAGAGATTTGTAGAAGATATATTTTTCTAACCACTCACATTTTATTTGAAACGCATATTTACCCTTTTGATATTTTGATTTTCAAAATCCAGCCGGTAATCCATATTTTACGTTGGTACAGCAGCGTGCCATTACTGGCCCAATCTGGCTGCAACCTGTATACAGGATGGTACCTGCTCAAAGAATCTATGTAAAGTTTTACGTTTGTTGCCAAACTTAACGATATAAATGCTTCGTGACTAGGAATAATCTATTTGTTTTCTAGGACGTTCGTTATGGTTTCAAATTAGATTCTCCACGTTAAGATATACTTTGTAGGTACCTACAAAGGTTATCTTACACCTTAAAAAATCTAGAGTATTTTGAGGTATTTTAACTTAAGGCGCTACCCTGACAATGACCAAATGACCAATGTGAACCACCACCTACATATTTTATCGTATTATTACGATATATGTACAAAGGAATTTTCAAAAATCCTTTGTTCCGTTTGTGATACCTATCATAAACTTATTTTTAATGCCTCTTTAGTAGTTTTATATTGTATAGCTTAGGAGGAGATGCGAAAACCAAGTTTGGTGGCCAAAAGTGCAACTTCGCATCTCTTCCACTATAGATACAAAATAAAACTATTACAAAGGCATTAAAAAAGCTTATGTTAGGTAGGTATGCCAAATTGGCCAAGGGATTTTGGAAAATTCCTTTACTAATAATATGATAAAAGAGGCTGCAGCGCTAGTTTGGGTCTGGGAACCGCCTTAATTTAAAATCACAGAGAGCCATGGTAACATCCCACAGTGAGGAGCTTAGTATGTGCCTACAAGCTAACAAGGCAATAAACCATGACCTTCACAAAAACTTCTTCCTACTGAACTAGTATAGGTACAAGGCAGTTTTTTACGCCTTAAATTGAACTACAAAAAATAGTTGGAATCGTAAATCTTGACGCCATATAGGGCCTCTGTTTTCCTGTACCTATGTCGTCTGACCGATTTTAATATAGTAAAAAATGCTTAAACTAATTTAACGAACCTTAGTGGATCGTCATAGTTATTTTAAACCTTGTTTGTAGTGTCTGAGAATTGATTGAGCGCTTGCCCTTGGCTAACTTATCATACCATCAATTAAAATCTGGGTCTCTGGAAAACAAGAGTGAATAAGGTATCTACCAAACCTACGTTATGTATGGTCAGCCTCATCTCCACTTTGGTTCAGGTGAGAATGTTCTCAAATTGTAAAAAAACCTTAATCGAGTTTATCGTTTGGTTTTAGTGACTTTTTTCCAACCGCATGTTTTCTACGTCGTCAAGAACGTAGTCACAGAAATCGAAATAATTATTATTTAGATTTCTGTGGACGTTGTCAAGTAACTTCGAATATAAGCATTATTACCTATACCACTTTTATTTTGTACTAGCTGCTTCCCGCGCCTTTGCCAGCTTTTTATGGGGATAAAAAATAGCTTATATATTATTCCAGGTCCCAAACTATACCCATACCAAATTCAACCTAATCGCTTCAGTAGTTTTTGCGTGAAAGAGGAACAAATATCCATACAAACTTAGACATTTATAATATTTGTATTAGTAGGATAGGATGGTCCCGTATTCAAGAGGTGACCAGGGCCCGTACTCGTAAAAACGAAATCGAAGTTTCCGATTATTTTTTCGTGCAAACGCTAATCTTATGCAATCGACATAAGTGTTGGTTTTGCACGAACTCGAAAAAGAAACTTCGATTTTCCTTTTCCGTGTAGGCCCCCAGGACCTATGTATATTGAACATAGAAAACATGCAGTTGGAAAAAAGTGACTAAAAAACAAAACTTGAATAGGTACGTATGTGTTTTTATATGTAGTTCTAAATATTGACCATCGTCCTCTCATAGTTATAGATTTTCCAGCATTATTTTTTATTTAAACTAGTTTTAATTTGATTCTAATCTGTAACTGTAGTTTTTTTTGCAAAAAAAAATATTTATTTAACATGTCGGATAACGGTGTGAAGTGCCTCAAGACATTGTTGATTTTAGTGTTACCAACTCGTAGCTAAAGAACCTCGCACATTTTAAATCAGCCATATAATAAACAATAATTAAACTTTATCAATTACCATTTGGCTTAGTTATCATTCCGTTGTAGACAGACGGTGACCCTGCCCCGCCACTGTCATGTTCTCTGGTAAACAGAGCGCAACGCTTCCCACGGATATAACGCAAATTAACAGTCACGTTAGGTCTTCTTCATTCACGAGCACACTAAACTTATAGGTAGTAGCGTAAAAGTAACAGTTTGAAATTTTGATAGGGTGGAACGTTACGTTTTGGCGCGAGAATAGTTTTTTTAGTGTTTTAAATTTTTAAGAATGATATACTTTTGTAAAATTGTTCTAGGTAGATAGTTTCGTGTTGGCGTGAGATTCAATTATTCGCTTTTTAAATTTTTTGTATCAAAGAGATTGCATGGACAATCTCGACAAGATAGATAATACTATCTTTTATCACCTTATAAAACAGACTGTACGTCATTGAATATAATATTATAGAGAACAGCAATGGAATTGAACAATTTTTCTGCTATGCTATGGTGATTTTTAGCCCAAAATCTCTTATTTTCTCAAATGCTCCAGTAAGACCAATGAATCGCAGTTATTTTATTCATAATTATTGGAAAATTGTTTACGATTTGCGGCACATTACTTTTCCGTTAGATTTATTCTTTGAAGAGCATAGAAAACAAATACGAAATATTTAAATCTTGCGCTAACGCGAAACAATCAACCATAAAGTAATTTATGTTTGCTCTAGATTAAATCTTCTCCTTGACCAATAAATTATGCCTACATAGATGACTCTACAAATTTTATAGAGCCATAATATTTGGTTGGCGACTGTACAAAATCAACCTGAGTTTTATAACTAACGACAATTGGGCCGTAGTGATACTAGAAATATTGATTTATTTTTATTTTTCACTTGGGCTCGCGCGATTTAACTGTTGGTCCGAAGTGATACTAAATCATCTATGCAGTGTCTGCCAGTTAAACTCTATTGTGTTTGTAGTGACCTGCCTTAGATGGAAAGTGGCTAGGCCAAAGGAAACACTGAGATAATTTATATTTAGTTGAAGTTATAGTAGGGTCTGAGTTTATTGTCTCCGAATAACGTTACTTATAAATTATTGCCACTGACCTTAGATGCAGATAAATCCACGCAGTTGGGTAACAAGTGGACCCAGGTACGTGGGCTGGCGGCAAGAGTGATGCAGTAAGTAAGGTTGGGAATTCTTTCGGATACCGGCAGCAAGATCGTCAGGGACGGACAACATCAGTGTAGTCATTCCGTCTAGTGGCCGATAGGGTAGTGAAGTAATAAAGATTGTGAATCCTTTCGGATACAGTTTCAACTCCCATGATGGATCCCCGATACGGGGGTTCACTTTTATATTGGTTTAGATATTGAGGAAAAGAATATCAGAAGATTTAATTCCATAAAAGTGGACAGAATCTCGTTCAGTTCTTTATCTGCAAGAAAGTCGAGATGGCTCTACAAATATTGTAGAGATATGTATTTAGATTTTTTATTTTCATGCATATTAGTCATATAAAAGTGAAAGAAGGCCGTGGGGCGCCGCGGCGTACGAATATTGACCCCTCCAACGCAACTTACCAGAGGAAGGGCAGTAGCTTCTTTCTGAGTATTTTTGACCACCAACACTGCGATCAACAATCCGCCTGCCAAGCGTGATGATTATGGCAAATCCCCCCTTCATGGGAGACCATCCACTCGATGGACCGACGACAACGTAGCGGTCGCAGGGAGTCGATGGATGGAGGCGGCTCGGGACCGCTATTTGTGGCGTCGTATGCGGGAGGCCTATGTCCAGCAGTGGATGAGTATGGGCTGATATGATTGGTGACGTTGATGAAGTGAAAGAAACTAGGTCTGTGGTAGATCATACAAACATTTGTCCCAGGGCGCGAATCAAACCCGCAACCATCTGCGTCGCAGGCGGACCATTGTTCGCTGTGCCACAGAGGTTAAGTATATCAGTCAGACAAGCTCTGCTTATCGTGAAGCTGGATGATGCTGAGTGGATTGTCCAGAATCATTTATTTATTTTATTTATACACTAGCTGTTCCCCGCGGTTTCACCCGCGTTAAATTCGAATTTGACATTTCTAGGGGATAAAAAGGTATTTTTTCCCGTAAATCTCCCATGGGAATTTGATGTTTTACCAGGACAAAATGTAGCCTATGTTACTCTCCATCCTTTTAACTAACTATACGACCAAAAAATAGTTGCTTAATTAGGGCGGCGTGAAAAAATGACAAACAAACAAACAAACACTTTTGCATTCATAATATTAGATACCCACCTCCTAGATAATATACCTAGTTTCCGTCAACATCACATCAATGTGCTAATTATATGATTAAATTTAAAACCGATTTATCCATTCAAACAATGTTTTATATATTTACATTATTAGGTATTATCAGTAAGGTTAAATATGTACCTACTTGATATTCTATACTATCAATGGACTTGATGCTAGACGCGATATTAGAATAATCCAGTACAATGAGATAGTCAATCCACGACGTTATATGTACACAATTTAATTTCATGTGACTTACTGTAAGTAAATAAATCACACGAAAGTTTGAACATTTAGATGGATGGATGGATGGCTGTATGGATGGATAGATGTTATTTCTTCACGCCAAAACTACTGAACGGATCTGTCTGAAATGTAGCATACAGGTAGTTCTAGGCCTGGAATAAAACATAGTATTTTATCCCATAAATCAGTTCCAATGGCATGGAAATAACCTTGAAACGTTTCCATAGAAACAACGCGTGTGAAGACGCGGGCATAACTAGTTTACAGATAAAACTCTACTATGAACGACGGCAATGGCGCAACGGTCGAAGGTCCGCCGGCGATGTAGGAGGTTGCGGGTTCAACTCACGCCTCGGAGCAAATGCTTGTACGATCCGCATATAAATAAGAAATGTACATCCGAGTATCCATATACACAAGCTCTACTTAGCTTGGAGCTAGATAATGCTGTATCCAGCTTCAGTTAAAAAATCTTCATTTTCCTATTAACAACCAATACATATGTCACTTACATGAGAAAACAAAGCTTGGTATTCGTACTTAAAATCTTACATTATCTTTATGTTATTTTTCGTCTTTTTAGGTCAGGCAATATGCAATTTGGTTTTAAAAACATACAGCATTATAACAAACATTCATCATCATCAGCCGGTATAGGTACGTCCACTGCTGAACATAGGCCTCCCTCAAACGACGCCACGAATAGCGGTCCTGAGCCGCCTCCATCAATCGACTTCCTGCGACCGCTACAATGTCGACGTCGGTTCATCGAGTGGGAGGTCTTCCCACACTGCGTTTCTCATTGCATCACGATGGCCACTCGAGAACAAATTACTACCCAACGGTTATCTGCCTGCTAAACTTTCCAGCACCTTTGATGTCTTCAAGTAACCTAGTAACTAGGCCCCTTCGTTATCAATCGTCTTTTTACCCAGTTGGGAGTTTATCGTAGGCAAACATAGAGTCGGCAAAACAAGATGGTCACCTCTTCTGTCACATAATGACATGACAGTAACTGTCAGTTTGGCAGCTGTCATATAAAAGAAATCCTATTTATTTTATAAGTAATTTATTAATAATTAAGAATTCAAACAGTTGAGCTAACTGCAGACTTTTGAAAACAATGTAGAGGTTGCTCAACTGATCTATATAATTGTTAATGGCCATTATTGAAAAACATGATCAATAGATGTTGTAGATTGTAATAAGATACTCTCTGACTTTTCGACTAGACGTTGCGACGTGAGACGTTGCGACTAGGCAATGTCTCACGTGAGACGTTGCGACTAGGCAACGTCTCACGTGAGACGTTCGGAATAACCCGTATTTATTGTTTAGTTGGCTCTTTTTGATTCATCAAAAAGAGGTTAATTGCAAGTTAAATAGCTTATTATAAGCTATTTAACTTGCAATGTTTGTTCGGGTGAAATCTTGCAACTCAATTTTAGACCAGTTATCCTCAACCGATTGAGCTTGGCATACTTATGTAGTTTCGGCGACAATGCAATGTCATGGTACCATCGAGCTGGTCTGATGATGGAAACTGAAGGTGGCATTAGGAACTCTTAAACAAGTTTGGGTTCGTTGGATTTGTCTTCTCAAGCACTGTCGTCTTTAATGATATAAAAGCTGGTATTTAAAAGTTTTTAAATTATAAATAAATATATATTTGATTTCACTAACAGTTGTCATTCCTGAGTGAGATAGGCTACGTTTTATTTAGGCTGAAGCCGCTGGCTGAGCCTAGTTGTACAATAAATAGTAAAGAAATATACTTAAAAATATATTTTATTATTTTTCTCTTAATTGGTAACAATCTAAACATCACAAATTTTTTGTAGGATATAAATATTAACTTATATAAATTTACATTTACTCTAATAGTAAAAAGTGTGTACATCACAATGGCTTTACAATAACATTGAATTCTTTATGTATATAATGAATTCAATATCCGTATATTATAGGAAACTTTACTTACTTATATATAAAAATATAATAATCGTATAAATTAATATAAATTATTATAAATATTATGTGGAAAATACAAATAAAGGATAACCGCTGTTTTTAACCTCTTAGGTATATTCACTTACCAATATACAAACATAGAAAATATTAAAAATTCAAGTTATTAAAGTAGGAAACAGTTAGAACATAGTTTCGAATATATTTCAAGTTAAACTTTATAAAATCTTACATCATCTTATTGTAAAGATGCCCGAGAGATATTATCAACGCTTTTCACAGAATCATGGTGGATCCAATAGGAAT
The DNA here is from genome assembly GCA_947859395.1 of Eupithecia insigniata. NCBI lineage: Eukaryota > Metazoa > Arthropoda > Insecta > Lepidoptera > Geometridae > Eupithecia > Eupithecia insigniata. The sequence goes on along the minus strand of OX401999.1, from coordinate 6,342,160 downwards.
TTTACAAATTTATAGTCAGTCGAAACCCTCTACAATAATTTATTCAGTAGCGAATGAGTCATAGATCCTGTCAATCCTAAGGGCCATTGTTCTAAATTTTTTTTCGGCGTCAAAATCTACGATTAATTCGCCTTATGTAGGCATGATCGTCCGTGTTGTATAGACCACTATGAAAGCTTGTTGACGGGGCGCCGTGCCTGCACACCGCGAATTAACCTTCAAGGAGTCGCGCCCTTGCGCGGAACATAACTAATCGCGCGCTGTCTATGATTCCGCAATACTACGTGTCTGGTTACAGAAGACGAATAAATATTTTACGACATTGTATAGCCTGATAATGAAAAGAAGTCTTTTGTCTGTATAAATCATTAAAAAAAAATATCAAAAGTTCGTTGCGGACTCAGAGACCGCGCACGACGCTGGAAAGTTAAACGTAGATATTTACGGCGAAAAACCTTTATGTCAACAAGCTTCCATAATGATCGACACATACAACAACACTGGCAAACTAGCAGAAGGCACGGCGAATTTACCCTAAAGGTCACAAACCAAAAAAGTGTGTAAACAAGAGCCCTTAAATAGTCGTCAGGTTGACAAAATACTGTCGGATACATACAATATTCATATACTGAAAACTGACACTAATAGCCCGGCTACACGCTCAACATTTGTGCAAGCTTGATTGCACAAACCAGTTTGCGCAAGCAAGATGAGCCCGGCCACACGCTCCATCTTGCTTGCACAAACTGGTTTGAGTCCGGTCACACGGTCCATCTTGCTTGCGCAAACTGTGTTTGGCAAGCAACACTGCATGCATGGTCTTAACTCGCCGGAATCTATCGTCAGGCTCGGTGTATAGCTTCCATTACCATCTATGTAATTGGGTGGGTGATAATAATACCTACATATCTACAGCCTGTTCGCTGCTAGACGCAGGCCTCCCCCTGATCAGTGCCTTATTGGTTTTTACCATGGGGGGGGGGGGGGCAGCCTAGAGATTATCGGTATTACCCCCCGGTAATACCGATAATCTCTAGGCTGGGCATGTGGGTCGCAGTTTCTAAGTTAGTAGATGGGTAAGAATAACATCTACCTACAGCCTATATACTGGTCCTGTGATGAAGACTTGCCACTGATAGGCGCCTTATTGCCTTTTATCATATAGGGGGTAAGGCCCATAATAACTTCGCTGGGTTATGGATGGCAGATTCTGTTGGTAGAATTGTTCTGCAGGAGGCGCTGGTGCACGTCCCTTTCTAAATCGCCTTACGACACCCTCGGGAAGAGTTGAGGGTGGATGGTGCAAATTATAAGCCGGTATACATGGTGATAATAATACTAACACTTATTCTCAGCTTCGACTTTCTTGTTCATCTCTTTGTCTTCAGCAGCCATTCTTAGCGGCCCATGTTTCCAACCTTCCGGGTAGCCATATTGCCTCACGTCGTCCCACCACTGCCTCTTGCCATCCGCCCAGAAGATGTAGATGACGTTTGTACCAACGAGCACCGCGAAACACACCCAGAAGGCTATTCTCCATTGGAATAGTGTTGACTGGAAAGAAAATTTTTTGGTTCAGCATTTTAAAATTAAATTTTACACCTGTATTAGGTAAATGGTAAGGCCGTATTATTTCGTTAAAAGTTAACGATCAAGTTTCCCTGTTAGAAATTACTCTCAGCAAAAAGGCCGCCTTTTGTGCTATGTGTTGCTAATTGGTTATAGCAACATGAATATTTATAAATTAGACTGAAAGCCTTGAATTACTGTGAGATGGAGATCGAAAAGAAATAATAATGCGTACTTCTTTGCAACATGGCGTGTACTTATTGAATCTCAGTACAAGCGTCGAGGTGAGGTAAGGAGAGGCGGGTTGGCTAAACGGGTACAATTCAAAAATAAGGCGAGAACACTATGTTTATTTGATTAATTAGCTATAAGATTTTGTATAAAAATACCCAGTGTTATTAATTTCATCGTAGGTACCCACCGGGAAGAGACTAGGCATTTTACTTTTATAAATATTAATTTACTGATGTGTCCAGATTCTGTCTTAAGAAGGCTACGAACCTCTCCCAATCCCCTCTCTGTCATGTGGCTGTGTGCGTGTGCTCGGTGTCCGCAACATTTCTTGATATTTTTTTTCGTATTCCGATTTATTTTGAATAAACAATTGACGACAGCGTAGCGGTCGCAGGGTGTCGATGAATGGAGGTGGCTCAGGACCGCTATTTGTGGCGTCGTATGAGGGAGGCCTCCAGCAGTGTGACATAGGCCACGTTCGAGCCAATACACGTCCGTGTATGGGCTGATATGATGATAATGATGAAACGATTGATGATTGATTTTGATTATTTATAATGTTGAACATATTTATATTTAGGATGTTTGCAATGCGACAGATCTTCGAATAAAGTTGAAAATGACTCGATTTGGTGGTCAAAATTAGATTCGCTCTCATTTAAAGATCATTATTATGTATGTTTTTTGATAAACTAAACTGCTACAAGCATAGCTATTTTTTATCCGATTACGTATTGACAATTTCAATAAGATCGGGGACATAGTTTCCAAATAAAGCGGAAAGTACGTTTGTATGGGGCTAAGACTATCCGCTCCCTTTTAAGACCGACGATGGAAGGTTAAAATTATGGAGACGACTCGAAGAAAGATACGCTCAGAGTAACATTGTTGGAAGAGAGCCTTATAGGGGAAGGATTTGCCTCCAATTATTGCGTTCCTCTAAAAATGTCCATGAGCTTAGATTAGAAGTGACAATGTTTAGTGTTACTTTATAGTTCAATATTTCAATTGAGGTCAAGTGGTTCTTTCCGACATACTAAAATGAGCAGCGTTTTAATTAGCCATTAGTAAAATACCATGGTATGTACTTCCTATTTAATGTATGTATAATATGCCATGCTAATATGTGACGGTTCCATAGGAAGAAGACTCGAGGTCAATGTTTATGGTATGTAATGTAATGAATGTAATAGTCACACAGCACCATTAGTTCTGACCACTGAAGGTCCGTTTATGGTGTCCTTTGAACCAATAATCGGTTGGGTAAAACATTTTATAATGTTGTCAAAAAATTCAAAACATAGTTAATAAGGTTAGCTGTAGGTTATCTTGTAATCGCAACAGTTTTTACTGTAAATACTAGTTCTAATTTGTTTCTATTAATTGTACGAGTAAGTTAAATATTGTTTGGAAACCAATTGGAGTTCAGAAAGGCCACTTTATAAAACAATAAAAGCGTCGGGCAATATTTAAAGCAGCCCATCGCTTGCCTTCTAAGCTGCTGTCCAAAATAAATAAGTATAGTACACAGTATTACGTACTTATCTAACTTAGCATTTGGCTTTGGTTCGCTATAGCCAAAACACGCGTTTTTGTCACATGTCATGTCACTGTTGAAAATCAGGCTTATTCCAGTTTTCCCCCTTGAAGTTGTTTGTTATACCTAAATCAAAGCCACGTTTTTCTACGAGAGGGCTTTCTTATAAGTAGCTTGTTATTACTTAAATGTGGGTGTAGCAGGATATCAACGCCTATATCCTTTTTAGCAGGTTACAAAACAATTTACAAACAATTTGATAGAAATAATGTGATAATTGGCGGTCTTTACAGGCAGGGGATGAGAACTAAACAGCGCCGATGGCTCCCGTAGCTGTTCGCTGTGTAGCTGTAAAATAGGAGTATACTCTAGAGATGAGTCCGGTATTCAATAACTAACTCAGTACCTGTTAGCATGGTCCTAAAATATCTAACGCTATTGTATAATCTGCATACCGCTAGGGAATAACTGTGCAAAGTGGGCATCGCGCCTAACCGACCCTGAGCCATAACTACCCAACGCTTCAATACCTATACTTACCTAACTATCATCTACGCATAGGTACTAGCGGACCGTTCACCCGTAAAGTTATGTAGCTGCAACAAGTATTTGGTATTTCTAACCAAATCGGTTAGAAATATATTGGGTAGAAATCAGGACAGGTAAAGAGTATCATAATGTAACGTTATTGGGTACCAATTGGAACTAGCGGTATTGAAACAAAATACCCAACTAATAACCGGTAGCCAAAATATCCAATAACTCCCAACCTTATATACTCACATCAGGCGTCAACAATCCTATGAGGTATGGTGTGATGATTCCGGATATCGTTGAGGTACCATTGATCATAGCTGTCAAGGAGCCAGCGTAGTTAGGTGCCAAGTCCAGCGCGTTCACCTGTAACAAATTCATGTAGATGGGATATATATCTTTATTTTAAGGATAGCTTACTTCATACTTACCACCCATCCTACTAATATTATAAATATCAAAGTTTATAAGGATGGATGGATGTATGGATATTTGTTACTCTTTCACGCAAAAACTACTGAACCGATTAGGCTGAAATGTGGTATGGGTATATTTTGGGACCTGGAATGACATATAGGCTATTTTTTATCCCGATAAAACGCGAGCGAAGGCGCGGGGAGCAGCTAGTTATATCATATATATGCTCTACTACCCGTACGAAGCTGGGTCGGGTTACTAGTACATAATATAATCAAGGAGCTTTTGCCCAGCAGTGCTATATCAAAGGGACAACTAATACATTACCCTTGAGAAGCAATTAACTGCTATATTCATCGCGCGATTGCTGGTAACCTTCAGTACTAGTATAGTATTATAAAATCTGTGCCTTCAGTGTATAAAAGCTATGGAAGTTCTTGCCACAGGAGAGTGAGTACAAAAATACTTGCAGCTTTTACGAAAAAAAATACACGCTGAGACATATTTTTTTCTATGTAGGCAGCCAGTATTATCTTTCATGGCCCCTCTCACCCTCTCATAAGGCGGAGGATACAAGACAAGCGTATTGTTTTGGGCTGTGAGTCACGTAAAATGAGTTGATTCATACAAAAGTCCTGCTGGTTCCTTCGGATATTGTATTCGAGTGTGTAGTTGTAGTGAGTGTTGCATCATACTATTTTTGCCGGTCATCGGTTAATTTACTTTTGTTTTTCTTTCGAAATCAAAATGCAGGCAATGAGGGGTGAAAATAGTATGAGTGACTCACGAATACATCTGATTTGGCTGGATGGTTGTGCCACACGAGTTGTCATTTCTATTTAACTTAAAACGCGACTCACATCTCAAAATTTTACAAATTCATCTGACCTCAGCATAACTCAGGCATAACCCAATCCTCCACTAAACGTTTTAATGATTTCTCTAAAAATCCTACTATATCCTTTTCTACTAATATTATAAACGTCAAAGTTTGTAAGGATGGATGTATGGATATTTGTTACTGTTCTCTCACTATACAAAAACTACTAAACCCATTAAGCTGAAATTTGTATGGGTACAGTTTGGGACGTGGAATAACATATAAGCTAGTTTTTATCCCGACGACACGCGAGCGAAGGCGCGGGCAGCAGCTAATATCCTAGTAAAATTAATGAAACTAATCACAAAATATTACCAATATCGGGTCAACATGATAAACTATTTCAATTTACAATACAATATTTTGTGTAGTATTAAATCAAAAGTAACAATGATTTCTGAAAATACAGAAATTAACTCGGAGTGGAACCCACACAGGGAACAAAAAAACACCAATGTATACAAAAAAAATCAATAGCATTATCTTTTATAATCAAATAGTATTAACAAATTAAACTAGTATTGTATTTACAATTGAAACTATCTTTGAAGTTATCTTTTAATTCATATCTCTCTTCTCATATCTTAGTAATTATTATGCGGTTCAATACAATAATAATAAAAACTCAAAAAACATACACTTTTGTAAAGCGCCTTGCGAGATAATTGGGGCAAATTTATATTTTTCCAAAGCAATTTTAAACCTAATAGGTTTAAAATACAAAATATAACCAATATTATATCAAAATATGTGATATAATATTGGTTATATTTTGTGATTTGCTTCATTACTTAAGTTTTATTCGTTTTAGATAAATAATTTACTTTAAACGGAGCGGACAGAATTAGGCAATATTTCACAAAGTAATAACAAATGGTTAATATTTAAAACCGGCCGCGTCGTAGGGCCGTGGGGCCGCGGCGTATGAATATCGACCCCTCCAACTCAACCCGTGGATGTCGTAAGAGCCAACTAAGGGAACCTACCAGAGGAAGGGCAGCAGCTTCCTTCTGAGTATTTTTTAACACCAACACTGCGATCACCAATCCGCCTGCCATGTGTGGTGATTATGGCAAATCCCCCCTACATGTGAGACCATCCACTCGATGGACCGACGACATCGTAGTGGTCGCAGTGAGTCGATGGATGGAGGCGGCTCAGGACCGCTATTTGTGGCGTCGTATGGGGAAGGCCTATGTCCAGCAGTGGACGTGTATGGGCTAATATGAATATTTAAGATCTTACCTTCATTCCACTGTAGAAGCCTCCCATGAGAGCCATGGAGGCAATAAAGTAAGCCACAGCAGCAAAGCGGTCGCAACCGGAATACGAAGCGAGGATAATGCAGATGGCTGGTCCCGTTGCGGCTGCAAAATAATATTACATCGTATATGGTATAGGATATGGTATATCACAGCAGAGGGATAGTGTCATTCAACAATTTGACAACTTGTGTAGCCAAAAACCGATCTATGAGTGTTTTGACAGCACGTAAATACAGTGCTTTCACTCACACATTTGTATGATTGAATGTTGCATGTGAATGGCATTTTCCCTAAAAAGTTGGGTAATTTACTTATTTTAATTAACAGGTGTGTGATAATTCTAATGTAATTAATGTTATTAAACAAAATTAAAAAAGAATCAATTAGATCAAAAGCGCTCTTGCGGCCATATAAGTTTACAATTTGAATATTCTCAGAATATCGTTGAGTGATTTTGAAGATTAACTTAAACGACGATTTTCCCTTGTAAATGTTAATAAAGCACTATGTATCATTCGGACGAAAGTTCGCCCCAACATCTAAGTTCATACCCAGTGTTGATTTATTTCTCTATAAATTTCATAAACTAAGTAACAAAATCATATTGGGGTATTTTATTATTGGGGTATTTAGGGTATTTTTTCCCGTGTGCATATCAACATTTTGGACAAAAATTTTCAATTTATTTATGAGTTTTGATGACTGTTTTATGCAAAATTACAAATTTAATATTTGTACTTACAAGTGAAATGAAACTTTAGTACCTAGTGTTATTTTTCTTCTCAGAAGTGTTTTAACACCTTTTTACCGCACAATACACCATTGTTATATTTTTATGCGAAAGCTGCATTCCGCGCCATTTGATGTATTGTACTAACGGGTTCGAGTTTCAAAATTCGCCGGTACCGGCCTATTTTGTTGGATGCACCTCGTTTGTGTCAACTGCTATTCTGAGCCTTATTGGTTTAATTATATGGATATAGATAGGTATGATTAGGGCGTACGATTTTTACAATACCATGGTTCATAACAAAAACTATAAAAATTTCAGTTTCAAGTCAAGTTTAAAAAAAAACTTTTAGGTCCTTGAAGCAAACGGATACTGAGATGAACTACTTGCCGTAGTATGACGGCGATCCAATAGGATAGATATCATACAAACAAGATGATAATGATCTGTTCGATTTTGGCAGTACGAGTTTACGAGTGTATTTTAGAGACAGTTAAAGAGAGAAATCTCCTAAGAATCTAAGTAGGTACATGCGGTTTCTGGTAGGGTTCAGGAAAACCTTTGTTAGTTAGGAGATATCCTGAGGAATCGGTAATTATGCCTTTATCTGTGCATGTTAGTACATAGTTTATTTTAAAACTCAGCGTTTTGTTTGAGGACTGTTGCCAAAAGTCGATATTTTCGTAACTTTGTTCGTCACTCTACCGTTCTCAAAATAATATGAACAGAAAAACCCTTTTATAATACATATTCATTAGTATAAATTTCATACAATTTTATGGAACATTATGAAAATCATTATATTTACGAATATTCTGACTGGATGAACTAATGGATTATTGAACTAATGGATTTAAGATGGCTTCAATATTGGGTTTGAGAAGCTAAACTTTTTGAGAAAAAAAAAAATAGCTTCTCAAACCCAATATTGAAGCCATCTTAAATCCATTAGTTCATTAATCCATTAGTCCATCCAGTCGTCGGAGGCCTTTGTTACTAATTGTACCGTAGGTATATGGGGTGCGTGCCTCCGACTACCTAAGTATCAAAAGAAAATGATAAGGACAATAGGTAAACGCTTGTTTAAGACTTTTATGTAGTCGGGTTTTAGTTTTTAACAAATTTTTTTATACTTTTTTGCTAATAGTTTGAGAATCGTTAATCCAACAAAAGTTTAAAAAAACGGTTTTGGTAAAGTACAAACAAAAACCTTTGCAACGATACAACACACGAGCATATTTACTAACATTGAAATTTTCGACCCTTTCTTCGACCCCCGCTATTTCGTTAGACCCCCATTTTTATCTGACGTCACATAGCCTATAACCATCGGGCTATTAAGCAGAATCACATAACACCTCACTTGTTGAAATCGGACCAGTAGTTTCAGCGCTACGAGGGAACATAAAAATCGGCTATATACATATGTACATACATACTACATACATAGGGTGTCAAAATCATAACCCTCTCGTAGTCGGGTAAAAAGTAAAGTAGCAGCTTGATGCCGCTCTATATTATATTTGTGAATTGATATGAAAAAGAATACCTACTATGTACGTATGTTAAAGCGAAAACCATGTATTAGTAGAACATGACTGTGCATTATTTTTTGTTCTTTTGTAGTATACAAAATGAAGTAGGTAGTGGGAATGCTGAAAATTGGAATGCTCACCTTAATTTCAATCAGGGTATTTTTTCCTTTCAACGTGTCAATGGTACCGGTACCAATATATCAAAAAATATTTAGACGCGTACCTATAGTAGTATCTTGAAAATTTTAAAAAGACTAGATGGCATAATATCTATGCCCTGAGTCGGGTTTGGCTAAGATTTAGTAGCCTACATTTTCTGTGATGTTTGACGATAGTAGGAAGACATGATCGTGAGGACGCGACGACGTCTCAATTTTCAATGGGATTTGGGCATGTACAGCACCTCTATCGTTCGGGATGGAATTACAAGTGAAGAAACGTGGCGAAGACATTTCGATATTATAGTCACCAAACCAAACTCAGGGCTGTGGTACGTAGTATTATTATATTTTATACTAACTCCCCGCCGCAGCTTTGCACGCATATTTTGTAAAAAATATCCTATTAAAGTATAGTATATCTAATTCCAGGTTCAGATCTTTATGTGTGCAAAATTCTAGCCCAATCCATTCTCTACTTTGGGCGTTGTCTTTGGCCAAACATATTCAGGACGGCACAAACTTTCGCCTTTATTATTATAAAGTAGGATTCTCTGGCTATGGTTCATTATTCTATACGAATTAGCAAAATTATATATATAAAACGAAGGTGTATAAAAGGTGGTGTCAAAGGTACCCTCAGAATATCTTTAGACTTCTGTCTCATACCTATAGTAGTATGAATAATCCGCCCAGTCCTGATAGAATGCCACTTCCTCGTCACGCAGAAGTCGCAAGCCCATCCAAAGAGAAACGAGCTGATCCACATAGCCAGGTACGGTATCGCTGTCAGGGTTCCGGTCGTAGCTATGTTGAACTTTAGCACATCTGTCATGTACTTCGGAAGGTCGGTGACCATGGTGTAGTAGCCCCAGTCGTGGCCAACCTGGAAAAGAAGAAAAATAGCAGATGTTAGATATTATAATTGGATTTGGAGTTTTGAAAACACTTAAAACCGACTTTGACTTTCTAATTTTATTTTTTTAAGTTTTGTGCTGCACATGTTTTTCCTTCTGAAGAATACGAGTACATTTTTTGGAACCATTTCTGGAATTATTTTCTATAGGTATTTTTTTTTAAATTAAAATCGATCCTCAATTCATTGACGAACATACATAGAGCCGAACATACATAGAATCTCCTTTTTTATAGATAAAAAGCACTTTTGTCAGCAAACTTAGCTCGGATTTTGTGAACAAAAATACTATTTGTAAGTAAAAATTCTAATCGAATAGTGGTGTGTTTGAAAATATACTCGTACAATTCAATTTTAATGGATTAAACTTCTTAACTAATCGTTAGTACTTACATAGGTACGAATATATCAATACCGTCCCATTGCAAGAGACCGCCGCCGTCAGCGCGGCCTGGTGTCATTAGATTGTATTCGTTAGATCCTTTCTGGGACAGTAAGTTTTAAATCATGGTAAACTTCTTAAAATAGAACTTCTAATTCCAGGCCGTGTGACTCACAGGTTGACGGATATCTCTTGATTGCTCTTGATTGTCCGATTTTCATTAAAAAACACCTCACTTGAAAGTAATATTACAGGAGCAGGTAATTTTACAATGTCAATCAAGGCTTTGCAGTTAGTCGAAAAACCAGTTCCTTCCAATGTCACGCAATTCCATATAAATGTTTATCTTTGTATTCTCAGTCCTTACAACATATTTTTATGATTCTTCTATGTGCAAAGGAGGTCAACAATCATTGCGCAGTCAATGAAGTGGTCGATAAGATACGCACTTGAAACAAGACAAGCAAATAGTGTTTGCTAACAAAGCAATTTATAATGAATGATGTATAGATTAAAATGATGGATACTTATTGCTTAGACTTAAATTATACTTCCTTATCACGTTATGATATACATAGGTACCTAATTACTATTTTGTTCCAAGCCGAGGCATCATTTAAGACCTGTATGGAATGGATTGGAGACTTGACGACGATTTTTACCATTTCTTTTGACATATTTTCACATTTGTTAAAAGGAAGTACCTTTCCTAAATATTTTTTATGGTCAGGTTGAGATTTTAAAAACATAAATAGAAAGATCCCTTTCCACTGGTCGACTGTTAAATGGAATTCAGTCCATCCTTTCATATGAAAATATTTCTGTGCTAAGTTATTTTGGTATGAGTTTGTCAAATTGACAAGTGTAAGTAACGTCCTGAATTACTGCTGCAATTTTTTAAAGTTATTATATTTCCATTAAGATAGAAAGCTATAGCTATATTTTAAGAAATCTATAGCAAAGCTACAGGTAAGAATAAGTTATTTATAAGAGAAAATTATATTTCAGCTGACTGAAGATGACTTACCGCAGCAAACAATAAGGCCCAAACGGGTACAGATCTAACGATAGCCTTCCATGGCACAGGATCTCTGACCCGCTTGGTGTCAGCACTGGTGACTGTCTCATTCAAGTACTTCAACTCCTCGTCTGATATGTATGGGTGGGTGTTTGGAGTGCTGTAGCATAGGAGACTCTGAAAAAGATAGTAAAACACTTAGACACTCATCAAATTTTACGAAATACAACCAGTACTTAGTGATATGGAAGGGGTTTCCGCAAATGGTCGATTCAATCCAAAAGACCAACCATGTCTTTGTGTATTCCTATAGCATGTTGTGCAATTGAATTCACAGGAAATAAAATGGGTAAATAAATAATACTGGACAATTCACATAGCTTCTAGCCCCAAGCTAAGCAGAGCTTGTGTTATGGGCACTAGATAACTGATAATACATAATACAATATATTACATATATATATTATTATACATATAAAACGACCAGAACACCCTGAACAAATATCTATATATTAATAGGGAGGGTAGGTACTATCTCTTTTTATAATTGATAGACCTTCGTTTGACCACAATCTCACCTTATGGAAAGTGACGATGTGGCCGACTGTCATCACGAATATATCACGAAACGAGGAATGAGAATGTAGAACTCATAAAGGCTGAGCTAGTTTTTCAGCTATGAACATCAAACAATTACATTGGTGAGGTTAGGTTAGGTTTGGTTCAGCTATAAGAGCTCTGTCCACAAAACTTCATCGTCGTCATTTAAAGCCGGTTTTTACCTCCTACTGGGTATAAGCCTCCCGATGTTTCTGCCATCCACTACGGTCCTGTGCTAGTCGCCCATAAATGTATTAAAATAATTCGAATAAAATACTCACCCAAGCCAAAAACCACAGTATCCCAAAGCATCCAAAGAAGTAGAACACGTTTGCCCAGTCCCCATCGCCTGCCATCAAGAATCCTGACATGAAGGATCCAAAAATGTTCCCGATCTGTGCTCCTCCAAAGACCAGAGCTCCTTGGCGGGAGCGCTCGTGAGGAGGGACCCAGCGTGCGAGGACTATCATCAGCGCTGGCATTGTTGGACCCTGTAATAAAACATCATAGTTATTGGATAAAATTATTGTTTGTGGCAATGTCGAGAATATTGGTGCAGTTCCCACTATAATTTTGATTGGGGGGGGTGGGGGGGTGGGGGGGGGGTTGTCTACATATCAGTCATCTAGCACCCAAAATCAAACGTGTGCTCCGTTCTACCCAATCGAAAAATCTAAGTCAAAGTGTATTCTAAACAGTATAGATTTAATATTTATAAAAAATAGAACTTGATGAAATTATTACACATAGAAACCTAAAATTTTTGTACCTACGCTATGGAGATATTAATTTTTAAGTTAATGCTCTCTTCAAACGCATGATAAATATTATATTGTTCAAACGAATGCACGTGTTATTCCAAGAAACATGTAAGTAGGCGGACACAATGGTGGCCACAAAGGGTATTTAATAATATCCCAAAAATTTACGACTCCCGTGGGACTTGAACCCGCTTCTTCCTTTTTTAACTTCAAAAAAGAAGGAAGTCCTATGTTTGGCTGTAAAATGTAATTTTTTAAAATTAATATTTTTATGTATTTTCGCCGATTTCTCCTTGATTTGGACCAATTAGAAAATGATCGCAAGATGGTCAGAAAGATCCTATAAAATTTTATCCCAGAGTATTTGTTTCGCAAAACTTACAAAACAGTGTAATTATTAAGAAATTTGAAGTCGGTTTTCGATCAATTTATCAAAACAATTAATTCATAAATTTTGTCGAGTCAGACTCAAACTCCACATGAACTAGGCTGAAGATGCCTTGAGTTTTCCTCCAAACTGACTCGAGTTCAATATTACTTGTCCTTGTTCTGCTAGCCAAAAGCCTTTATTTTCTCTTTCTAATATTCGAAAATACACTGATAAACAGGCCCCACTCGTAGGTACGTAAGTGTGGTTCAAACTCGTATTATGTAAATTATCTAAGAAATAAATACCTAATCCTTTCACTTGCAAATGTAATGTTGGTAATGTCAAATTCTTAGATCAAGGCCACGTATCAGATAACTTTACCAAGGTTTTCATGGTAGGTAGCAACGTTAGTAGGTCATATCCACGTTTATCAGACTTCGAAAAAAGGAGAAGGTTCTGTATGTAAGTACATATGTTTTTTATGTATGTTTGTCGATATCTTCGTCAATTTTGGACCGATTCTGAAAATTCTTTCGCTTTTGTTTAGAAAATAATCTCTAAGTGGTCCTATTCCCAAACGTTAGTAGATATCCCGCTAAACTTAACAACAGTGTAAAATTAAGGGATTAATCTTAGTCGGTTTTTAGTAATTTAACAGCAATCAAATTATTATCATTCTCAATATTATCATGTTGACCCAGGACCCAATATTGATGGATCTTGTAATAAAATAAGGAGATGGTAAATCACCTAACACGTGTATCGCAATTCATATTTTAGTACCTAGAACTATCTTATATAAAATAACTTTATACGTTTTCCGATTCCCAGTATGATTATTTATTTATTGTTCTCATAAAAATATAATACCATCAATTATTTACATATTATTTATTATATTATCCTCGTGGCTACTTTAATTTGAAATTGAACGTTACCTACTTTGAATTGGTAGGTACTTCCTACCCTAGATCTATCGATCGATCTATATGTATATTGCAAAGTGTCCACTTACAATATACATATACAATATAAAATTTGCGAAATTAACTTGCGCAAGCGACTTTCAAGATGTAAACGCTGGCGTAAGTGGACTTCTGGAAGCTTTAGGGGCTTGCCAAACTTGCTGCAAGTCCCACATGTATGTAAATAGAAAAATCGCAGTCAGTGGAAACAATCGTCTATTGACTTTTGCAAGAAATTGCGGAAGTTACTTGCCAGTGGACACTTTGCTTATCGGCTGCGAGCGCAAGTCCCGTCTGGGTCATAAATTTATTTGATTTATAAATTCTAAGGTAATGAATAACTCTTTTGTAATGAATATGTCGCAGGTAAATTGTAAATTCAGTGATTTCACCAAATCCTTAGGGAATTTATCTTATCCCGGAAAATGCTATATTCACCAATTTATTTTAACAGTTCTGAAAAATAAATAACGCCTTGTAGTAACTTTTGAAATTCTCGGGATTTATTAACATAGCCTAAGCTTAAGGACCAATAGCTTATTTAGCCAATTACTGCCTATCTAACAAGTTACCGTTCCTTTGTTTTACAGAAACAAAACATAATAATAATTTTCTTTACCTGCTTCAATGTTATTATTGTTTATCAGAATAACCTTGTTTATTTAGTACGTCACCGCGAGTTTACCTATGATAGAATTAAAAACCTTTCAGAATTTCCACTTATAAGAAACCGGAGGATTCCCGAGAGCAGACAAGAAAGCTTGATAATCATCCAGTTTCTTGATTCTGTTTATATGTAAATTGTAAAATTAAATTTTATTTTAAATAGTAATGTAAACAATGACTGAGAAACGTTAATGACGGCTAAGTACTACATAGGAACTTGTCTGTCGTGCGATTCGTATTTTGTATAATTAATTAAGATAGTAGGAAATATTATGTGATTGACAGTGATTTTAGGTTTTGCATTGTAAGAAAAACATTGTTTTTTTTTTCATTAAGAAATGAAATTAATCTTCATTCCCACCGGGGTCCAGCATCGCTATTCTAACACTTCATTTGAATAAAGGTTCATAGAAAATGGTCAGCGATTCATGAAAAACTAGTTTTTAGGTAGTTTTATTCCTTGTAGAACGTAGAAAATATTAAAACCGCAAATATATTTGAATTTCGCGCGGATTTGTGTCAGTTTCCTTGTCACGGAAATTTTTCGATCAAGTTAGAATAGCCCTACAGAATCCCCCCTTTCATTTCGACAAGGTTTCTTGTGTATTATGTAAATGTGTACACACATAACAAGACACCTCGTCGTGTGACTTATTATTGAAATCTGGCACCAATTATGTGCACAAGACCTGCTTACGAGACTTTGGGGATAGACGATGCTTTAAGAAATGTCCAGCCTACCTTACGTATCTAGCATACCAATTTTTTGTCTAGATTGAATAGAGAAAATGACATTGCGTAATTTATGGAAGTTGAGTGCATTAATTTCAGATATTATATACATTCGATGACTATTCGTTGCTAATTTTATGTATTTTTTGTCTATTCTAACCTAGACAATGCTTTGTTTGGCCTACAGCATCCAAAAAATAACAATTTGTTTTTGTGCATGCTGAACCATCTTTAAGAGACACATAGACTTAATATTAAACCCAAAAAAAGTCATTTACCTGCTTAATATTAGACGACCTATTTGTATTAAAGAAATAAAAAATATTTGATTGTTTTGAACAATCTAAAAACCTACTTTGAATGCCTTAGATGCAAACTGTTTTTAAGTTTTACTGGATAAACACTAATCCTTCTGGAATACACTTTTATGGGACCACCATCTATTGCTGATAAAACTCCACTATACAACTGCAAAAGAATCATCCAAATCGGTCCATAAGACAGAAATCAAGGGACTAGCCTACATACAGCCGAGCATAGAGCCTCCTCCTTTCTACGAAGTCAGTTCAAAATAACTTACCTCGCCCATCCCTTGCAAGACACGAAGTATGAACAGCCATGTCGCACCCCCTGCTTTGACCACAACTGGAGTCAGCAACGTAAAGACCGCAGTGCTCAGCAGCCCAATGCCCAGGGTCCACTTGCCGCCATATCTCTCGGCCAAGTAGCCCCCAGGGATGTGGGTTAAAGCGTATCCATAGTAGAAACCGCTTAGGATCAGTCCTTGCGTTGACTCGGACCAGTCGAAAATCGCGTGCTGGAATAATAGAACTTTTTAGTGGATTTTTTAATGGTAAAGCCATTCTCAAGTTATAGCCGGACGAATAGGGGTTCATTTATATATATATGTATATATACTTGATAGATTATTTTAATACTGACATACTTTCAAAATTTAATTAGAATGACCATTGGAAACCTACCTTTATAAAAGTCTACACGTAAGTCGTTTCTCTTTTGTCATTTTGGTCTAAACAAAAGCCGGTGAAGGTTCTGTAACAAATTGTTCCGTAACGAATTGTAACCTGAGTCTACGCTATAAAGTCGGCAGACGACCGACAAGTTGACTTAGCATAGCACTATCGTTTGCCTACAATATTTTTATAGACATTCATACACTGAAGATAAAATCAATAACATCTCATTTCTTATTTGATAATAATTACTATACAGGTGGTTTTTGGAGAAGAGCGGTTATGGACAAATCCAAAACCACGAGAGATAAAGAAAATTCGTGAAATAACCACTTAGACAAGTCAAATTATATACTTAGTGTAAACAGTTTTATATTATACAGAGTAGTTTTTTGATAAGGGCAGTAATGGCCAACTCCGAAGCCACGAGAATTAAAGAAAAGTCGTGAAATAAGACATGCCCTCGATTTATAAGAAAATAATAACTGCATATTATTTTTACACATTGTCCGACCTAAAAGTTTGAATAGAACGTGAGTTTCCTTCCGTGTAAAAATAAGAAAATTATTAAAATTTGTTATTTCTTGTCACTTTTAGTAATACATTTTATAGCAAAGATTGAATCAGCAACATAATCCATTTGTTCAATAATACAGGTTGTCTTTATAAGAAAAATCATTCGAGGCAATTTCGCTTAGGAGTTAAAAATTAAAAAAAAAACTAAATAGTATATAAGTTCTTTATTGTTTTCTTATAAATCGAGGACATGCCTTCTTTCACGACTTTTCTTTAACTCTCGTGAATTGGACTTGGCCATCACCGCCCTTATCAAAAAACTATCCTGCATAATATAAAACTGTTTATAGGGACTATTCCGCTAATCCTCCTAGGCTGTCCCCCTATCCCGTGGGGGATTCCCAGAGTTTTTTCCGCTAATCCCCCAAATCAAATCGAGCCGTTTCGTGCAAAGCGAGCATTTCGTAGCGTAGCTCGAGCAAAAAGTAAAATCGTTCGTAACAACCTTATTTGACTTGTCTAAGTTTTTATTTTGTACGTAAGCCTAAAGAAATCTGAAATCTGTCGCACCAACCCACCAGTCTGTGTCGCTTTTGTGTGTAGACTCCATTACAACTTACAAGTGAACAACCCGTTATAAATATTCCGATAATAATATATTAGTTTCTTGAGTTTTTCCGAAATACGGTACCCAAAGAAAGATACTATTTTGAGCCCATTGTCTTATCCATTTCAATAGGCTAAACGGGCTACGGTTAAACGTGACGAAATTAATAGTAATTTTAAATGTAAAAAATTCTAAGCGTTTAAAATGCATAGCAAATTATAAGAATGTTGATGTAGGTATGTATGTGTGTGTGTATGTCGCTGCCGGATTGTAGTAGCAGCCCGTTCGAAGAATGGATAAGCCGATTACAAAATGAAAGCTGTTTTGTTGGGAATTCATAAATATTTACATAATTTAATTCGACAAGATGGCTAAGTGACCTTTGCCCATATTATTGATCGTTCAACTACCGGCAAAAGCGCGATTTTTTTATTTCTTTCTACAAGGAATAAAACTAGCCGAAAATTATTTGATGCAAATTGTAAGCCAATTTCTATTATCTTCTCAAAACTAACTTTGATGCATTGCTATTTTTGGAGCATTGGGGAAAAATAGTAGATTTCGGTCTAAAAATTTACATATTCCCAAAACACAATCGAATGGAAGTTGGTTTCACTATGGTAAAATAGTTCAAAGTAGTAGTGGCAAATTACTTTTTGTTAGCTTTAATACTTACAGAACGCAGAAAAAATTCAAACCATAAAAAGTTTTATTCGCGCCAACACGAAACGACCAGTAAATTGAGCCGGCGCGGCGCCGCCGACGCACCGCACGGCGCCCCATTTTACAAACAGTCTAGCTATTCTACAAACGGGCTGATTCTACGGTCTGACGGTGACATCTTTACAATATCTACCTAGATAATATAGGAACAGCTAAAGTTTGGTACATATGTTTAGCGGATAAACACATTAAAGATTTTAGTGACAGCTTTGTGGATGTTGTTTTATTAGCGATTTCGCTTAAGATATCCTTACTAACCGGTAAGGTGCCTGCACCGATGATGGCCCACATTCATCCACATTTATCAATTTTGCTTTAAAAAAATTAAATGGTTTAGCTTTGAGTCATTAGGCAGGTTGTTGTAAATTTTTATTGCCTGGTGAAAGGCATTCTTAGTTACAAGTTCCACTCTATGTTTTGGGGCATAGAGCCGGTCTTTATGTCTCGTCCATCACATCTGCATGTGTCTCAAAATAATGAGGATATTTTTTCACAAACAGGCACATATCACGTATGTACATGCAGGGCAATGGCAGTATATTAAATTTCTTAAAAAAGGGTTGCAACTATCCGTATTCCAAGCGCCACAGATTGCTCGTACGCATTTTTTTTATTATAAAGGCTCTTTATCTATGTATACTATTAAGTTTTATCTATGTATGTATTTGTCTGAGGTGGCAGAGCTGCGCGCTATTTGGAGTAAACGAACTCAAGCTATTTCGTTGGCAAAGCCTTTTCAAATATTTTCTTAATACCTACCGAAGTAACTTTTGGCTACACAAAACCTGCAACCTTTTGTTTGCAAATAAATGATCTGTACCTAATTCTGCCTGTAAAATTACACGCTCTTCAAAATCCTAATTGATTACTTATTAAAATGACCGTAAATTGTCTTTGTAATGATTTTAAGGTTAGCGCTAACCATGTCCAAGCTCACTGCCTCGAAACACAAAAAGGAGCATTCAAATATCATTTAGATACAATTATAGATAGATGGAGAGAAGTAATGTCACTGTAAAATGTATCTGTGTAAATTTTACGAGTTTAATTCATAAAGGTATATGACATCATCAAATCAGCCCATGCACGTCCACTGCAGATATACAAGAAAGCTGGAACAATATTTCACAAGATGCTCGTATGCAACAAATTAATTGCTCGTATACTAGTGAAGAAAGTTATAAAATGCAAGGGAGGGTTTTTTGACGAAAAATCTGTTTAAAATATGAACGACATTTTTAACGTAAATGGTTGATTCTCGTATTTCTTTTTTTTTACTATACTTTATTGACAAAGAAAATAGCAATCAAATAATATAAACAAATAAACTAGTATTTACAATTGAAACAATTGAGCTAACTGCAGACTGTTGCAAACAATCTACAGATGGCTCAACCGGCCCATATACTAGTCGGACTCGGAAGCGTTCCCAAGACGCTGGCTGCATTGCCCCGCTGTATGGCAATGCTAATGCGCGGCGCCAGATACTCGTATTTCTTTTGTTTTTTGTTAATGTACTCGTAAGTATAATTTTTTATTAATAATTACACCTCTTTTTTATTATATATATATATAAGTTATATTTCATTTTCCTACTTTGATGTAGGTGGTTTCAAATGAATTACAGAGAAAGAATACTCACCGGTTTTAAACTGACAGTCCCATTCACCAGTATCATACTATCGTCCGGACACGCATCAGGGTCTTCATAGTGTGAGTCCGAGTCCTTATTGTCATATACCATCTGCGTGACAGCGAGGTTGAGGCAGACACGCATCGTGTACGCGTTGCATACCGCCAGTAGACCCATGATGCCCAGGACATACCGCTGGGGAATTATGAAAACTGGAGAAAGGTGATGTCATTATTGATTAACATTTTTGTACTCCATATGTCCAGCAGACTAATATAGGCTGATGGTGATGATTTTAAATTGCGTTAAGGTGTCACATTTTGTAATCTATTGCACTGAGGCAGTAAGAACACTATTTTATAATATTTTGAAGCCTAACGTATTTTGTGTCGTTATGAAATTTGTGTGCGAAGTAAACGCTTAAACTGAATGGATGATAAAAACAAGTCATAGACTATCTGCGTGACAGCGAGGTTGAGGCAAACTAGCATCGTGTACGCGTTGCATACCGCCTGTAGGTAGACCCATGATGCCCAGGTCATACCGTTGGGGAATTATGAAAACTGGAGAAAGGTGATGTCATTATTGATTTACATTATTGCACTTAATTTGTTGAAATGCGTTTTGGCTTCAGATTTAAGAACCTGTCTTGTATAGGTTAGAAGTTTTATAAAATTTTGCATACCGCTAGTAGACCCATGATGCCCAGGATATACCGCTGGGGAATTATGAAAACTGGAGAAAGGTGATGTAATTATTGGTTTTTGTAATCCATATCATTATGTCCAGCAGACTATATAGGCTGATGATGATGTTTTTAAAATGCGTCGCATTTTGTAATCTATATACCTAGTTTGCACTGAGGTAGTAATTGCACACTATTTAATTTTGAAGCCAAACCTTTCGCTTTTTTATGGAGAGTGATCCCGAGGTGGTGTAATATTCCTGAGGGATTAGTATTAATCCCGCAAAACTTAAAAACAGTGTAAAATTGGGAGATTCGGAGTCTGTTTTTAGTTTTTTTCAAAACAATCAAACTATTTGGTGTATTATAATCAAATCACAAAAAAATTAAATACCCCATGACGTTTTTTTTTGTTTTATTATTTTTATACAGGGTTTTTGATAATATGTCGCCCTTATGAATTAAATCTTAAATTACTAAACAGATTCTGATGTTACTATAAGAGCTGAAAAAAATAAATTAAAAAAATGTCTGTCATCCTTCGTCGTCCTTAAGGCGCATAGTAATGCGACACTAGCGCCACTCTTTAGTTTTTCTTGTATTATCGTTATGGAAAAGAATTATCAAAAGTTCTCACCGCCAATTGATAATACCCATTATAAACAATTTTTTGATACTTCTGTAATAGTTTTGTTTTATTTCGATCAAACAGAAAATGGTTTATGGCCTTTGGTGGCCACCAAACGCAATAAACGATTTTTTGCTAATACTAAATGAAACAAAACTATGACAGAGGTATCAAAAAATAGTTTATACTGGGTATTATCAATTGGCGGTGAGAATTTTTGATAACTCTTTTCGATAACGATAATACAAGAAAAACTAAAGAGTGGCGCTAGTGTCGCATTACTATGCGCCTTAAATGTAGAAATCTTTTGTTGATCTTCCAGCTTCCTTATTGCCGGAAATATGTATATGATACAAATAAGGAAAGATTATAATTATTAAGACGTGACTTATTTTCTATAGTAAACTTACGTTTTGACAATGTTTTCCGCCATCTCGGTATCATTGCAAGGTCTTGCACTCACTTTATTACCTGAAATAAATAAACTAAAGATATAATATACTAGAACGTACTGCGTTTTGTGGACGCTTTCGACTGATATTGATATGGATCAATTGAGCTACCTCTAGATTGTTTGCAACAGTCTGCAATTAGCTCAATAGATTCAATTGTAAATGCTGGTTCTAATTTGTTTATACTTTAAATGTATTTTTTTTGTTAATGTAAGACAATGCTGTCATATAAAATTCTAATAAATAAATAATGCTGCACAATCCACACAGTATCATCTACGAGTAGCCCCAAGCTAACCAGAGCTTGTGGTACTCATACCACAAGCTCTGCTTAGCTTGGGGTACCCATACTAGATGACTTATACTATACTTAATACAATCACATTACATAGATAAATATTTTACATAGAAATACCTAGAACACCCTAACATAACATATTTGCAGATCGTACAAACAATTGTTCCAGTGCGGGAATCGAACCCGACCTCCTGCGTCGCAGGCGGATATCGCCCGCCACGCCTCATCGGTCGTCATATATGTATAAGACATTTGTACATATAAGCCCACTGTTGAACATATACCTCCTTAGGCAAGGGGGAATTCTAGACATTTTAAAATTAAGATTCCGTTTTCCCCCTTAAGAGGAATTTATCAAGGGGCAAAACTGGAATTACCCTTAAAACGAGGGGATTTTGCATAAATACCACTTTTTCAAAGAGTGTTGGAGATTTCAGTGGTGGTTTTGAATAATATACCTACGGAAAAGAAGCTGCTGCCCTTCCTCTAGTAGGTTCCCTTAGTCATATCCACGGGCCGAGTTAAAGGGGTCGATTCTGACGCCGTTACAGACACGGAAACTGCAGTTTACTGTTTATTGTGATAGAATGGGTAATAGTAATGCCATCGCGGCTTTATTCCTAGATCTATAAAAGAACCGCCTTGAATGGTTTTGTTATATTACCTATCTCAAAGGGATTGAACAGCGTTTTCCATGAAAGCTCCCAGGCGGCTTCATTTTCTCCAACACTTCCAAAAATTATTGTTACATTGCAACCAATTTACACAAAACCTCGACAAATTTATATATGTACCTACTTAAACCTCAATCATTCTATCGATTGGTGGCGCATGAAAATCTGTTCAGTAGTTTTTGAGTTTATAGCAAACATACAGACAGACGCAGCGGAGCACATTGTTTTATAATATGTAGTGATTATAAGTAGGTAAGTACAGGTAGAAATACTTATAATCTAAAAGATAGTACTGAAGATCTCCATGTGTCAATATAAACGTATTTATCAAGGATAAACAAAACTGATTATTAGTGATAAGATTTCATTTTGTAGGATGAAGTTGTTAGGTAGAAGAGGTAGTAAAATTAAGCTATTTGTCATAAAAAGCTACACACCTACTTCAACGATAAGTAGCTAGGGGAGCGGGGCTAGTTGTAACACTTTTTAGTTTTATTATTAAATATAATATAATTTTATTATATAATATCTGTCTATTCCTGTCCTATATTTTATTGATTAATTTTCTGTTTGACTTATATTTACTTTTCATTTCATATTTTTTTTCATTGTATTCATTTATTGTGTATTTAAATGTAATTTTATGAGTCATGTACTTGAAATAAACAATTTTAATTTTATTTTTATTTATTATGAGGAAGTCAAGATAACATGTATTCTAAAAATGAAGCTATTTATATTAGAGGACACACAAGAGGACATTTATCCATTAGTATGATAATTGGGCTGGAATTCATAATGATTACAAAAAAAAAATATTTTGCAGACATAGTAGTTTGTTACAACATACCCCGTTCTTGGGGCAAGTTGTAACTGGTGTGGGGCAGGTAGTAACAACATATAAATAGATGTTGATGTTATGATTAATCAGATTTACATAGTAATGTGCACATTCTGGAACGAAGTTTATAAGTTATACGAAGATAGAAAAAAAAACACAACATGCCTACTCAAATCCAAAACCACTGAATCCGTTATTTTCAACCGACTTCAAAAGGAGGAGGTTCTCAATTCGTCTGTATGTTTTTTTTTGTATGTATGCTACGCTATATCTCCGCCAATTATGGACCGATTTTGAAAATTCTTGCACTATTGTATAGAAAATGATCCCAAAGGGGTTTCTTAGGGGATTAGTATTTATCCCGCAAAACTTAATATAAGTGTTTAAGTAAGGGAATTTGAATACGGTTTATCGTTTTTAAAACACGCCATATTATTTTGACCACAAAATCACCTGATGGAAAGTGACGATGTGGCCGACGATATATCACGAGGGCCTAAAAAATACCTATTCATTTTTGTCTTGAAACGACCCAGGTTATAATTGACCGCAAAAACAACAGCAGGGAGCGTGTTCAAAATTCCAGCCGATACATACAATAATGGAACTTTTTATGTGATTTTATTTTAGATTAGTGTGTACACGGGTTTATCAAATATTAAGAGTCTAAACTTGACATTAGCAAAGTTCATGCCCTGGACCTCTACGTTCACTGTGCTCATTACTAGACTTGTGCATAAATTCTCATACAACCAAACTTCTTGGGAATTAGACTATGAAATATCTTAGTCCTACTGTACTACGAAATACTGAAACTTTAAAAACATCCAATAAGTAATAATCATCACTACATAGTATAAAACAAAGTCGCTTCCCGCTGTCTGTCCCTATGTGTGCTTAGATATTTAAAACTACGCAACGGATTTTGATACGTTTATTTTTAACTAGCTGCTGCCCGCGCCTCCGACCGCGTTTTATTGATAAAAAAACCATATGTTATTCCAGGTCCCAAACCAAATTTCAGCCTAATCGCTTCAGTAATTTTGGCGTGAAAGAGTAACAAATATCCATACATCCATCCATACAATCTTTGATATTTATAAAACTAGTAGGATAGATAGGGTGATTCAAGAGGAAGGTTTATATGTATAATTTATTATCAGCATTGCACCCGTGCGAAGCCGGGGCGGGTCGCTAGTTATGTTATTATAATAAAACTGTACATCTGAAAGGTCTCTTGAGTTTTTTTTTGCAACACCGTCTTTTGTATTCTCATACCTATTCCTGAAATTATTTTCTTTTTACTGACAATCAATTTATATGTAGTCATAGCCTTATGCTTTAGCGATTCGGTTTTTTTTTTGAGATGGTACCATTGGTATTGTGAAGCGATAAATTTAGTGGAATTCGACCCGGTCATGTATGTAGGCAATTTGCTTGTTCCGCCAAGTTTATTTAAAACTAATGTCATAAGCTACAAGAAATAGCAAGGTCATTATCAAGTAATGCCGAGGCCACTTGCTCAATTGGAACGGTTTACGGTTCAACAGCCGTTACCTAGCTATACTTGCTCATACACAAACTAATTTAACAAAACATCAAAAGGCCCTGATTTTTGAAGGCTGAATTTTGCTAACTAATCGCTTTACCATGATAATGGTTTCGTCGCAAAATCATCCATAGATGAAAGAAAGTCTAGATAGTGCGTGCGGTGCTATTTACGCGGAGAGATTGATAAATTGGTTTTAACCTTGACACTTGACACGCGTCCCTCCGTCTGTAGTCTTTCATCAATGACACAGACACTGGCAGAGTCATAGCGAAAAGCAAGCGGCGCCGTAAAAGAAGAAAGCGCCAACGGCAGAGGTAACTGTAGCCGTCGACACGCGCCGACGGCAGCCGTCAACAATTGACGCCAGCAGTCTACTGTCGACGGCTGCCGTCCCTGCGTCGACGGCTGCCGTCGACAGGTGTCAACGCCTACATTTACCTCTGCTGTTGGCACTTTGCCGCTCGGGTCAATATGAACACTAAATGTTATTCCAGGTCCCAAACTATACCCATATCAAATTTCAGCCTAATCGTTTCAGTAGTTTTTGCGTGAAAGTGTAACAAATATCCATACAAATTTTGACTTTTATAATATTATTTAGTAGGATAACAATGGTCAATCTTAACTTACAATATATTCACCTTTTAACATAAATATCCAAATCAGTTTATCCGTTAGTAAGCTCATAATTATGTCACAGACTCAATTTTTTTCTCTTCAGAGACCAGTCTCCTCGAGAGCACTGGGAGCACAAATGCACGCACACACACACACACACACACACACACACAAACATACACACGGATCATGGTAGCTCCTGTTGCCCGGACTCTTAAGATTCCGGTGTCATCAGGAGCACCAACTGCACACACGCCACACATACGCGGAAACTGAGTACCTAACAGTCTTAGTTAGGCTTATCCAATATTCTTTAATTAATCTTTCATTTCTGTTAACTTAAAAATAGGTACACAATTTTATAACATAAAAACCCTTCTTGTTTTTTTTATTATACATATAAATTAATTGCTAATTTGTATAATACTTTTTTTGGCTCAGATACGATGATTTACTGATTTTGCACATACACCTTGTTCAACTTGACCCGAAGCACGAATTGAGAGGTTAGCATTTACAAATTATTATGGAATTATGTTAATTTTTAATTGTACCGAGAAACGCTGTTACGATCGGGTAATCACGAAGAATTTACAACATTAACTGGCTATAACCAGATTTTACTGGTCGTCTAAACTTCTGTAGACTAAGGTCAACCGATTATCGTCATAATAACTGTCATGGTAATCTATTTACAGAGATACGACTGGTTTTTAGCAACAAGTTTTATTAGTATGGCTAGATCAGTATTAATCGTTTTTGAGGTTTCATTATGTTGTTAAAATCAAACAGTTATTACAGCGAGGAAAACTAATCTAAAAGATTAAAAGGACTTAAATATAAACTAGGAACAAAAAAATGCAAACTCTAGCATAAAATAATTACTACAGAATTGACTAAAAAACATACTGTCAAATTGAGAACCTCCTCTTTGAAGTCGGTTGAATAATATTATCATATCAGCTATCAAAGCCAAAACATTTTTTTGTCTTCTTCATTTTTGGGCCTGCTGGATGCAGGCGCTGGATCCAGCGGCACGGATCCGCAATGAGCTAAAAACAAGTTAGTAACTAAGTTTATTCCCACGCGAAAACGCTACACAATTGCAACTTAGTTGCATGGGTTTAGTTAACCCTGACTGAAGCAAGCGCCGATTTTGCGGATTCTTTTTTTGCACCTGTGTTAAGTGTTACTCTGCCTATTTTCAACACACTGCCTCCTTTATGAAGTTTATATTCAAGATTCACAAGAAAATGGCTGACCAGTAAAGACGTGTATTTTACACAAAACTAAAGAAAATAAAACAACGTAAGATAAGGCAATATGGCTAACAGCGCTATCGCCTGTTCATTAATAAAATGAACAAAAAAAAAAGTTTAGGTATATTCAACTCCACGCGTAATGTTTCCTTCCATAAATTATAATAATTCGTGTCAATTGACTTTTTCAACAACCATATCAAATCTTTATGGTATCGTATCGTAAAGCAAGCGGCCGCCATAAAAGAAGAAGTTGAAATCTTTATGGTACTCTTAAACCTTTTTTGTGAATGCATTGAAACTATTGAAACACTAATGAAAATCGGTTCGATACTTTTTGAGTTTATCGCGTCTAAACGCTATAAACTCAAGGGTATTGTCTGTCTGTTTATCTAAATAAACAGACAGACAATACCCCTGAGGTTGGGTAAAATTTTCCACACGAGGTATAAAAGTACCATAAAAAAGAGCTTGTTTTGATGGAAAATATTTTTTTACTTATGCTGATCAAATCAACTGAATATGATTTCTGCTTATTGATTGTTCTCACGGTAGAGACGTGCAACGGTCTTGTTGCTAAATGTTAGAAAATTTATCAAAAACTTGATATTATTCCTTGAAAAATCTGTATTATGTGAATTAGCGCTAGATCCTGCTGCATTTGCTTTGAACCAGCATAAATCGAGCTAGCTCGAAAATGCTTTCATTGCAATCTCTAGTCGAAAAGTAAGATTGATACATAGCAGAGTTTAACCTCAACTTCTTAGTACACAATACTCTACATATTGCGCGCAATTATGAAAAATTATAAAAAACAAAATTACCCTCATGGTTAAAACTCTTCAACTTTTGTTTTGTTCTGCAATATACATTTTTTCGGAAAAAAAAACAATCGTTTCCTCTTACTCATTATTGTTTCTTGGCTAAAATCTGGATACAATAGATCGTTTAATATTATTAAAATGTCTATAGGTTTTAAAGTAGAGCACTCAAGTAGGTAGCAACATGGTTGTATTGTAAAATACCTGTTTCATTTACGTACTTGAGGAACTTTTTACCTGTGCACAAGGAAAAAACTTGAGTTATGTTATTCGATTATCTTTGAATTCAAAGTGGAAGGATGTTAATTTCCGTCGTTTCGATTATCATATATATGTATTATAGCAGGGACGAGTAAATATTTTACTCGTCGTTACACGGTACATTTTATAGTTTGGTACATGTATTGGCATGCTTATTTATTTCAACTGTATGTATGTTTTATGACACAAATGTCTTCTTCTTCATTGACGGACGAGTATATGCCAATTCTTCCACAGCTGGACATGCCATGAATGAGGGGTTTAAGAGACGATGGTACCAGAGTGACATACACCAATTTTTTCAGGTATCTGAAATGACTGAAGCGCTGTTCTAGCGGTTCAGAAATGTATACAGCAACCCGTGTTGATTCCATACATGATATCCAGATAAAGAAAATAGCCTCGTTTATATCCTGAGTTTAAACGTATAAAAACTCAATATTAAGGAGTATGGCAGTTTTTGTTAGACATGAACAAACGTTGAGAGGCGCTTATTTTTTTTTATATTAGTTTTAATTATTTTTAAGTAGAATTGTATTTTACCTACAAATGATCTCGGGACTGGAAATAAATAATTTATTATTATATTATTCTTAATGGCAAATGGCTTACAGAAGTTAAATGTTTACCTTCATGGTTATTTATCTCGTGAAGATACATTTTAGAGAGTAGTTTGACTTGACGGAAAATCGTAATGATAAAATCTTAAGCTCTGATATAAAAACGGATGATTTAGTACAACAGCAATGACGAACTTGTATAAAAGAACGAATGTTTTTACTTGCAAAAACAACTAAGGACAAAGACTGATAAAAACTTTTGTAATCAAAGACATTATTTATATTAATGTCTGCCTCGATTTTTTTAAACATCACACAGTTTTTCAGCGAAATACCTACCCTTTTAGAAGCATAAATCCAAAATCAGTGTAATTTTATTTATAAATCTTCTAATAGGCAGAATAACAGCGCCTTCTGCTCATAACAGTTGGCATTATGCTGAGCCTGGGCCCATTTGCTACTGCACAGCACACCTACTTATTCTTGTACTTATTGTTAATTAGTTTTTTCTACATATTGCATTTTGTTGTTATTTATTAATGATTAAGCAATATATTTTTGTTATTTCAAAACTGTTAATTGTGTGTGTAAATGTAGTGGCAAATAAATTATATGTCTATATGTCTAATATGACTTTATAGTGGTATCCTTTATACTGTGGCACATAGAAACTCTCGATTCGTAAGCGAACATTTCTTTAGTATAATTTTACTTCTTATGTTCTCTCCCCCTATATAATAACTGTCAGTACAGTTTTTCAGCAAAAGACCTACCTTTTTAATCGCATATGTCCAAAATCAGTGTAACGTTTGCTCGAATACTTTTCTTCTAAAAACAACAAAACAAACAAAACCACCACGAATAATTCAATAATTACCCTTACACGATTATATACAAAACAAGTACGTAAGCATGTAAATATTCATTGTTTGTAAGTTCGTAATTACGATATCTCACAGGTACTGACTGCGTATCGAAATTGTGCCTTGACGAATGCACATTGCATAGAATATTTATCTTTATTGCAATTAAAATTTTTGATTTCATGTGCAATATTTCCCAGCATAACATTTTAGCAATAGATGCAACCAGCTAAACAAATAAATAATGCTGGACACTTGAAACAGCATTATCTGGCTCCAAGATAAGTAGAGCTTGTGATATGGGTACTAGATAACTGATATATTTAACACAATACACTACATCGATAGATATTTTTACCATACATAGAAAACATCCAGAACACCCGGAACAAATATCTGCAGATAGTACAAATATTTGTCCCGAGGCGGAAATGGAACCCGCAACCTCCTGCGTTGCAGGCGGACCATCACCCGCCGCGCAACAGAGGCCGCCTGTCGTCTGAATTCAATTTTTATTTTTTTTAATAATTCATTCTATTCATTAGGTAGGTAGTAGGCACTTCTCTTCCTAATCTGTATTAATAATGAAGTTAGAACTCAAAACTTTATTACTTTCGGATTCACTACACAGTATACATAAAAGAAAGTCGCTTCCCGCTGCCTGTCCCAATGTATACTCAGACCTTAAAAACTACGCAACGGATTTAGATGCGGTTTTTTAAATAGATAGAGTGATTCAAGAGGACGGTATAATTTACACTCCGGAATCGTGGTCCCACTGCGATGTCCCACTGGTGGGTAGTATCAGCATTCCACCCGTGCGAAACCGGGGCGGGTCGCTAGTACAAAATAAGCTCGAGTCAAATTTTATACTACAAATTAATTATCAAACTAGCTGACCGTCCGCGGCTACGCCCGCGTGGACTATATTTAGAATAAAGAAAGATTAGATAGATATATGCCATTGCGGACTTTTTTGTACATCTATAAAAGCAAAATATGCCATTATACATTGTTTTGGAGGCAATGTTATAGTTAAAATAACTGCTGCCCGTGCCTTCGACCGCGTTTTATCGGGATAAAAAATAGACTTTATGTTATTCCAGGTCCCAAACTATGTATATCCATACCAAATTTCAGACCAATCAGTTCAGGGGTTTTTGCGTGAAAGAGGAACAAACATCCATGCTCACAAACTTTGACATTTATAACATTGAAAAAAGCCTACATGATATGTATGTATATGTTGAAAACTCACGCAAAAACTACTGAATTAATTAGGCTGAAACTTGGTATGGGTATAGTTTGGGTCCTGGAATATATAGGCTATTTTTGTCCCGATAAAACGCGGTCGAAGGCACGGGCAGCAGTTATTTTAACTATAACATTGCCTCCGAAACAATGTATAATGGCATATTTTGCTTTTATAGATGTACAAAAAAGTCCGCAATGGCATATATCTACATATATGCGGGCGTACACGCGGGCAGCAGCTAGTGAGTCATACAGTCACGTATTAAATTTAAATTAACCAGCTGCTCGCCAAACGCTAGTTTTTTTTATAGAGATTAATAAAAATGCGCTTCCGTTTCCGTTGCTCATCAAAACCTCACCCTACCAAGAATAAAATAGGTTAGGGAAAAAAGATACTAAATTTACTCAAGTGTGTAACAACAGCTGGGCTAATGTTTTTTTTATATTTGAATTTACTTTAGTTTTGCTCAAAGCGTTTCGCTTCAATTCATGAAAAGATAGTGTAGGTAGGTACTTATGTACTAAATACAATAACATGGTTTTTAGAATTCCATCCTGGGAAAGTCTCTATGTAAAGACATAAATAGAAATCTTACATCTCAACTCAAAATACAAAGAGCTGAATCATAGGAATTATCGCTCACTATAAAATTCTATTATTATTAATTGTTATTATGTTTACAAATTTTAGGAAACTAACAGCTAGGTAACTGTATAACAAAAATGTTGTGTAACTGACGGCTAATTATGACAAAAATTACTAAATGAGAACAGTCGAAAAGGAAAGAAAGACGGCTCGCTGGGTTAGAAATAAAAATAATAACCAATACCCTTATTCATGGTCTGCTAATTTAAAACAGCTGCTAAGCAGTATTATTTCTCACTCTGATTGTCATGTCAATAGAAGAAGACAGACTGAGAATTAGCAATGCCCTAATTAGCAGACTATTATGAATAAGGGGGTTAGTTACAATAAATACTTAAAATATATACTACTCAACAAGCTTTACGACGCTTGGTCGACGTATTGAATAAATATATTTGCTTTCAAGTACGTTAATAATGTAGTCACGATTTTTCATATTGACTGAACAAAATTATATATACCTACTAATTTGACAGTTGTCAAGCTATTGTTATTTGATTCATTTGCTAATTTTAGAGTTTAAGATTACGTAGACCTGTGATTGACGTCCGAGATGGTGCACAGCGGGCGAATGCGGGTTCGATTCCTGCATCGGGACAACAACATGTATTTATTGTATTATGTAATATATCGATCATCTAGTAGGTACTTATAACAAGCTCTGCTTAGCCTGGGGCTATAATGCTGTGTGGATTGTCCAAAATTATTTATTTTTATTTTATATTTTAAATTGAATCAGTTTAGAATAAATAAACTATACTAATAGTTCTATAGATCTGCTGAGTGAAATTATTTATTACTATATTATCACCTGGAAAAGATAGGTACCTATTTACTATTAAAAAAACAACTCCTAGTAGGAAGAAAGCGTTTTATGCATTGCATAAATATGCTTTAGCCTTAATGTACCCATACAACATTTAATATAATTATTTTCCTTTACTAAAGGCTTAGCTTAACTTATGAACGGACAATCTACATATTTCTTGGTGTTTATTATACAAAGAATTTATTTTATTTTTTACTTTGAATGACCTAAAGCTGACTAAGGGAACCTACCAGAGGAAGGGCAGCAGCTTCCTTCTGAGTATTTTTAAACACCAACACTGCGATCACCAATCCGCCTGCCAAGCGTGGTGATTATGGTAAATCCCCCCCTACATGGGAGACCATCCACTCGATGGACCGACGACATCGTAGCGGTCGCAGGGAGTCGATGGATGGAGGCGGCTCAGGACCGCTATTTGTGGCGTCGTACGGGGGAGGCCTATGTCCAGCAGTGGACGTGTATGGGCTGATGATGATAATGAAGATGATGATGACCTAAAGCCTATTATTATTATGCTATTAGCCTTAGCGAAATAAACTTAGTCATTACACTGAGAATAATAAGAAAAAAAATTAAATGTATAGTAGGAAAATAAAATAATAAAAAGTATAATAAAAAACTTACAATTTTAAAATGGTCTTTGATTATTTTTTTCTCTATTTTTTGTGTTCCATCTAGTTGTAATACCACTTTATTTACAAGGTGACACATATGCGAGTGACTGGCGAGAGTGAAGGCTCTACTACTGAGGTGCGCGCGCGCAGGTAACGTAGATCATGGCCGTCACAGCATGCCCGGAGCGATCGTCTGATTATAATATCTATAGGCAATTAAGACATTATGAGGAAACTGCATGAGTACAGTCAAGTGAAGAAATTAATCGGTAGAAAATTATGAAGTGGACCTCTCCATTATTATTTTTTCCCCTGGACGTATGTATGCGTGGTTAAATAATCGCAATAATCGCATCCCAGGATCTGATTATATTATATCAGGCACGATAATCGGGATCGGACCAGGCTTGTCCATAAAACTGTTTTATTTACCCAATTTGATATAATTTTGTGATAATATATTTTGTATAATTTTTGGCTCTTAGCAATAGGTTTTATCGGGCCCGGTCAAACTTATCGTCCCTTTCAAAGGATCAAAATCGTTTTTCCACTCAGTTATGTCTGGGTAATAACCCCGCTAGACGCTCAAACATTTGTGCATGCACACGCTCTATCTTGCTTGCGCAAACTGGTTTGAGCCCGGCCACACGCTCCATCTTGCTTGCATAAACTGTGTTTGTGCAATCATGCATGCACAAATGTTTGAGCGTGTAGCCGGGCTATAAGATACTTGGCTCACCTATATTATTTTGGTTCATTATTAAACTATGTTTTTATTCAAAGTGTGTTTGTTGTGTATGCTTTTGAGACTTTCTTTTTTAGCTCATACCCAAAACTTGTTTTAGTTATTTACAGATTTATATAATTTCAAGAAATTTTTACTTGTTAATTGTTGTGAATTAATAACGTAATAATCCTAACTAATATTGTAAATTCGAAAGTGTGTTTATTTGTTTGGCCTTCCTTCTCACCCTAACTAAGCAACCAATTGACTAGATTTTTGGCATAGAGCTAGTTGAATGGATGGACATAGGCTTTTTGTCCTGGTAAAACATCAAATTCCCATAAGAGATTTACAGGAATAACGCGGGTGAAACCGCGGCAAACAGCTAGTGACAAAATAATGATGAAGCAAAGTATTTAACAGCCTGATCAAAACGAATATATTCTTACCGTATTGCAATGTTACTTTTAATAGTATATACTTCATCATTCGCACCGCTAAGGAATGGAACTCGCTGCTTGCTTCTGTTTTTCCAGCCAATTGCAGTTTGGGTCTCTTTAGGACAAGAGTGAATAAATAAATAAATAAATAATGCTGGACAATTCACACAGCATGATCTAGCCCCAAGCTAAGCAGAGCTTGTGTTATGGGTACTATAGATGACTGATATACTTAATACAAAGATAGATATTTTTACTATACATATAAAATACCCAGAACACCCGAGACAAATATTTACAGATCGTGCAAACACTTGTCCTAAGGCGGGAATCGAACTCGCAACCTCCTGCGTCGCAGGCGGACTTTCGCCCGCCGCGCCAGATCCGTCGTCGAATAGGTGTCTTTTAGACATTCGTGATACGCCGTCGGCCACATCGTTATTTTCCATCAGGTGAGATTGTGGTCAAATTATGAAAAAAGCCCGAAGATCTGCTGTAAACGGCTACCAAGTATATTCGTTAGGCCGATTCTCATGTTGTGACAGCCATGGCATATTTGCCCCTCCTAACTGAATTTAGACCATGGCGGCCAGTCTCAACGGAGACTTGCCAGGTGTGCAAGACATATTATAGTGCACAAGTGTGTGCACAAACACATGTGCACTCTCTATTCCCTCACTCTCATAATCCGATGGAACGGCAAACCGACGCGACCGGAGAGCGGTCTGGCGCAGGGCCGACAGCTTAACGTGCTCTCCGAGGCACGGAAATCCTATTGGCGCATATCAATCATAATTTATTGCAATGATACATTTAACAGGACATCTTTAAAAAACTATTTGGCCATACACTCTTAGCTTCTACTTTTATATGAAATAGGTAGCAGTTGCAGTTATACGAGTTAGTTTTTTTTTAACTTTATATTTTTTTTTGTTTAGATAGGTAAGTATAACTTTTTATATGTTATTTTTTAGTACAATAAAGTGTTCATTCATTCTTTGATATTTTAAATTATTTGAATAATTTGAAATTCATTCATTAATCCTCTTTACAGTTTAATATTAAGAGTCTACCATTAATCACGTGAGGCTCAAAGGGGGGAGAGGGTTCGACAAAAATTACTAAATTTCACAAGGCGGAAGGGAGTGATATATCACGTGTATTAATTTTGTCGTTGAACGCGCGATTACTCTTCAACCGAAAAACGCGCGCATTCCCCCGCCCCCGCCGCAACAACCGCTATACTATACTTACCTGTAGGTAATTAAAGATAAGATGCTTTGTACCTATAAAAAAACACACGTGATTTTGGGTAGGGGAGAGGGGGAGGGGGTCCCTAGTCATAAACCTCCCTTTTTTATCTAAGTTGAATTATGTGATTGTCGTAATTGGACCTCGACTACTCTCAAGAACGCAAAGACTAGTTCAGAGAGTTCATAATAAATAAAATAAAAACAATAAAATTAAATTATGTCAGATTATTGAAAACAAAAGAAAGTAAATTAAATTATAAAGAAAATTATTAAATTCAATAAAATTAAATAAATCTAATTTAAATTAAATTAAATGGAGATAATGCAATTAAATTGAATGAAATTTAAAATCGATTGAATTAAGGCAGATTATTTAAATAAATTACATCAAATTACTTTTCGGACCTGCCATATCGGTGAAATGACCCTGCCAGCTAAGTTTGTAATCCCACACTCTACGCATCAGGGACACCGTCTTTTTCCAGAGGATGGCAGCAAACCCAACCGTCTCATACTCAGCAAACATCCCTGATGCACTGCAGAAACGAGGCTGTCCTAACATCATCCTAAATATATTATTATATTACACACGCAGTCTCCAGCGATCGTTTGGTGTAGCTGACCCATAAGTTCCCGGTGTAGAAGCCATAATATGCTTTAAAAAGCGTTATTGAAAATGCCTGCATCCGTTTTTGTTTCGATGTTCCATTTAGAGATCGGGTCACACCGTTTTTAAATAACATTTCATTTTAAAAATGAACCATCATTGTCGAAAATTTAATATAATAGAAAAAAAAACATTTACTGCCTTATAAATACTAATTCAATTATCAAACAAACTTACCAAGTGAAGTTCGATCTTGATTGTCCTGTCTTCGGCTTCGAGATTTGAAATTCACTAGTAAGATGTTCAGAGAACAAAAACAAAGTTGGCGAAAAAGAAATCAAAATAAAATTGGTAGATAATACCATTAAATAAGTACAATTAGGTACTTGACAGTTGACATAAGTAAGATGTAGCTCCTAAAAAAAGATCTTCTTAACCCATTCAGTGCCCATTGCGACCCACAAGGGCATTACGTAGGGGCAGTGAAATGTTAATTACTTAGTTCATAACGAACGCATTATCGAAGTTTGAATCACTAGGTATTCATTGTTAAAAGTCTTTTAAAGAAATTTGCAAAAAGAAGCTGACTGATCAGACCAGGCGACTTTTCTAATAGCATCCACATGACTCCTGCTTGGTGAGCTGAAAAGAAGGCCTGACGAGTGATATGAGCAATGAATACAAAAATGATCGATGCCACTGGCTGAAAAGATTTTATTTTATGCATCGACCGATTGTTTGTGATGTAGATCGACGATATAGTTTTCCTATAGTCAGTAAAAGCCTACAAAAGGGGGTTGTTCTATTCGCGAATGCCATTGTCATATAAGATGTACATAAGTGTAGGTATGTATGTATCTGTTAGGGAAACACTTGGGCGATGAACAAAAAATAAACAAGATATTGGTTTTAACCATATCCGTGTAGTAATACAAATTCTATCGCTGTTAGCAAATGGTGTTAGGCATTCTTGTTGAAGATAATAATCTGTGACCATTTCCCATTATCTAGAAACTATAAAACGAATAGCTTTTTAGTCATGTTCGAAACTTAAACTGTCATCCACCAGGATACAAGTTTGTTAATTTTGTATGATATTTGGATCCCATGTAGGTATAAACACTTGAATACTTGGGGAAGGTATGTTGAAAAAAGGTTTGAAAGCGTTCATCGTACCCACCTGATTTCGGGAAATAAGGGATAAAGCTGAATCATGAACTCAAACCTCCCACAATAATGCCGTAGGGAGCTTTATGCACTTTCGACATGTTTCAGTCCACAAGGCAATCCTTCTGTAACGTTCAGAAAAGTTCTTGGCAATGATTGCAGCATGATTCTTAAATTCAATTTTTAAAATCAAAAATCAAATACCTGTGACTTACGTTACTGTGACTTAAAAATATCTGTGACAAATACCTGTGACAAAATACTAGCTAGTATTTCTATCAATCACGTACAAATTCATTGTTTTACTCGTTGAATAATATATTTATTGTAGCGATGACTAAGTACTCGTAGCAGTAGCATGTTGATTAACCGAATAAATTTAAACGGTATTTTCTTCAACAACTATATTACGGTTACGGTTTACATTTCAAATTTCTGTTTCAAAGTATAAAATACTAGGTGTGTCTCATTCTGAATTAGTGATATTATCATAGAGAGAATATAGAAGCGATATTATCTAGCTGAAACGATTTATTGCGTAGGTACCTAATAAAATAACAACGATATAATATCGTGCACTCGTAACACTGGCACTGCCTGTATGACAGTCACAGATATATTTCGTTTCTATCACTGTGACATACTGCCAATTTTCTATATCTGTGACTTTTATCATCTTTTAAGCTGTGGCGCCTCCTAGGGATAGTGCTATCTCTTTTTTTCCCATGGAGCTATACTATGTGCGAGTGGAATGTAGCGCAGCAGAGCCTACTTACTAGTGAATTTCAAATCTCGAAGCCGAAGACAGGACAATTACAATCCGGCTTACTATCTATACTTATAATAAAACTGTAACAGGTCCAATTCTGTACATTGAATATATTTTGAAAAAAAAATTTTGAGGGCACTCTATTATCGATACTGATGCCAAAAATGTAAGTTTTTTCCATCGTGTCTGTCTGTCTGTACCTTGGCCTCGCATAGCGCCGAAACTACTAAATTTTATTCAAATGAAAATTCGCAGGTTTTAAGTTCATACTATGAAGAAGGACATAGAATACTTTTTATACCAGATTTCAATAGGGTTCC
The DNA here is from genome assembly GCA_947859395.1 of Eupithecia insigniata. Taxonomy (NCBI): domain Eukaryota; kingdom Metazoa; phylum Arthropoda; class Insecta; order Lepidoptera; family Geometridae; genus Eupithecia; species Eupithecia insigniata. The sequence continues at coordinate 6,304,303 of OX401999.1, read as the reverse complement.
CTTGAGAGAGGGAATGAAAGTAAAATTTCGTGGCTGCGCACAGCGCCGATACTACTGAAGGTATTCAAATAAAATTTAGAATGATTTAAGTTCATATTACGAGAAAGGGCATAGGATACTTTTCATCCCGGATTTTAATAGGGTTCCTTTGGGACAGGGGATGAAAGTAAAATTTGTTGGCTGCGCATAGCGCCGAAATTACTGAATGTATTCAAATGAAATTTAGCATCACTTAAGTTCATATTACAAGTAAGGGCATAAAATACTTTTAATCCCGGAATTCAAAAGGATTCCCTTATGAGAGAGGAAGTGAAATTTTGCGCATTGCAGGATGGCGCGCGGGGCAAGGGCGGTAGAGAGCGATAGCCCCCATTGTCGGGGGCCCTACCAGTGGGGCCCCAGAAGTGAGGACCCCGGCAGTAGGGCCCCTCACACAACCGGACCTTCCCTGTAGCCCCCCACAGTGGAGGGCACCGGCAGTGGGGCCTTGGAAGTGGGCCCCTCACATTGCCCCGCAGTGGTAGCTCCTCATTAGCCCCCCACAGTGGGGGAACCGGCAGTAGGGCGCCGGCAGTGGGCCCCCACATTTCTTCGCAGTGAGACCCTCAGTAGCCCCCGCAGTGCGACCCACTCAGTAGGCCCCCACAGTGGAGGGCACCGGCAGGGGGGGCTCCCGGCAGTTTGCCCCCGCAGTGGGCCCCCCACATTGCCCAGGAGTGGGACCTCCAGTAGCCACCCGTAGTGGCCCCCCCGCAGTAGGGTAAAATTTCTTGGCTGCGCATAATGCTGAAACTACTGAATGTATTCAAATTAAACTTGGCATGATTTAAGTTCGAGGAAAGTCATGTAACACTTTTTATCCTGAAATTCGAATGAATGGATTCGAATGATACTTAGCATGATTTGAATTCATACTACGAGGAAGGACATAAAATACGAGTCCATACCCTAAAAGCCAACAAAATGATTACAAAATTGTTATTAGTGCCGATAAACGACCTACTGGACAGCATCCGGTTGGTACAAAGCTCTCGCTACCAATGATGTTGCCGTCGTCCTGGTAGATCAGCACTGTGACAGGCCGGACATTATACTGCGTACCCGGGATGACCGCTTGCAATGCATTGGCGAAACGCACCAGGCATTTGATGCTCTTCAGTCTCTACTCGCAATTTTGATCTTCGACATGTGAATCCGAAAACTGAGAGAGACTGGACACTAAAAAGTTTTTGCAATGCAATTCTACGCCTAGATACATTTTACCAATAAGAGAAGGTTGCATTGCTCACCTGGAAAGGTTTCGAGGTTTGTTTAACCGTTTTCTGGTGGACACTTACGCCAAAATTAAAACGAAGCGTTTGGTATACATACATCAGAACAGAACTAATGAGAGAAGACTGCGCGCTGAGAATTATGTAGATCTGCGAGACGCCATGAATCAAGTTGAAATTGTGAAGATTTAGGACGACTGGTGATTCTTTCTTCCAGTTTTAGAACTGGACAATAGATGTGTAGTGCCCTATTCTCCAGTAGGTACTATCAAAAGCTTTTGAAGCGCATAATATACCTAGGTAAATGTGGAGCTGTGTGACGTCCAGTCTTTTAAATCTAGGTATAATTAAATCTATACTATACTACATTAATAAAAATAAGTAATATTTGTGAGGCTGTAGGGAGTAATCTCTGAATCAACTATGCCAATTTTGAAAATTCCACATTATTTGCGAGTGGTTTAGGCTATATATATTTTAACAACTAAAAATGTTTACCGCCCAACGACGTGGGCACGGGTCAGCTAGTAAAGAAATAAAACAAAATAAAATCTAAAGGAAAATGAGTAAATTCAGCTTTTGCTACATTCTTTAAATTATAAATAATCATGTAGCGCTTTTTTTTTTCGATTTACTCCTCTCGGGTACCCGGTCACCGAGAGGTTTAGGTGAAAGCGGGACCCACAGATAATACAATTAAAATTAAAAAGGAAACAATTCGATAACAATCAAGATAGCTATGAGCATTTGCATTTACAGTCAAGTACACAATGTTACATAATAAAAAATTAAGTACTGTAATAAAATAGATACACATTTACTAAAGTTACATAACATAATTAACATACCTACATACTTACTAGATTGATGGTACCTCTATCCCATCATCAACATGATGTTCGTAGGTGTTTTACGATGTTAGGTATGTAGATATGTTGTGCGTGCATGTGGTGTGATGTAAGTAATGATTTACCCGAGGCATCACCCTCATAAAAGTCTGGGCAACGGGAGACCATGTTAGTGTTTGTGAATGATTTGTGTGCGGTATGAGTGTGAGTGATTATTGTGTGAGTAATTGCACCTTGCATGCCTATTTAAATTTTCAATTTTTATTTATTCGATTAGAACGGTCATACAACCACTTACACTAACTAATTAAAATTATAATAATAATTGATATGGACCAGTTGAGCTACCTGTAGATTGTTTGCAAGAGTCTGCAGTTAGCTCAATTGTTTCAATTGTAAATACCTGTTTAATTTGTTTATATTATATGATTGTTATTTTCTATGTCAATAAAGTTTTGCCCCTTAAAATTAATTAATACGATAAAAGTACAAATATCGCATAAAGGTATTTCAATTTAAAATAAAATTAGAATGTATAAATAACTATTCAACAACTATGATTCATTTTCAAAAATAATAAGTACATACTAAATATCAGAAAAAATATCGGACTATCTAGAAGATAAAAAAGCTTGGGACGGATTTTGCTCTACTCAACTCTAAAAATAACACCTAACAGGCTAAAGGTTTCTTCGTCGCTTCTTTACTTTAGTCTACATACCGAAGCGACCGAAATCAAAATATCACATTATTTCCATGTCAGTGTTTAATTTTAAGAATTTGATCTTTTCTTCTTTCTTCTTTTAGCTTTGGCTCTGCATCTGGATTGATGCATTTCTGCCAACCAGAGTTCTTTTGTAAGTGTACATTTATTGTATTTACGGAAATAAAGAAACTTTGAATAATGTAAAATTCACATACATATATCATCCCTCAATCTCACAAAATTGCATGCATTCACTATGAAGTCCTTCCATGCTTATGTTTGGTGTTATGAAATACAAATCTCCGCCTTATCTCTAGGAGAAATTGTCATCGTTAACCAGCTCCAGAACTTGTGGTTCTCGCCAGTGCTTGAAGCAGCTTGCGACACAGCGGTACAGCTTATGTTTGTGTGTTTTTGCTTTATCTGTCGGGAGTAGTTAGTCCGTAACGCCAACAAGTGGCTCTGACGGAAGACCAGCGTTAGTTGCTAGCCTGCTTGTCAACCAACTCATGCTGAGGACAGAGCCAATTTGTTACATATTTATGTTACATCGTTTTTTGAGTCCATATTACTCTTAGTTAATATTAATAATCTCGTACATATGTGTATTATGTATGTATTTTGTGTAAGTTTTGTAAGATATAAAATATATACTTCTTCATATTTTTCTTCTACATCATGAAATTCATTAACCCATTGCTTACCGCTCAGCTTAGTGCGGATAGACAAAACAGAAAAAAGAAACGTTTAAAAACCTACGAATCAACGAAAAATGCCTCGTTGAAATATATTTACCGTTGGAGTGATACCAGAAAAAACTAGGAACTTTCTTGAATTAAAAAAAAACAACTTAATAGTAGTACATTAATATGAAACACTGGATATTTACCATGACTTATGGTGATGGGAGTGTTCTTAATAATCAATAATAATTAATTTCATAAATCGCAAGAATAATACAGCATATTTGTTTTACATGACACATTTACATATAATTGGGTAATTTAAATAAAAAATAATGTACATATTAGTTTCAACAGTTTTATTAAGAAATTAATTTAGCCATGCAAAGTCATTTTACTTAATCATAAGAAACAGGAGAGTGGTCATGTACTGGATACACTATTTTCTTCTCATGTTTCTCAGTTCTTCTCTTCAACGGTCCATGCTTCCATCCAGAAGGGTAGCCATATTTGTCGACATCGTCCCACCATTGCTGCTCCCCTGAACCCCATATCACGTAGACGAAATTAGTCCCTACGAGCACTGCGAATACGAGCCAAAATGCTATGCGCCACTGCTCGACTGTTTGCTGAAACATAAAATAATATATTTTTTTTTTCATTATGTCTTAAAATAAGTTACCCCGATATCCAAATTTCATTGCTCGTACCTCACACATTCGTGTTTGGGTTCAAAAATTAAATATATCTATCTATCTATAAATTTTATGTTAATTTATCAATCCAGTAGATTCGGACAAAATGGCTGTGACAAACGAACGGACAGACAGACTCTCAAGTGTATCAGTTCGCATAATGAATTTTTACGGCTCCATACGTGCGAACTTCCGGCGCATGGAGCCCTATAAATTTTTTGATAGTATAAGTAGATGTCAAGGTATCTTTATTTAAATCCTACTGTCAATTTTTTTACACAGGCGGCCTGCGAGTCACTTATACCAAGGCGTCCATCGTTGCCCTACGAGTTCTATATAATAATTTGTTTAGGGCAATGGTGGGGCTACCCAGATACTGTAGTGCGTCAGGCATGTTTGCTGACGCACACATTAAGGACTTCTACGCTGTAATTCGTCTTAAAATAACATCCGTCTAACACAGGATGCTGGGCAGCACCAATAGTTTGCTAAGGGTTCTAGCAGACAGACATTGCAGTAGCCTGCAAAGGCACTGGATGTCAAGTCTATTGAACCCTTATACAACACAAATTTAATAAACAAATTGAATTAATTCTATGATATTAGAATGAGGAATAATTCTAATATTGTGCAATGGATTTCCGCAAAGTAACGCCTGAATCTATTATTTATCTAATTCTATGATATTTTTTCCTTGTATTTGGGTGTGTATTATAAACTTTATAACATTTGATACCTATGGATGTGATTGTCTGAATTAATAAACGTTTTATTTTATTATTTATAAACCTTTACGTCTGTTTGAGATTGTTTTGTTTTACATTTTTTTCGTGGTTTATACCATAGGACCAGATTTTTTTTATTCTTTACACAGGATTATTGAAAGAGCTGATTGAGTCCTTATTCGATACCCGACTGGTAATCAGCATGAAATGGGACGAATTATCTCAAGTTGATATTGTATTCTTACGTTACAATAATTGTCATGTCTATGGCTTCGAGATTTGTAACTCACAAGTAAGTATGTAGGCTCTGCTATGCTGCATTCCACTCGCAAACCTCTTCGCCGAAGACAGGGCAATCAAGATCAAACTTCACTTAGTAAGTTCGTTTGATAATTTAACTCTACTCTATAAGAACTCTATAAGATAATTTTATGTAAATTTTCACGTATTTTCAGGGTACCTACTTTAGTATAATTAGTTGAAGGTTAAAATAGTACAACTTATACAATTTAAATTGATAAAACAAGGTACTTCATTTTTATGGATACTATAGATAATCGTTAGGTAGTTACCTATTTTTACTTGAGTTTTTCATCAATTACTTTGTAGGTTTTTCTCTACTTTAAATGATTATAACATTATTAAAGTCCTCCTTGACTTATAAAACTTCTTCACTATCTAGTATTGTAATTGTTATGCGCTCTTTCATATCTATACATATATATGTATATATTAACAAAAAAATAAATATATCTATTTATGTAAAGATATACTTTATGATACATAGAAAACACTAAGAACAATCAGAACAATTATCTGCACATTGCTCCAACATTTTTCCCAACGCGTGAATCGAACCCACAACACCCTGTGTCGCAGGTGGATCTTTACTGATTTTGCCACTGAGGTCGTCATACAAAACTTTTAATTTAAAATACTTACATCAGGCGTTAACAATCCAATTAAATAAGGAGTCACTACCCCGGACAGAGCTGCTATCCCATTCACGAAAGCAGAGCAAGTGCCGGCATAGTTTGGGGCTATATCCATAGCGTTGATCTTTACAGAACTGTAGAATCCTCCCATGAAAGCCATGGAGGCTATGAACAATCCAACCGCTTCCATCCTGTTGCAGCCAGAATACGAGGCGAGAATTATAAAAACTGCTGGCACGGTAGACGCTGTGAAGGAAAAAAGTGACCTTAGCCGTGAACTGATCGTGATCGAGTTAAGCAATCATAATAAACAATAGACTGATAGGCTACGTTCACAGTAATGATATTAAACTGTGCCTGAAGTTGTTCAGAGCTGTGGCGGTTGTGATGTAAGAATTGATACCTCTAACTCAACCCGTGTATGTCGTAAGCGGTTGACTCTAAGAGAACCTCCTAGATAAAGGGCAGCAGCGTATATTTAACACCTCAACTGCGATCACCAATCCGCCTGCCAAGCGTGGTGATCATGGCAAAACTGCTCTTTGTCTAGCCGTGGATGTACTGAGGAGGTTGTTAAGTATGGTAAATAAGGATTTTACTTCAAAAAGTCATTTATTCCATAGAAATTCGGCGTTTGTGAACCCAGCAGGCCTAGAACGATAGCGATCTTTCAAGGTTAGAATCAAAGATCCTAGGAGCCTACGTTTTTAGTATAGACAAAAATCACGTCGAACGCGTAAAGCATTTTAAGTTTCTTCTAATTCCTGCAATATTCCTGCAATCGAGTTATTTTCTATTCTAGCACCAAAACAAGAGAAACCCTTATCTGTATCTACGGTGTTCAATCCAAACTGATGCTGGCTTACACAAGAGGTCGTAGACTATTTAAGAAGTAGTTTCAATATAATATATAATTTTTTTGGCATTGGTTAGGATTAAGCTTCTGTCTTCTTCCACTAGTGGACAAAAAATTTAAGTGAAGAGAATATCAATAACACCTTGTTATTGATATTCTCTTCACTCACACACACAATTTGATAATAATAACTATGTTTATAGTATAAAATTTTACTTGTCTAAGTGCTTATTTTGTAAGCCTAAAGAAATTAAGTTATTGATTCTGATTCTGATTCTATTGAAGGAATTTCATTAATAAAGCCTTCTAAAATCCTCAATCCTGCATTTTTTTATTCTTTGCTTTCAATCTATATGTATCAATAATATTTTGTAGCTAAATTAATCCACTTCAATTTATAGCATTGTGTGAGTAGCGCCTTATAGTTTGTGGGTCGTTGATAAAACTACGGATAGTTTTAAGGAAATTGCCTGGAGCGTGCAGGAAAAGATTTTCCGGATTCGTTGGTAATAACAAAAAAAAATCCGAGATCAAAGTTTGACTGCTAAAGATTTCGTTCGGAGATTTTGGTTATCCTACGAGGAATTGGGCGTTAATATACGTATATTATTAGGATGTATATATTTTTAAGATGTATTCTGTTATTATTCTTAATTAAATGTTGGGCATTACTAGAAATAATACCTACATTTCTTTTTCTGAAAGAGCTAGAGAATGCAGTTTCATACTTATGAACACTTTTTCCGTCGTTTTGGTTGCATAGTGACTACTCGTATATATTACTGTGTATCATTTTAAATGCATTATTCTCTCATTAAGATTTTTTCATTGCAAGATATATATTTTTGGAATCTAAGATCCACTTTGGGTCGATGAGCCACAGGAAAGATCATTTGGATGTTTAAGAGGCTGATCAGTTCGTCAGTGCAAACTTATCAGGCAATGACTAGCTTTTCCAAGGAGCTAGTGGAAGTACCAATGCTAGTAAGAAATATGAGAAGTGATAGATCCTATAGTACCTTAAACATAGCCTTAGTTGTATTTTAGATTTAATCTGTATACTTTTCTTTTTGTTTGTTTTTCTAAAATTTATATCTTAAATTCCTAGCTTAATGTTTCTTATTTAAGTATGTCGTGCAAATTAAACTTTTTTCATTTAATTTCATTTTCAAATGATGAATAATACTCACAAATTGTAGTGTATATTTTCCTCCCAGTAGTAATGCTATGCCACTTCATCTTCACACACATATCACAGAGACCAGCGAATATGAAAGAGCAAATATACATAGCGATATATGGCAGTGCTGACATTAGCCCAGTCTCCTTGATGTTGAACTTAAGCACGTCTGAGAAGTATTTAGGGAGGTCTGTGATCATAGTGAAGTAGCCCCAATCGTGTCCAACCTAAAATAAATAGTTCAATTAAAGATGGAAATAAAATATGGATAGTTTCTAAGACCATTTTCCGGTAGCTACACCGGTTAAGCTACTTTCCCCTTTTTTATGGCTTCTACCTCCCCTTACTGACCCGCCCAAAAATTCTGTAGAATCAAAAAGCACAGATCAAAAAATGAAAGGCCTCTGTGTTCACAAGGAAGCACTGAAACTGAATCAAGATACCTAATTAATCAAAAAGCCGGGAGGTTTTCAACAGTACTTAAAGTAATTAAAACTTTAAATTGTTTCCTCCCTATTAACAAAAAATAATATCAAGTACATATAGATATACTAGCTACTGCCCGCGCCTTCACCCGCGTTTTATCGGGATAAAAAATATCCTATATGTTATTCCAGGTCCCAAAATATACTTACCCATACCAAATTTCAGCCCAATCGGTTCAGTAGTTTTTGCGTGAAAGCGTAACAAATATCCATACATCCATCCTTACAAACTTTCACATTTATGATATTATAGTAGGATTGTGTTCACAATTTATTCACCATCTTCACACGTTATTCATCATTGAACGTACACATCATTCATCATACATATGTATAACATACATACGGACGATAGATAGGTAGGTATACCTAGATAGGTACTACGTAACAGAAAGTAAACTACGAAATTGCTTTTGCATCGTCCATATGTTTTTGTTCAATGGTGAATGATCATCATCAACACAGGATAAAGACGGTAGATATATTCTGTTATGTAGTAGATCAATGAGTGGCTTAGTAAATACTTACAGCTGCAAATATTAAGACCCACAAAGGTGGCGATCTAAGCAACGCTTTAAATGGTACAGGGTTCAATTTCTTGTGTAGCCCTGAAGCAACCACGTTGTGATTGAGGAAATCCTTTTCCTTGTCTGATATGAATGGATGGAGGTTTGGGGTGCTAAAGCACAGTAATACCTGAAAAAGTATTTAAAAACTTATTCATTTTACATGCTGAAGTTTGGCCCTTGCTAAACTTCAGCAAGCAAATCATAAACAGTGTTTTGTTTCCTAAAGTTGACGCAAGTCTAGCAAAAAACATTCAACAAGACCATATAAAAAAACACAAAGGACGCCTTTGCACACGTATTCATATTGTCACCCGACTACTGAAGGACGAGCGTTTGAGTTTGACACCGTATGTATGTATGTATATATTAGTATGTATGTAGCCGATTTTTATATTCCCACGTAGTATCAAAAGAAAATTATAAGGACAATAGGTAAACGCTTGTTTAAGACTTTTATATAGTCGGGTTTTAGTTAGTAACAATATTTTTTAAAGAAACAACAGAGCATCGTGCTAGCTTTCTTTAACCAAGCTATCTAAAAAATCTTACCCAGAAAAGAAACCATATAACTCCAAGACCGCCAAAGAAATAAAACACATGCGCCCAATCTCCTCCATCGTGCAAAATCAGGCCAGAGATATATGGCCCAAATATATTTCCAATTTGTGCTCCCCCAAAGATCATTGCTCCGAACCTAGAGCGTTCTGCAGGTGGAACCCATCTGGCTATGAGAAGCACAAAGGCTGGTGTTACAGGACCCTGGAAACGTAAAAACATCCAAACTTAAGATTCATAGATAAAAACGATTATCTTACCTATACAAATTTCTAGCTGCTTCTGGTAGTCGATTCAGGTGTATTCGCAGGTAAAAGTAAATTACTAAAACCTGGGCAGAAAATAGGTACCCAGGCACGAAACGAATATTTGCATATCGTTTGTATGATCGACCTACGCCGCGAATCGCGACTAAGAGTCGAATGGAGAAAGCTACCAGAAGAAGGGCAGGAGCTGGTTTTAAAAATACGCAGAAAAATCTTCTGTTTACGATTATTAACGCAAAAGAGCTTCTAACCTAACCTCTACTGAGATCACGTCCAATAAAAACCAAAACCTCCTGTTATGGGGGAGGCGCGATCAATATTAGACATAGATATGTACATATGTGTGCTGAAAACATTTGTCCCGCCACGGCAACCTTTGATATCTCCCGTGTCAGGTCAGATCATTGCGCCACTGAAGTCTTCTCGGATATCTATCACTACTCAGAGAGTAGCTATTATAATAATTAAAATGTTTTGAAACAACTAAAATCCGACTTCAAATTCCTTAGTACTCTGTTTTTTTAAGTTTTTCGGGACAGATCCTTATTCTTTGGGAATAAAATTTTATGGGACCACCTTGGGATCATTTTCCATATAATAGTGAAAGAATTTTCGAAATCGGCCCGTAATTGACGGTTAAAATCGACGAACACACATAGAAACATACATTCCTTTTACCAAAACCTCCTCTAATGTTTTTCGTCTTTTAAAAATGACAGCTAGTTTATAAACTCTTGAAGTACCTACCTCACCAGCACCTTCAATAACTCGAATGATGAACAACCCCGTAGCTCCTCCATAGGTAACAGCTAATGGCGTGAGCGTTGTTGCCACCGAAGTAACCAGCAGACCAATTCCAAGCGTCCATTTCCCACCGAACTTCTCTGCGAGTAGACCGCCGGGCAAGTGAGTGAGGACGTAGCCGTAATAGAAAGCGCTTAGGAGAAACCCTTGAGTGGCTTCGTCCCAGTCATATCGCTCTCTACCCTAAAAGGAATCTTTATTAATAAGGAAGCCAAGGACGAGGTAAAAGGAAGCTGCTAATTTAATTGGAGGATAAAAAAACGTGTACTCTGTGTACTAAAATGTGCAAATAACCGCTTTTTTATTTGATAGTGACATTTACAACAAAACTCCTAGCGAGTTGCAAAAACTTTCAATAAATAAATTCAAACAAATTGTAAATATATCCTTTGTAAAAAGGCTTATTACAAAATATCAGACTATCTAGAAGATAAAAAAGCTTGGGACGGAGTTTGCTCCAACTCAAAAAATACCACCTAACAGGCTAAAGGTTTCTTCGTCGCTTCTTTACTGTAGTCTACACACCGAAGCGACCAAAATACAAATATCACTTTAATTCCATGTCTGTGTTTAATTTTAACTGATTGACCTATTCTAAGTGTACATTTATTGTATTTACGGAAATAAAAAATCTTTGACTTTTGACTTTGATTTGACATATTGACGTTGACATAATAGATTGGTATATTATATTTTTTCTATTCTACCACATAATCGTGTTGTGCCAGAATTAAACAAAGACTGTGTAAAGATCATAATTTTCGAAGTGTAAATCATCAATGAGAGTGACTTGTTGACTCGTGAACTTCTTGTCTCGGCTCGTTCTAACTAAATGTGGGCCAGTCTAAAAACTAGTGCTGTTTTTTACCTTCCGTGTTCGGAACAGCATAAAGCTGGGAATGACCCTTCTTTTTTGTGGTTAGTCCCCGCCCAGGGCAGGCGGTTACTGATTACTTAATTACATGCATGTTTGGGCAGGTGCACAATAGCGCCTACTAATATTATAAATGGTCAAAATGAAAGTGCAAAACAACAAAATATAAATGCCTACTAATAAGTAGACATTTATATTTTGTTGTTTTGCACTTGCATTTTTTATTTTCTAGTCTTATGTAATAATGTACATAATTAATGTGTAATAAATAAGTGGCCTGTTTCCTTCTATACAAAATACCTAATCAATTATCCAATGTTCTATGTTTCTAACTTAATATCCAGTAGGATACGCCGTAGTAACATGCGCAGGCGACATGTTACAAGGACAATAGCTAAAATAACAAATGTTTTGTATAGTTATAGTAATAAAAGTATATTAATTTACAAAACACTTGTTATTTTCGTCGCCTGGGCATGACTTAGTATGCCCAGCACATCACGGGTTTCATTTCAAGGGCCTGGGAGTACATCTGAATCCCGTCTCCGTAGCTGGTGGATATGCCTGGTGACTATCGTATACATATTAAAATCACTTTTTAGAATACGAAAGGCCAGGTTTTATACAGTATAATATAATACTAAGAATATGAGATATTAATTAGTCTAATGTAATCAATTTTGCCCTATCTTACTAATATTATAAATGTCAAAGTTTGTATGGATAGATGTATGGATATTTGTTACTCTTTCAAACAAAATTACACTTCGCTGTCTATTTTTTGCTGGTATATTAATCATCATATCAGCCCATACACGTCCACCGCTGGACATAGGCCTCCCCCATACGACGCCACAAATAGCGGTCCTGAGCCGCCTCCATCCCTCGACTCCTTGCGACCGCTACGATGTCGTCGGTCCATCGTGTGGATGGTCTCCTATGTAGGGGGGATTTGCCATAATCACCACGCTTGGCGGGCGGTTTGGTGATCGTATAATATACTTTCATAATAATTTGTATCTCGTAATTTTCGTAAAAGTTTTATTTAGTGTCATCGTTTACCTCGAACATAGCAGAAGACTCTGTCATAGCACTTGTATTGCTCGGTATTGCTGTATCAGGGCAAGTCTCTCCCACTATGGTCTCAGAAGTCTCTGCATGAAAAACCATCTGTGTGATAGTCATGCTGAGGCAAACTCGCATGGTGAACGAGTTCGCTAGAGCAAAGAGCCCTAGGATGCCGAGGATGTACCTCTGTGGTACAATCAGCGCTGTAAAGATGGATATAAAAATTTAAACGATAACAGCAAAGTAAGCACATTGTTGGTTATGTTATCAGTTTCTTAGTATTTTTTTATTAGTACTATATTTTGTATTTTTATATTTTAAAATTTTCCTTGACAATTTAACGTGCTACAAGATTTTGTAACTAACCAACACGAAAGAGTAATCACGAATCTGTTAACTTCATGGTCATAGTAAGTACTTCGTCAAATTGGACTGATTACTCGATGAAAATTTTTATTCGAAAACTAACCTTAACTTTAATGAAAAAGCTCTTAATTTGATAATTAAACCATTACAGTCAAGATAGAGAGGGTCGCATACAAGTAGGGTGAGCCTGTCACACATGTTGCATTTTTGCATGCCAACTTTATGGCCCGTAGGTCGTACCTGGGGCGTTCTTCTTTTTTACGTAACATTTGCTGTCTCTCTCAGGAAAAAAAAAACATGTTTGCAAAATATATTGACTTTTTTATAAATTGTTATTAATATGTCTTCTACAATCAATAAAGTGTTAATCTAATACGATCTAATTTTACGAATTTCTGCGGAAATTTAATGTGACAGAGGAGTCAAATCGTGTGATAGGGGTGTTTTCATACATATTTTAAGTGTGTCCCAACTCCAGTCACTACGTTCAAATACCTCGTATGAATAAATATTATATGGGAATATAAAATGTTTGAATACTAGTTACCGAGCGAAATAATAAGTATTATTATAACCTACGATACATGAACATATGAACTAAAATAACAAAATAGTGCTAATAGGAACTTTTTGTCTCCGACCGAAGGACGAATTGAGTGGTCACCTAGGTCACATACTTTTGTCGGATTATACTTTCAATATTACTTTTGATCTTGAGTGGACGGCATGGGCACAGGACCTGCCTCTACCTCTACCCACCTTCAACGTCCGCGCGCCTTCGCTGGCCAAGCCAGTCGCCCGAAAGTTGACGCAGGAGGTGCGTATTTTAATTCCGTGTCTACTCTGTCACGTAAGTTTATTGTGGCCAATTTCATTTTATTTGTTAAATATTTTATAGGTTGATTGCTATTTTGTGAATCTTGCACTTGGGCAGGCAAGAGTTTTGATTCTTTGATAAATAAAATTGTGAGAATCATGTGTATTTGTATTTAAACCTCCGTCACACAACATTTCGGTCACAATCTGCGTGACGGGGTGGTAAATTATGTGACGGAGTAGATGCTTTTGTATGAAGTTGCAACGTTATAGTGTATTTTATGGAAAAATGTCGTGTTTTTTAGTTTTTTGAGTTTGCATTTATTTTTTGTTATAGCTATGACTACTCAATGATAGCTTTGTCAGCAGATGCAAGGCAGTGACGCTGTCATTTTAAAGTATAAGAGTGTGGCCAAAGGCAGTGTTGATGAATAAGGAGATGTCAGGATCATGCTCTTTAGGAATGTTGGAACAAGCGAGAAACTTTTCAAGTTGGTAAAGTCCGATGTGTGTCAAACGTTTGAAAACTTGTTAAAAAAATTTCAAATGCCGCGGGTTTTGTATCAATCCAAACAGCCGATCGATGCGTTTGAAATGTAGAAGACGATTTCTAGTTTTTAAGATTTACAATGAGACTTATCTAAGTTAGTCTAGGTAATCATAATATTCAAGACTGAATAAAGCATTAAGTATTATGAAAAGCGTAAGTTTTGAACTCAGTTGATTAAAAATAGTAATTATTGTTTGTTATGTTTTAAAAAAGTTCCCTTTTCGAAGACACTATTTTTAAACATACCATTATTATCACTTTTACTTTCTTAATTACTACTCTGTTACAATTTTTATCACTCCGTCACAATGTGTCTCCGTACAGAAAATTGTTCATAGAAGTCTATCGCGCTAGTTAATTGTTTTTCGAAGAAATTTATATTTGAATATGCTAGAAAATATTGCAATGAAGGGGTCCATTTATATTTCAATGCAACTTATAATTAGTAAAACGGTTATTTTTCAAAGTTCACAAAAAGGTGACAGAGTGTTAAGAAGTTTGATATTATATTATTATTTGTAAGAAAAAAATACAAATTTTGTTACTTAATAAAAGAATTTAATTAGTAGTACACATAGTACAAATAAAAACTTCTTTATGATTTTGCATGCCGTAATAAAATTAAAATGGATACTGAGACAGAAGTGTTTGGTTTTGGCTGCACTGTCCCAAAGAACTAGGAATTCCTAAGATAATTATTAAGAAATCATCGCTGCTGAGTATCCTTGTGCAATCTTAAATAAGTAAATTAAAACGTCGGGTATTCAAAAGCAAAAATAAATAAATTTAGAAATTGATTTTGGAAGGAGCCAAATGTGACGTAAAAAAGAAGAACGGCGACGAAGGCCCACCTACAAGTTCTTTAATTAACTTAAAACAGTCGCTAATTAGTGTGACTTAGTGTGACATTGTGACTTATTTTAATAAAAGAAAACATAGTCAACTGTTTTAAGAATAAAGCTGGTCGCATATTAATCCAACGCCGCTACCACAACACACAAAAATCTGCATTCAAATATGAGCTTCAACTCGTTTATTTCAGACCCATTTTACAATGATAAAATGGCTTCCCACAAGCTTCAAACAAGTGGCCCACGAGTTGTATGTATATCATCTAATGCCATCGATATGAAATGCATTTAAATATAACGAGTTAAAGCCCTTATCTGAGGTAGCAGTGCACCACTGATCTGCAACAACCTTAATTAACTCTCGAATACTTAAAATCCAACTCAGATTTAAGCACGTCACAAGTTGCCACATTCCTTTAACAGTTTTCAATGAAAATATGTCAAAAATTCGTCACTTCAGACGTGCTCAGAACTGAGTTACGTTTGGGTATTTAGGTTATATCCTAGACCGAGGAATTATGCTTATGGTTATACCCACATAACTTAATCTGTTATCTTATAAAAGTTCCTAAGCAATATTATTTCACACTCAGACTAATGTGTGTTTTAAGACTAAAGGCTAGCATCGATAGGCCGCATCGCACACTCCGCACTGCCGCTTGCCTGCATCAAACGGATTTTAGTATTCTTTGTATGGTTTGCCATAGAAGTGCGTCCACTGACAGCGTACTCCAGCACTCCGCGCCGCCGGGTCGCCATTCTAATTTGTACAAAATTCGTCCGCTTGCTACGAAAATCCGGATGTCAACGTTGAAAATTGTTTTTCAAATGGCGGCTGGGTCGGCAAACTGGTCGCAGCGCTTACAGTGGATGCATCAACCGGTATTACGAAAATATGTACCTACGTCTGATGCGATAAGCGTGGAGCGTCCGATGCCGGCATGTCGACGCTAGCCCTAAGGGAGTAAATAAATACTAACAGATTTCTCCCAAACTAAGTTCACAAAAATTTTGGTACGCATTAAACACAAAGGTAACAACAAAGTTCAATAAAACCAAGTTTTGTCAGAAACATGTACCATCTTAGTAAATCAAATTAACTTACCCTTGTTCAAGCATAGTCTCCATCCTTTTAATACCATCACAATTACTTCACTTTTGTTGTTACAGCATGACAATAAGTTGTTTTGAAAGGTGAATTCTGAATTTCCTAAAGTCACAGATGAGATAACGAAATCTTCAGTGCTCTCCACCTGTCTGAGATAAATAAACGTCAGTGGTTATATAGCAAGATCGTCACGTGCGAAGTTGTTTGATGAAAGTGGATTCCGTAGGTATTTATTATAGGTATCTCGTTAAATATTCTTTATATAATTTCCCCTCTAAAAATCTTATTTTATTCACTGAAAACAATGAATATAAAGTACTTTTAATTTTCCTGTTTGAATTTAGAACACAGCAATTTATTCCGCAATTTACCTCGATCTCAATGGTATACAACCTCCTTGCGCAAAAAATACTCGATACCAACTCCTTGTGCAAAGAAAACTCGACTTACAAACTCCTGGTGCAAATAGCTTCTCGAGATTTGATTGGTCGACATTTCGACAAGTTGCATTAGAATAATGTCTATTTTCGCTTAAATCTTTCTTTTTCTCGTAGTCATGATATAAAGTTTAGAATGCAACTCTTGAATAGAGGAAGGATTTATATAAAGGGATATGAATCACTCGCTACGGCTCGTGTAATCTACGGTCGATCCTTTATTCACTCATTGCATCTTATCCTTCCTACTTCCTATCCTACTATACTCCTACTATATCCTACTTATATTATAAATGTCAAAGTTTGTATGGATCGACGTATGGATATTTGTTACTCTTTCACGCAAAAATTATTCAACCAATTGGGCTAAAATTTGGTATGGGTATAGTTTGGGACCTGGAATAATATATTGGCTATTTTTTATCCCGATAAAATGCGGGCAAAGGCGCGGGCAGCAACTCGTAATATTATAGAGATTAGCAGAAGATATCGTTTGATCGTTTTGAAAAACAAAAAAACTAACCTGATATTCCTTACTATTTACATTGTTTTTTTTTTTTTGCGAAAATAATACCTATCCCATGGTATTTTTTATAGAACCATTTTGTGATACAATATATAATAAGTACAAAATTAAAATAATCATCGGTCCACAATTGAAAAAGTAATCGGCGAACATATATACTGCTGAACATAGAACCTCTTCATTTTTTTGAAGTTGGTGAAAAAGAGGCCTAATCCCATCGACTTCATATTGATTGGGTATGAAGTCGATGCCTAATCCCAACAGTACGTGATACGGGCTAGAACGATGATGTCATTACCATCATCATTAAGGATTCAGGAAGGAATACTGATGATGATGCCCTCCTAGCTAATTTTAGTCCTGACAGCCAGTCTCAATAAAGAACTGACTAGCCAGGTGTGCAGGACATATAATAATGCACAAGTGTGCGCGTAAACACAGGTGCATTCTCTATTCCCTTGCTCTCATAACCTGATAGGACGGTAGAACAACACAACTAAGAAAAGGTTAGGTGCAAGACCAACAGCTTAACGTGCTTTTCGAGGCACGGGGTAGTAACACTGCCAACTTCCTGACTCCGGGCTGCTAGTGTGGTAATTACTGGATAGTAAAATGGGGTGAATAAAGACTCCAGGGTGAATGTACGAAATATAGGAGCAAAACATCCTTTTGCAGAGGTCAGATCCACTGAGATTTAGATTCAGATTATTTATTGGCAACACAGTTACAGATCTAATCGTATAACTGAACCAGGAGGTGAACAGTCACGGAATAAGGATACATCCACTGCTACAAGTCAGGTAAAGACTTGATTCAGTATTTCGTCAATTTCTATTCACCCTGGAGTCTCTATTCACGCCATTTTACCCGGTACTTAATTAAGATAAGAACCGAGAATCATCAACTATGTTTCAGTCCAATAAGAACGTGATCTATCGCGAGGAAATGACACTATAAAATATAAGATGTGTTTGCTTCAGAAACACGTGAAACCGTGACACGTAGTATTGCTGACTTTATGGTCACAGTTCTCAAAATATATGTGCTAACGAGGCCCTACTCTGGTGGCCGTGCATCCGTGCCTGAGTAACTTTATAATAAATGTCGACATTGCATTACTTATAGTATAATTTATAGATTTCACTTCCCTTTAGGTTTTCATCAAAATAACCGAATACGTTCCTGAACTAAAAATCCTGACTTAGTCATCTAACTTTTTGATAAATAAACATAAAAATTTTATTTATGTCCTTGGTGCGCCAAGCTCTACCGCAGAACCCTAAAACTAAAGTAACATCAAACAAATGCCAAAGATAAGGCACGGCACTCCTTGATAAAATGTCAATGAAGATTTAATCTCTAAGCATAAAATTTAGCTACCCTCCTTTTCTCATCAAGATAGTTGGATAACCTCAAACACGAAAAAATTTATGATGCCTTAATTACAAGACTTATTTCTTCAAGGCCAATTAAATGTGCAAAGAGAGATAGTCACTTCCTGCGGCATGGAAGTCGCAGGAGGAGGGTACATATCATTCGTATCATATAATTTTTTATTACAAGCTATTATTTAACTTGCAATGTATGTATGTATGTATGTTTGTTTGCAACGATGCTCGGGTAAAATCTTGTAACTCAATTTTAGACCAGTTATCCTCAACCGATTGAGCTGAGATTTGGTATGCAATGTCATGGTACCATCGAGCTGGCCTGATGATGGATACCAAAGATTGCCATAGGAACTCCTTAACTAAATTACTTAAGGGTTCGTTGGATTTGTTTTCCCAAGCAATTTCGATCTACATAGAAGATATAAAAGCTTGTCGCCACAGGTTTTTAAAAAAAAAAAAATTTTTTTTTTACATACACGGCTCACCAAGATGAAGATTATTAATCTACAGCATGCAAAAGGTTATATATTGTCAGCGTTGACATCTAAGAGTCGATAAGCCGGCAGCTTTTGAAAAATTTATGAACGTTAACGATTTTCTGTCGCCACTCGCATACGTTTTACGCACAAGTCCTTGCGTAAGTACCTGCTACAGAAGGGTTTGTTTTAGTAGTCAGTCTGAGAAAACCATATTCCTTTAATTATACATATGTATATTTCTTTTATTTAATTCAATAGTCTATCTGTTATCGTAATGAAGTCTATACACCAAGAGTCCTTAACCTACAACTAATAGTGTTACTATGTATGAAACCTGAATTATCAACATGTATTAGCAACAAAATATTTATAAATTTAAAGTGAAGTAAAAACTACACAAATTGTAGAGCATCCTAAACATACAAATTATTTAACGAGACTCCTAGATATTTTTATGCTTTCAACATGAGTAAAAGTTAGTTATGTTTTATGAACCTGTTATGATATTTATCTTTTAATTTCATATTCAAAATTTCATAGTTTATTCAATCATAACGATTATGTTACAGGTCACATTATAGGTAGTCAATTAAAATTATTAGGTAATCAATTGAAATTATTAGATAATGTAATGATGTAATGAATAATTAAATCAGTAATACATGAAAATTAGAACATTATTAACCTAAAATTAAATATTTAGGTAGGTAGAGTACGCGCAAATCTTTATGAGCTCTGTGAATTTAGGTAGGTAGAGTACGCGCAAATCTTTATGAGCTCTGTGAAGTTGGCCTCTACGGCTGCGCATTGAACCGTATAAGACGTTGAGGGGAAAGAACGGGGTGAGAGAGGATCTGTCTGTCAAACCAGAGTTGCCAGCAAGAATTCTGGCGTATTTTTATTTTGTCTATCACATTTTATTCTGCATAAATTTATTTTCCAATCAGAACCAGAATCATTTATTCATATAATTCAATATATAACGAATATAATATAAAACTCTTACACTCAATGACTTTGATGTTTCAATTGTAAATACTATGTAGTTCTAATTTGTTTCTATTATTCGATTGTAATTTTCTTTGTTAATAAAGATATACATTTCAAAGTCATAAATTCGTTTATATCAATAACTGCCAATATTCACAAAAATGGTGAAGGATCACTATTGGTCCTGTTGTAACTGAATTGCCTTGTTTTCCTCTCTAAAAATAAATTAGAGCTATGTATGTGTTTCTATTTATGTAATATATTTATGTACTCGTATATACATATATATAAATAAAATAGTAACTATGTATGTAGGAGGTGGTAGGCACATGTATTTAGTTTCGAAATTGTAGTTTATATTGTAATGTATTTATTTATTTTCATAACAGTTAATACTTCATTATTATACACACAGTACCCCATATAGGGTAGACTGTTCTTATTTGAAACACTTTGACTTTAAATGTGTGTGGCGGAGTTCCTTTTGCATTTAAAAGCAATGTTTTAGTGCCACACGTTTAGCTACATTATCCATATAATTTGAAAAGAAAAAGTTGTTCAACCCGACCCCATAGTGAGGACAACTGACACACCTAGTGAGGTTAATTGAAACATGCTTATATATTCAAAACTATTAAAGTTAAATATCCAGTTTCAATTACATTCATTAGATCACAAGTGAGCAAAGAAATAGATGATGAATAGATGGATAGCTTAGCGATGGATAACATATTTTTAGATTTATGAACATAACGAACAACTTTAAATATTTTATTTACTCTGTTTCTTTGAAAATTCCTACCTAAACAGATCATTAGTATTTGGCACAGATAAGATACATAGTTCTTCTTATTTGAATTAAAACAAACCATACATTGAGCTAATAAACACAGATATTTATTTCCATACAAAGTAACTGTTTCAATTATGATGTTAACATCATCATTATCATATTATTATCAGCAGGAAGACGTAGTTCACAGCTGAACACTGGACTCCCTCTTACATTTCTAAAGCGATTGATGTTGTGCACACAACGGCTTAAATGCCTACGTAATACCGATAAAGCTTAAATTTCTTAAGGCGAGGTGAGCCCAGCACTTGCAAGACGCAAGTAAGAAGCAAGACGGTGCGCAGACAGCCAAGCACGATTTTGTAGTTATTTAGGAGCTTTGAAAAATATTTGTATGACATATAAAAATATTTTCTAGTGATGTACTGCGTAATAACGTTTGCAATGTTTTGGTATACAATTTGTGTCATATTATTCATTTTTCTATTCACAGTGATCATTTAAAGTTTCATTTAGAGGTAACTGTCATTTTTTTTGATCGGATGAAATGTCACCAATCGTATTTTTGTCTAGTGATGCATTAGAAAATATCCTCAACTATAATATGTTTGAATTTCAAAACTATAGGCCTTCTAGTTATTGAGGTACGGACAGTTAAAAATCCGTAAATCCGGGTAACCCAGCCTTAAGCTACGGGTTTCTAGGTAGGTACAAGTTGCGTCACGGTTGTGTTGTCACGACCTTGATGCGCAGAAGTCGATTTTTAGATTTTTACACCTGAGCTCCACTTTCGCCGAGCGCTATTAAACCGTGACGAGAAGTGTAGTATAAACGTACAATAAAAATAATTAGTATAATGTAAATTTTAGTCCAACATTTTTATTCAAGTAAATGATAAATAAATTTAAACGAACTCTACAATAGCTAAATTTCATGCTTATCACTTCACTTAGGTACCATTAGGTATTAGGTTAAATGTTTCAACCGTCCTAAAAAATGGTTCAAACGTTCACATTCCACTTTATCAAATTCAAAAATATAGATTATAAATCAGTATTAACGGCAATCTAATGCAACAAAGTCATTCTTAAATTACACAGTTAAACTAAAAGATACATCAAAACACAGTGGTAAAAGGTGAGATTAGATAGATTTAATAACAAGGTAAAGCGAACTTACTTTTTTGCACGAAAACTATTATAAATATGGCTTCCACGTGCGACTACTTACACTACACTCGCAGTCGCTGCCTGCGACCATGACAGACGGCACGTGTGATGTCACACGCCTAGGTAGCAGTTATCGAAAAAAACGCGATGTTTTAATACACGGTTCAAACATCCTCACTCTACCCTACAATCCTATCCATTCAAGGTTGCCTGCGATATATATTAAATATTTTATTTACTCTGTTTCTTTGAAAATTCCTACCTAAACAGATCATTAGTATTTGGCACAGATAAGATACATAGTTCTTCTTATTTGAATTAAAACAAACCATACATTGAGCTAATAAACACAGATATTTATTTCCATACAAAGTAACTGTTTCAATTATGATGTTAACATCATCATTATCATATTATTATCAGCAGGAAGACGTAGTTCACAGCTGAACACTGGACTCCCTCTTACATTTCTAAAGCGATTGATGTTGTGCACACAACGGCTTAAATGCCTACGTAATACCGATAAAGCTTAAATTTCTTAAGGCGAGGTGAGCCCAGCACTTGCAAGACGCAAGTAAGAAGCAAGACGGTGCGCAGACAGCCAAGCACGATTTTGTAGTTATTTAGGAGCTTTGAAAAATATTTGTATGACATATAAAAATATTTTCTAGTGATGTACTGCGTAATAACGTTTGCAATGTTTTGGTATACAATTTGTGTCATATTATTCATTTTTCTATTCACAGTGATCATTTAAAGTTTCATTTAGAGGTAACTGTCATTTTTTTTGATCGGATGAAATGTCACCAATCGTATTTTTGTCTAGTGATGCATTAGAAAATATCCTCAACTATAATATGTTTGAATTTCAAAACTATAGGCCTTCTAGTTATTGAGGTACGGACAGTTAAAAATCCGTAAATCCGGGTAACCCAGCCTTAAGCTACGGGTTTCTAGGTAGGTACAAGTTGCGTCACGGTTGTGTTGTCACGACCTTGATGCGCAGAAGTCGATTTTTAGATTTTTACACCTGAGCTCCACTTTCGCCGAGCGCTATTAAACCGTGACGAGAAGTGTAGTATAAACGTACAATAAAAATAATTAGTATAATGTAAATTTTAGTCCAACATTTTTATTCAAGTAAATGATAAATAAATTTAAACGAACTCTACAATAGCTAAATTTCATGCTTATCACTTCACTTAGGTACCATTAGGTATTAGGTTAAATGTTTCAACCGTCCTAAAAAATGGTTCAAACGTTCACATTCCACTTTATCAAATTCAAAAATATAGATTATAAATCAGTATTAACGGCAATCTAATGCAACAAAGTCATTCTTAAATTACACAGTTAAACTAAAAGATACATCAAAACACAGTGGTAAAAGGTGAGATTAGATAGATTTAATAACAAGGTAAAGCGAACTTACTTTTTTGCACGAAAACTATTATAAATATGGCTTCCACGTGCGACTACTTACACTACACTCGCAGTCGCTGCCTGCGACCATGACAGACGGCACGTGTGATGTCACACGCCTAGGTAGCAGTTATCGAAAAAAACGCGATGTTTTAATACACGGTTCAAACATCCTCACTCTACCCTACAATCCTATCCATTCAAGGTTGCCTGCGATAGATCGCTCTTGAGCGATAAGACCACCCATTGTAGCTTATTCGTTACTTATTATTTTGGAAATTATTTCTTTGTTAAGTGTGCAATAAAGTATACGTATTATGTATCTATCTATAAATTGACACACATATTAGCCACTCTTTCAACTTTGTCAAAAGATAATGTGGATTGTGCGCTGATGATAGGAGTCGGAATACGGTTGTAGGCCCCATCACATGCAGCAACTTGGACGCTGCCTATATTTTTTTTTAAATCTTTATTTATAGAGCTTGATCACACTGTGCCTACTATATTATATTAACCTACTAATATTATAAATGTGGCGTCATAAGGGGGAGGCCTATGTCCAGCAGTGGACGTGTATATGCTGATATGATGATGATGATGATTATAAATGTCAAAGTTTGTAAGGATGGATGTATGGATGGATATTTGTTACTATTTCATGAAAAAACTACTGAAGCGATTAGGCTGAAATTTAGTACGGGTATAGTTTGGGACCTGGAATAACATATAGGCTATGTGGAGTATGTATTGAAAGCCAATAGTGTAACGAAAATAAAACACCAAAATATATAACAAAATACATTTTATTCTATAATTAATTTAGCCTAATAATATCAGGTGGTAATTCATATCTTTTCTTTGTTCTCTTTGCTTTCTTCTTTGGTGGGTTCTTCTGAGTCTTGACTATGCGATGGCAGGGGCCCGTGCTTCCAGCCTTTCGGGTATCCATGTCTTTTGACGTCATCCCACCTGGAAGATATAATACTATAGTATTGGTAGTAAGAATGATTCGCACAAAACTGTTTTCCATTCTGGCCTTTTCTTTG
This sequence comes from Eupithecia insigniata, assembly GCA_947859395.1. Taxonomy (NCBI): domain Eukaryota; kingdom Metazoa; phylum Arthropoda; class Insecta; order Lepidoptera; family Geometridae; genus Eupithecia; species Eupithecia insigniata. The sequence continues at coordinate 6,279,836 of OX401999.1, read as the reverse complement.
AAATATATTTCAACCAGTCAAAAAAGGCGTTTTCTGACGGTCTGCAAATAGCTTAACTTTTTCATTCGTATTTTGTGCACAATACCTATGTATGACTTTTTTGCCCGAGCAAATCTTTATTGACAAAGAAAATTACAATCAACTAATAGAAACAAATTAGATATAGTCTTTACAATTGAATTCTATGAAATTGAATTTACTGAGCAAATAAAGAAACCAACTAAACTTAATGAAACCCACCATTTTAATAAATTTGTACCTATGTAACTTTTGCTATGTCGTAATAAATGCTATTCTATTCAAATGTAGAGAGAACAAATTCTGGAAAGAAAAATCTGGATCTTACCACAGCTGGTTGCCTTGGGCGAAGATGAGGTAGACGGCATTTGTAACAACTAAGACACCGAGGCACACCCAGAAGGCCACTCTCCATTGTCTAAGCGTGGACTGCAAACATACATTTTGTTATGATTTTCACGCTTGTTATGGTGTACAGGTATTCAGTTCTATAATCAGTACAACTATAATAAAATTAAAAGATACTTGTGGCACTTGTTTTACACAAATTAGTATTTATATAGATAAGATAAAGATCATTTATTGTCAATATGTACACAAATAACAACTTTTCATGATAAAAACCAATTGGTTATACTTTAAATAATTATTATACCTAAGTACGTTTCATTTATAAATTGTCACTGTCAGATAAATAATTCTTGGGGTCTTGAATTCTTGAATATAATGTGAAATGTAGGTAGGCATTGGTATAATTAATGAGGCTATGCATGTACCGATTCATAAAATTTTTGAGAACTAATTTATCGATACGAACTTCTGTTAATGATGAAAAGGAAGTAATAAACTTACATCTGGCGTCAACATTCCAATCAGGTACGGCGATATGATGCCAGATACCGCAGCTATGCCATTGACCATAGCTGTTGTCGTGCCAGCATAGTTCGGCGATATATCCAGGGGGTTGATCTTCATACCGCTATAGTACGCCCCCATGAGGGTCATTGCGATGATGAACCACATGACAGCCAGTGTTGTGTCGCAGCCGGAATATGATGCCATGAGGATGCAAATACCAGGACCCGTGGCAGCTGGGGAGGTCATAAGTTTCTGAGTTAAGTAGGAAGGCACGCAACGCATAGAAAAGCGAAGAACTGATATTTGCGCTTCTTGTAACAGTCAGTACTTATGATAGAATAGCACGGACCAGAGATCAGTTTTTGTATAGTAACAGGAATGGTTTTAGCTTCAGTAAGGTTAGGGATGTATTTTCCCTTTAATTTGCTTTACATTAAAAGTAAAAGTACAGAAAAACGTTTGCAGGAGAGAGTAAGGGCGCGTTTTACGGTGTTGTAACCGTTAATTATCGTTGAACAACAATCGTCTTTCGCTGTTCCAATTATAATGGTTGTTTCTCGTCATAGTTTCGTCACGATTTTTTATTGTTGCACGACTATTGTATCTAGTTGTTTCTATTGGATCGTGAAAGCATTTTTTTTATCGTTTTATGAGTGTCGTGCTAGCTCATCCCATTATAACGAAAATCTATCGTACAACATAAACAAGTCGTGGACGACAGTTAAATATAAAAGCCACGATTCTTTAAACTGGAAGACTTCCTGTCGTAAGGAAAAAGTGGGAACGTGCCCTAAAAAATTCTGAGAGAGTGAGAACATATTCTGAGAATGTTTTTCTGAGTGAGTGTGAGAGATTATAATCCGCGAACCTGAGTACGAATTTTAATGCCTAATGGGAATAAGCTGGATGTCAACACTCCAGTTCACGAACAATCTGAAAGACTGAATAACAATCTACATATCTATACGAAGATACCTTCAATAATAATGTCTAACAAAGAAAGAATGAGAAAGTTTATTTCAACTCATGACATCAAGTTACGAGATACCAAATTGGATTAAATCAAATTCGAGGAACAGCATTTTCTTTCGACTACGAACACTTTTGGACTGACGAGGCCTGTACCCAAATGGGATCCTAACTACTTCTACCAATAATATTTTATCAAATGTATATTTAACGAAAATAAATATCTAGATAAATCTACAAAATGCATGCTTTAATTATATTTATTATTTATAGATTATTTAGACATAGATTGTAAGAAGTATGGATAATTATTTATACGCATGATTATTGTAATTACGGTTATGGAATAAATGGTTTTTATTTCATTTTTCTATTTTGTTTAAATGGGTTTAATCCAGAAAATAAGTTAATTCATAGTTCGTAGGAAGTAACAAGATTTTTGGAAGATATAAATTTTCATTTAAATTTACTGTCAGGCTAGGCCTGTTCCGTCTCTTACTATTATAGAAAACTAGCTGCTGGCCGCGCCTTCGCTCGCGTTTTATCGGGATAAAAAATAGCCTATATGTTATTCCAGGTCCCAAACTGTACCCATACCAAATTTCAGCCTAATTAGTACAGTAGTTTTTGCGTGAAAGAGAAACAAATATCCATACATCCATCCATACAAACTTTGACATTTATAATATTAGTAGAAGTTGGATGGAAACGCTTACATCGCTATGCTAATAAATCTTGATCGTAGTGATTGGACACGTTTAGAAGCGTGTGAAAAATTGATTTACATCTTCTTTATTGCTGAAAATACTGAAAGGATCGATTTTCAACGATTTTGTTTCTGTGTACTCAAAATGTATCTATGGTTTTCATATTTCCACAAAACGCTTAAGAGGCAAGGGCCTAAATATAATTCGCGAAAGGCAAATATAATTAGAAAAAAAATTAAGTACTCACTTTTTTGAATGATACAAAAAGTGAGATTTTTATTGAAATGAATGTTATCATGTCGAACCCTTCAAATTGTAGGTTCGCCAAACAAAGGAAGGAACACTTAAAGGTACCTATACATCTACATATGATTTCAACAACACTCTTGATGTCACCGTCATATCAACGGAACGATAAGAGTCGTTCACGCCTTCACTGATAACAATGTTTGGTATAAGGACTTCACTATTCACTTAGATTTCATTGTTATTGCCTTTTACAATGTTTGCTGACTACTCAACTATATATATTACAAAACCGCTTTTGTTTCCGCTTTTTTAAAATACTTTCAGGAGGTTCGGTCGAAGTAACATTACCTAATCTGTGGTTCGGTACAGATAATTTAGTTTCTCTGTAAAAAAAACATCTTAGCTTCTAGGTCGATTATTATTGGCCTTCTTTTAAATGAAGTACCTACCTAAGAACTTATTTCCTGTTATTCCGCCATCGTCAAGTTATTTACCTTCCTAGATAATGCATTTCTTGTTATTGCGGCATTTTCAGCAATAGTCTGATGCTGTGCAAAGGACGTGCAATATGCAATTAATTTCATTTTTCTTAAGCCATAATTTGCTTAAAGATTCCATTGAAGCCTGAAGGCTACCTGTAAATTCCGCGTCAAGGGGTGAATGGATGGGATGGCTTAGGACCACTTTTTTGTGGCGTCGTATAGGGCCTCCCCCATCCAGGTCAGAGGTCGTGTGTGGGCTGATATAATGATGATGAATCTCCAAGCAGGTACGTCAAGTAAGTACTGAAAAGTCTTGAAGTATATGTTGTGTGAATTGTCCAGCATTATTTGTTACTCGCTTCTGGCCCACAGGTTTGCACGCGTATTTTTTTATAAAATGTAGCACTTCGACAATTAACTAGCAATACCTCCTGACTGCCTATCTAAAAAAGAGGTAGTTAGGAGATATTCGTACTTTATCGTCGATATAAGATACTTTAAGATACTTTAGTAGAATCTCATAGACCCAATGGGAATAAATGTATGAATATTAAAAATGATAGTAATATTTTTCATGGACCCGTTGGTAAATAAAAGACAATAGAATCATGGACCTCTGGGAATAAGCCCTACTTGGTTCCTGTAGTTAGTGAGATTAAATGTTTATAAAGGCGAAAGTTTGTGCCGTTGTTCCGATGTGCAGATGTTTGGCCGAAGTTACGCCTAAGTAGAGACTGAATACTGTAACTGAAAACTGAAAAGATAAGTACCGACTGAATAGGGCTGTAACTCTGCACACATAAGATTTGGACCTAGGGCTAGGCCTAGGCTGTAGGGTGGACCTACTTATAGGTACAGTACTTAATAATTATAATATTGCTCTGGTACGTATAAATTATAAATCTATTCAACCCCTCCTCCCTTCCAAATGAACGATTGATATGGCTCTTCAAGATTCTTCAATTTATTATTATTATTTTTAACTTGTGTTTTTGTTTATGTTTTTATTTTCGGACAATTTATTCTGTTTATATTTGTGGTAATTGCTTCACATAATTTTGACTATAGTGTGTTAATTTTCTAGTTCTAAAGCTTTTTTGGTTCCCTAAATTAATAAATAAATAAAATAAGTATGATTTATGTAGGTATCTATTGTAATTGAAACATACAATGCAGAGACGCTTCTGTTCTATAGCAATCGGCTTCTATAGTATATGACATCAATGGTTTGAGTTGAAGGGTCCAATAGAACACCAATAAATTGCGTGTAACTTACCAATAGTGGTGTATATTTTCCTGGCAGTCGTGATACTGTGAATTTTCTTTTTGATGCAGAAATCACAGACGAGGCCGAAGAAGAAGGAAGCGATCCACATAGCAACGTACGGCAATGACGACAGCGTTCCCGTAGCCTTGATGTTGAATTTCAACACGTCTGTCATGTACTTCGGAAGGTCGGTGATCATAGTGAAGTAGCCCCAGTCGTGTCCAATCTGAATAATTATATTTTTTTATAATATAAAAAACTTTTAAATACCAGCTTTTATATTATCTAGGACGAAAGCGCTTGGGAAGACAAATCTAACGAACCCAAACTCGACGTGGTTAAGTCGTTTTGTTTATGAGTTCCTATGGCCACCTTCGTTTTCCATCATCAAACCAGTTTGGTGGCACCATGACCGAATTTACATACTCGTAAGTATGCCAAATTTCTTACGTAAGTACTTAAGTTAGTAAGTACTTACTTACTTAAGTATGCCAAATTTCAGCTCAAACGGTTGAAGATAACTGGTCTAAAATTGAGTTGCATGAACCGAATAAACATACATTGAAAGTTAAATAAAAGCTTGTAAAAATATTCAGTAATTTTAAGTTACATGAAGTAACAGCTCAAAAACTCTTAACCGAGATGAAAAGGAGCCGAAGGGGTTGGGGGATAAATCAATCCCCTTGGAATAGAAAGAACATTTACACGTTTCCATAACCTGTGCGAAGCAAGCCGTGGTCGAGATACTAAGTTATATAATATACCTTAACCCCCTTATTCATAATGGTCTGCCAACTTAAATCAGCTGCTCAGCAGTGTTTCTTATCACTCTGACTTATGCATATAAAAGAAGACAGGCCAGTAAAAATTGGCAATGCTTTAAGTTAGCGGACTTTTATGAATAAGGGAGTCAATACTTACACCAGCGATAATAAGAGCCCATAGCGGCACTGATCGCAAAAGTGCTTTCCAAGGAGTTGGTTCTAGTTTGTCCTTCTTGGTATGTATAAGCGAGTCCACATTCTGGTTCAGGAACTTCTTTTCAGAATCTGAGATGAATGGATGAGTGTTCGGTGTACTGTAGCAGATAACTATCTGAAAAAATAGTTTAATTCTAAAAAACTATTTTACCTAAAAAATATATTTAAGTATGATTATCTAGGTAGTATTTTATAAGGAGCATTGTGGGCTTTGATGAATTGGTTTGAGGATAATACTTCTCATAATTCAGTGTCAAAGATTCAAAATAACCAGGAAAAATGGTTGCTGCTGCTAGTCGAAAGTCAGTTTTTCTTAACATTTTACTCTTATAACAGGAAAATTCAAAGCAATGACGGAAACTACCACAAAACCTTACCCATATCAAAAACCAGATCATTCCAAGACCTCCAAACATGTAGAACACGTTTTCCCAGCTGCCTTCGTGCATAATCAACCCTGAGAAGAATGCACCAGCAATGTTTCCAATCTGGGCTCCTCCAAAGACGATGGCCCCTATTCTCGCTCTTTCTTCTTTGGGCGCCCATTTTGATAGCATCGACATAAGGCCTGGCATTGTTGGTCCCTGAAACATTATATATTGTTTGAACAAGGGTCTTAATAAATTTTTGCAAAAAGCAATGTAGATCTGTCATGTTTGGAACCTTCGGTTAGTTTTAATTCAGATTTAAATTTAATAATTTTATTTATTTCTGTAGATATTATGATAAATGGAAAATGAAATTAGGTGAGAACTCGTGTCTCTGTGTCTAGTTAAACCTAACATAGGCTTTAAGGCACTTCTAAAAAAATTTAATGTTGATTTTTTACCTGACTTAATAATTCTATTCTAAAATAAACATGGAAATGATATGTTTTGTTTTTGTTTCCATCGTTTTCGATTTATATGTGTAGAAGTAAAGAAGTGATGAGGAAACTATTCTGAATTTGATCGGATAAATTAGATAGATATCAAACATCACTTAGAATAACATAGCTTAAATCAGATATAAGCAAGAGTCTTTATCATTATGAGATCAACACACAGATTACACTTACCCTTGACAAATACTTGAAACTGGTAAAAAACAAATAGCGAATTCAAATAAGTATTATCAAAGACTCACCTCCCCAAGGCCTTCGATAACTCTCAAAATAAACAGAGCTGTTGCGCCACCGAGTTTGACAGTAATTGGAGTAATGAGTGTACAAACTGCAGTTGACAGGAGGCCCAATCCGAGGACCCATTTACCCCCAAATCTCTCTGCTAACATGCCCCCGGGGATGTGTGTAAGGATGTAGCCATAGTAGAAGGAGCCTAGTAAGATGCCTTGCGTCATCTCGCTCCATTCAAATAGCACTACCTGTAAAAGAAATACAGTAAATCTACTCACTTATATCCCAATATTTAAAAATCCCCTGTTATTATTGTAGGAATCAATATAGCGTATTAAAAAAATGCATTAAATAAGATGAGCTTTTCTTTAGCATGGTCAAATTAACTAACGCCATTTAGCTTTATACCGACTTTAAAAAAGCAGGAGGTTATCTATGCGGCTCTATGTAGGTATGACGTTGTTTTATGCATGTTTACCGATTTCTCCGTTAATTATGGATCTATTTGGAAAATTCTTCGCGATTGTATGAATTGCGAATGATCCCATAAAATAGTAATTCTCAATGGTCCCAAAATAATTTAAAATAGTGTAAATACTAATATTTGAAGTAGGTTTTTAGTTTTTACAAAACAATCAAGTGATTTCATTGTTAGTTAAGAATTTGCAAATATTGTAACGTTTCTTTTTGACATGGTTTTACGATAATAAGCTTAATAAAGGCAAGATACAAGAACTTGCATATTTTATAATATTAACGTGCAATAAAAATGATTTTTAAAGATATCTGAAACCCAATCCCGCCTTGTATTAAAATTTACGCTTCATCGAGGATTCAATAAACTCATTTAAATTGAAATTTTGCAGGTATAATATCGAGACTATATTGGTATGGAAAATTTCCAAACTTTTATCAATCAGGTACCAATCAGGTATTGTCAACTAAGAGTTGGAACGAATAAATATATTTTTGTTCGTTGTTTTTATGTACTTTTTTACGTACGTACATACTATATGTTAGAAATACTATGATTAAAACTCAGTATTTCTATATTTCTATTCTACCTACCAATTAAGCAGTTTTGACAAAAAAAACAAGGTATTTTTATCGAATAATGGAGTCAAGTCATGCCATGCATTGATTTGGTGGCTTAAGATGTTTAAATTCAGATATATTTCTCTCTCTTTCGTTTGTTTCTGTTATACAGAAAGTAGGTAGTTCTGTTTTGGTTCTAGAAATATCTCAGAATTTAAACATCTTAAGGGGCTTCCCTGACCGGATTGATTTGGGTCAGATGCGAAAACAGAGTTTGGTAGCCAAAAATTGTAACTTCGCGTCTCTACGTAAGCTATACAAAATAAAACCATTACAGAGGCATTAAAAAATAGCTTATGATAGGTATCTCAAACGGGCCAAGGGATGTTTGAAAACGATAAAATAGGTCACGCCGCTAGTTTGGGTCAGCGAATAAAAACCTCATAAATACCACGGTAAAGTTATCTGTGTTGGAAATACTTTAAAAATACTGTCAAACTTGTAAATCCGGTTGCAAGTTTGACAGAATTACTACGACAGATCACGCGAACGCTAAATGAAGAGGTAGTAAAAAAAATAAAAAAGGTACTTACATCATCTTGCAAAATTTCTGTCGTATTATTTGAACTCGAGTTACTTTGGACGATCGCGTTCAGATCGACACAAATCAATTCATCGTATGATCCTGACTCTTCAGCCGATGATGTACTCCTTTTCACCATCTGAGTTATAGCCAGGTTGAGGCATACCCGCATCGTGTATGCATTGGCTATGGCCAGAGCTCCCATTATAGCCAGCACATACCGCTGGGGTATTATGAACACTGAAACAAAGCATACAAATGGAATACCTATTCAAAGATCTGGATGCGGGCAGCACAGGATCTTGCGAAGGCCTATGTCCTACAGTGGACATCGGTGGACTCAAATGATGATGATAATAAATAAATAATAATGTAATGCATTTCAATCTACATAATATGTACGTGTGACCACATCTCACCAAAAAAAGCTGCAATACATAATTTTGATTCGTGGTTCGAGTAAAGGGATTCTATTTAAAAATAAATAACAAAAAATCATTCTTCAATAATTTCAGTTAGTACCTACATACGTAATAGTCGCAATATTCGTCTGAGAAGAAATGAGTATATACAAAAAATAAAAATACAAAATATTTATTTCTATAACTTAATGTACAGTAATTTATCAGTGTTTGAGATTCCGTTTTAAGTAAATTAAATACCCGTGTTAGGGAATCTCGCTCTTCCATGACAATTGAAATATGAATGGTAGAGTAAGAAACGATAGATATTTTCCTACAACTGTACGTACAGAATAAATTAAGTAATTTCAATACTTATAGTTCGTATTTGTTTTGTAAATATCAGGATAGAATAATTACATCACACCATAGAAATGTAACATCATTCATTATGTTAAGCGGATTAACTACGAGCCTAGTTATGTAACATCATAATGAATGATGATAAATTTCGATTGTTTGTGGATTTTTGATATTATTTTAATAAATTTTAGGCATTCATTATTGCAGTGCATCCGCTGTGTTTGCGGAGGCACGGGTCGATGGTTTTCACGCCATCAACGGTAAGAAAACTACCTCATTGCTCAGCAGAGTGCGGGGCAGTTCCAACAGCATCCTGCAGGTCATTCCAGATCGCTACGACCTGCCAGTAATCATGGCCTTTATTCGAGTCCTGATCAAGTAGAAAACCTCGCTTGAAACAGCTTGATCGGGACTCTAGTATACTCGTAGGTCTTTAAACTTTTCTTTTAATTTTAGGTATTATGCTTACTGTGTATTTTAACATAGATTTTATGAGAGCTCACTAACAAAAAATGGACCTAATAATGTTGTCTGATTTAGTAAATTAATTTTATTTAATTATGTTAACTACAAACCTTGTTGTGTTTTCAGAGCACTATTATTAAAGTTCATTTATCATTAAGTACTGCATTCGGCTTCACACGCGTTTTTTCTATGGAAAGGTTTAAAGGGTGTTTTATCCCATGGGAACTGATTTATATGATAAAATGTATTGTTGATGATTCCAGGCCTATAATTACCTGTATGCAAAATTTCAACCCTTCAGTAGTTTTTGCACGAAGAGGTAACAAACATCCATCCAAGCATCATTATAATATTACTAGCTGCTGCCCGCGTCTTCGCCCGCGTTTTATCGGCATAAAAAGCCTTTATGTTATTCCAGATCCCAACTATACCCATACCGAATTTCAGCACATTCCGTTCAGTAGTTTTTGCGTAAAAGAGGAATAAATATCCATCCATACATCCTTACAAACTTTGACATTTATAATATTAGTAGGATAGGATATTGTGATTATAATTATACTAGCCCAAAGTTATAAGTCAGGCCTCAAAGTGGCGATGCAGTATGAAACCAAGGTAGGTGTACCTTTCTGTTTTATTATGATAGATGATATAAAATATTTCTATAAGTATGTCATAATATTATTTTGTACGAGCCACATTGGCACCTACGTAGGTCCATTTCAGATAATTATAAATCTAGCCTAGTAGCCTAGCTCCATTTTAGTATTATATTCGAAGTATTCCCATTTAGAGCACCAATTCCAAAGTCACCACAGTTAGGGCACCGATTTCATTCCCATTTAGTGCACCCGCAAACAAGTTGTTGCTAGTGATGGGGTTTTGAAATAACCAGCGGTAGGTAACTTTTGCAATTAGATCTAGATAACAGAAAAACCTATATAGTTTTAGAACTAGATACTAGTTACAAGCACTTAGGTACCTAGGTGTTTCATAACTAGATATATCTTTTGTAATTAGATCTAGATATAATATAAACCTAAATAGTATTAGAACTAGATACTAGGTAGAAGCACTTAGGTGTTTAAAAACTAGCTATATCTTTTGTAATTAGATCTATATATGTATAGTATAAACCTAAATTGTATTTTCGTGCATCCTTGGTTTAGCGTATGTATAACGTAAATAAAATTGTATATTCAAGAAAACCAGTAATGTAACAATATTAAGACGGATATAAACACGATCTAAAATAAGGAAAGTCACGAACGAAATAAAAATTTACTTCAATTTTTGTTTTTTGATTTAATTTTTGTTTTGAAATAACTACACATACAGAGACAATGCATGAATGAATAAACACTTTTTTGTACTAAGAATAAACATAAATAAAAACTCTTGTATCTAAAATAAAAATAATGACAGTACAAAAGGCGGCCATATCGCTGAGAGCGATTTTTCCCAGGCAACCTTGACAATATTTCGCCTCCATAAGAAGTATAAATGAATAGAAAGAGCATGCGCGCATTGTACCTTTTGTATAATTATGTAAAATAACTAAGGTAACTTTGAAATTATTGTTAATCGTAGAATAATTAGTTTTAAAAATAATACTACGCCTAAAATATACCGTAAAGTTTAAATAAAAAGGTAAACAACTGGTTGTTTTTTGTTGTGATACGAGTATGCTTACTGAAGGAATATGTAGGATAGATTTCAGATTTCAATAACATTATTTCTTTAGGCTTACAAAATAAGCACTAAGGCAATTCAAATTGTATATATTATTTTTATATATTTATTATACATATATCTATATTTGGTTGATTTTCTCTTAAATTTAATCTTCGCTTTTTCTGTTTTAAATTATATTTAGGATTATTCAAATTTAACCAGATTTTTTAATTTTAAGATTGTCATGCATGATTTACCTGACCTTGAAATAACTACTTCATCATCATATCAGCCCATATACGTCCACAGCTGGACATAGGCCTCCCCCATACGGCGCCACAAATAGCGATCCTGATCGCCTCCATCCATCGACTCCCTGCGACCGCTACGATTTCATCGGTCCATCGAGTGGATGGTCTCCCATGTAGGGGGGTTTTGCCATAATCACCACGCTTGATACTTGCCTATCTTAATGTAAACAATTTTTTTCGTTTTATATTAATTATTTTGCCGTGCTATTGCCTAAGCTAACATTAAGACCTAAGCTGTATACATGTACATTGTGAGCAAAATAAATAAATCGTAATCTAAATATTTTTTTGTCCACAAGTGGAAGAATATTCATAAATTTTTTTAGTTGGTATCTAGCTACCTTTTGCTCCTAAACGGCTGAACGGAACTTATGAAATATGACAAGAGGATAGATGGTATCCTGGGGACCTTCCCGGGTACGTACCTACATAGACTACGTCTTATCCCAGAAAAATGCACGCGAAACCGCGGGCATTCTATAATAGTATAATAGTAGTTATCTATAATACTTGTCTCTGTATCTCTATTTTCCTGTATATTTATATTTTTTGATGTACAATAAAATTTTAGTATTTTGGACTATGTAAAACACGATGTTTAAGTTAGTTATTAAAAAAAACTAAATTTGGAAAATAATTATTCTAACAGATATAATTTATTAAAATATACACTTACACTTTGACAGTACTAGTCTCCATCCTGTAAGCATGATTCCAAAGTCCTTAAGATCACTTAAAATTGCACATTTGCTCCAAATGACACAACCTTCTGTTACGGAACCTAATCATAAAAACGGCCTGCGACGTCTGAGTAAGGCAGTTTTATTGAAGCTGTACTGATTACATTGTCTGTCCTGAACTAGTGGTAAGCCTTTTGTTACTGGTAATAGTTTCAAAATATTTGCGCTTACAGATTCGTTTTAGGGTTCCGTTCCAGAGCCTCCACTGTCTGTATGTATATCTGTTTGTTAAGACGGATAGACATATAGAGACTAGACAGAGACCAGGCAGTAGACATTTTCACAGTCAGTATTTATGATAACGATAATAAAAAAAAAATATAACTGCGCCTTCGCCGCGTTTTATCTGGATAAAAAATAGTCTATAATATGTTATTCCAGGTCCCAAACTAATCATCATCATCATCATCATCAGCCCATACACGTCCACTGCTGGACATAGGCCTCCCCCATACGACGCCACGAATAGCGGTCCTGAGCCGCCTCTATCCAACGACTCCTTGCGACCGCTACGATGTCGTCGGTCCATCGATTGGGTGGTCTCCCATGTAGGGGGGGATTTGCCATAATCACCACGCTTGGCAGGCGGATTGGTGATCGCAGTTTTGGTGTTTAAATACTCAGAAGGAAGCTGCTGCCTTTCCTCTGGTAGGTTCCCTTAGTCGGCTTTTACGACATCCACGGGTTGAGTTGGAGGGGTCGATATTCGTACGCCGCGACCCCACGGCCCAAACTAAACCCATCCCAAATTTCAGCCCAATCAGTTCATTAGTTTTTTGCGTGAAAGAGGAACAAACATCCATACATCCATACTCACAAACTTTGACATTTATAATATTATAGTAGGATTAATAATTAAGGGGCTAAGTGCCCATAGAAAAAAATGAGTTTTTTTGGCACGACCTTAACTTTTGCTGTATCTCTTGAACCGTGTAGATGCGTGAAATTTTTAACGAGTTAGTATAACTATTGTCTTTATAACAACAAACAATAAAAATAACATAAAAGGGAACGTAACGCAAGCGACGTGCTGTTATAATTTGTCAATCAATTAAATACCAATGTGATTGATAATGTTACATCTTGTAGGATGGCACCGAACCCGTCATGTACAAGTCTGACTCGCACTTGGCCGGTTTTTTATTTACTTTGCATTTTATTGACCCCGGCCCAAGCTTGCAGCAGCTTAGTATAAATATATATATTAGGAACAAGGAAATCCATGTTTTTATGTAAGGATTATATCGAGAGTAGCCGTGTTTATGTTATGGTCCGATCCAATGTAAATGCAACTTTCGCTGTTGATTTTTTATAAAATTAGCTTGTTTCGCTCATTAAAAACAGACAGTAGGAAAATCCTACTTGTATAACGTTAGTATTATTTTATACTAGTTTGCTAGATACCTGTGGATTCGCACGCGTTATTCTTAAGGAAACGTTGAAGGGCTTTTTTTCTCCCATGGTAACTGATAAAAGGGATAAAAAGTTTGTTTGTTTTCAGGTAAGAGCTACACTTATGCATAATTTGAGCTCTCTGTTCAGTGGTTTTGGTGTGAACAAGTAAATAATAAGTAATGCTGGACAATCCACACAGCATCATCTAGCCCCAAGCTGAGCAGAGCTTGTATTATGGGTACAAGATGACTGATATACTAAATACAATATATTACATAGGTGTTTTTTTATCATACATAGAAAACACCCAAAACACCCGAGAAAAATATTGGCAGATTGTACAAACATTTGTCTCGAGGCGGGAATCGAACCCGCAACCTCTTGCATCGCAGGCAGACCCACCGCTCGATTCACCCGCCGCGCCACATCGCTCGTCAGTTCCTTTTATAATATTAGTGTAATGTCTCTGTCTATTATAGATCTCTACCTATAAAATAAACTAATTGCCTGATATTATCATTGTTTTTCCTGCCAATTACAACCTATTCACTTGTGAAAGATACCTATTCACTCTTGTTTTTAATCGACTTGAATAAAGGATGAGGTTTTTCCTATGTTCGGCTGTATGTTTAGTTACTGTTTTTTAGTACTGATTTTTAGTTCCTGTCGTCATCCCTATTATAACTACTAATAGGTCGGTATTTATTGTGGTTATTTACCTAATTCTGCTGTAGTCACGGGAGAATCAGTCATTCTGTGACGACCGCAGAAATAAGTCATAACAACTTGAACGGCAACAATAAGTGACGGCCCGGTGGCATTATGTATAACTAGCTGCTGCCCGTACCTTCGCCCGCGTTTTATCGGTATAAAAAATAGCATATTATGTTACTCCAGATCCCAAACTCTGCCCATACCTAGTCCAATAAGTAGGATTTACTGGACACAGACGTACTAAATTGTTTTTAAAAAAAATCTGTGTATTTTTAAATTTGTTGTGTAACTTTTTTCATTAAATTTTTTGTACGTATTTTGATATGAGTCCCCAATTTTGTATTAAGTAAATTCCTGAAAAAAGCGAATTTTATTTACTAATTATAATAACCGATGTTCTAATATCTTATTTAACCACTCTATATGTACTATTATTTAGCTGTATACAGCCGACGATATTGTAGAGGTCGCAGGGAGTCGATGGATGGAGGCAGCTCAGGACCGCTATTTGTGGCGTCTTATGGGGAGGCAATGTCCAGCAGTGGACGTGTATGGGCTGATATGATGATGATGATGGTGATGATACAGCTAGGGGGGAGATATTGGTACTTACAGATACCAATAATCTAGGCTCTTTGAAATTGAAGACTGCTTATGAAATTGATAACCTTCGAGATAAAACTTTTAGAGATAAGTAATCCGCTCGAACACCCATGATGGAGACCGCCACCTGTTGCCATAATAAAAAAATTCAAATAAAATAAATCAAGCGCCGATCAAAGAGTATCAATAACTTATTTATTCCACCAACGAATTGGTTGATCGGTTGGTTGAATTACTTTTTTCGACAAGTTGAATATTATCCTTTATTCCACATGTGAGCGAAACCCGATTTTGCTCACTACTTTTGACCAACAAAGTCATCGCTCTCGAGTCGGAATGGTAAAAAATTATTATTTTCTAGCTTGAAATGCTGTATATGTTTCTCACGAGAGTTCTCGCAAGTTATGTAAGTACCGACGAATAACAGATTTTTCCTATTCTGTCTAGGTACTAAGTAGGTACAGTCAGCGTCAACTTGATATGAGCGTCTAGAGTAGTCAAAATGATCTGAAAAACATAAAAGCAATTTGATACACGCATTTCGAATCATCATATTGTTGTAAGCACCTAAGGTGTTCAATCAAGAGCTTTGTTAGCTAAGATAATTTTAAACACCCTGACTGCTTACATAAATATGAAACAATGAGTAGTAAAATATTTTGACCACCTTGGGTGCTAACAACAATATGATGATTCGAATGGTTCCTATCATTCCGACTCCTTTTAATTCGATTCCTGCCACGTCGACTCTCGTTACGTCAACGTATTTCTAAGGTGAGTGTTGGAACAGCGCGTTTTACCAGGTCGAGTTATCGTTACGTCGACTGCAGGACGTCGAGCCAACTACGTGATTATCCTAGCTATATTTTCACGAACTACAGTAGGAAAGAAATGCTACCTACTCAGAAAAATTACTAGTGTCGTTACGCTCTTTGATGAACATTTTCAGGATAAGTAAATTACTGGTTTTGCAAAATCAAAATATTTATTTTGTTTATAAGTTGAATTACACATTTTAATCTGGAAATAGCTATCTCTATTTACTGACAATATCGATCGCCCTGAATTTTTCAACCGCGAATATTCTCAAACAACTTTAAAGAATAGTAGTAGACTAATAGTGCATATAAAAAAAAACAACTAAAAAAATTGCCAGCTGTCAAATTGACACTTTTATTAGATGTGACAGACTGTCACAAATGCAAGATTAGTATGGAAAACAGCTTAAGTTGACAACGAATGTCAAAATTACATTATATGTAAAGTCTAAGTCTAGCATGAGTACCTACTATCTAAGTTATGGCCGTTAGCCGCCGCAGGTCTCATCAAAAATGTAGGTCTTGTTCACGTCTTTCATTTCTGACAGGTTCTAAAAGTCTGGCACGCGGTTTCCAAGTAATGGCCGTTTTAATTTTGACATTTTATGTCTACTTTGACTTGAACAACTATTCCCCGTAAGTATCGTGCATTTGTGACAGTTTCTTTTACATCTGACGATAAGTGTCAATTTGACAGCTGTCATCGTTTTAGTTGAATTTTTTATTCCGTTAGTATGCACTATTAGTCTATTACTATGTAAAGTTGTTTGAGAATAATCACGATTAAAAAACACTTGGCGATATTATCAGAAAAAAAATAGGTATTTGCTGATTAGAATGTGTAACATAAATTCGAAATTATTATTATAGTCAGACGTTGTGGTTTTACAAAATCAGTAATGTATCGTGGAAGTGTTCGTTGATGTGCGAAACGAGCATCGGCGGTAATCATGGGCGATTCGAGGCTACATCATTTTGCGTCGCCTTGTGAATCAAACAGGACTTTTCTATGAAATCAAATGCAGCAGAAATTACGTGACCGAAATTAGGCAACTGAAAACTCCAAAATTTACGCTCGTTTGGCTTCACGCTAATATTTATTTCATTTAGGTATGCTGCCGACTGTACACTCTCGCTTTACGAAACTCGACGAAGAGAAACTAGAGCGAGCTCGACGTTATAAAAGTCGCTATCAAGAAACTCGACGTCGGAGAACTCATACCCAAAAGTTGAAGCGTAGTCGACGTGCCGGTAATCAGGCGGCGCTCTGCGTTGAACGACTCGACGTGGCAGGATTCGACTTAAAAAGAGTCGGAATGATAGGAATGATTCGATGATTCCAACTGCGTATATAAAATTGCTTTTATGTTTTTCAGATCATTTTGATTACTCTAGACGCTCATATCAATTTGACGCGGACTGTACATATATACTTCGACACCTAATCTTATCTTGAATCCTCAGAATCCTCACGTGCCAAAAACGTACACGCGCCATTAGCCCTGTCATTCATCGATCTTTTGCGCACTGTAGTTTGTCTATCAAGATATGATAAAAATCTTTGGTCAGAAACTAAGATAAAAATGTACAGTTATCTTACCTACCTATGTACATGTATAAGTTAAGGGGTTTAAAGATTTTTGTATGAAGGATGGCCCTAAAATATTTATTTTTATTTTAAGTATTAGCACATTGTTTAAAGCATATAGTGCATATGCGTACAGTTTCTGAGGTACAGATGAAAAAACCCTTTCGACGCGTAGTACCAAAATCGCAAAGTGCCAACGCACGCATAATACCTACATATGTCCAATTACTCAAAACTCCAACTTGGCAAAGTACCAAGTTTGTAAAGTGACAAACTCGCAAAACACCAACTACGTTAGTTACCAACCTGTAATACGCAAAAAACCAACTACGTTACCAACTTCGTTACCAACTTAGTTACCAACCTGTAATACGCAAAACACGAACTACGTTAGTTACCAAAATTGTAACACGCAAAGTACCAAATACGTTACCAACTTAGTAACCAACCTGTAATATGCAAAACACCAACTACGTTAGTTACCATCCTGTAATACGCAAAACACCAACTACGTTAGTTACCAAAACTGTAACACGCAAAGTACCAAATACGTTAGTTACCAACCTGTAATACGCAAAATACCAACTATGTACGTTACCAACATAGTTACCAACCTGTAATACGCAAAACACTAACTACGTTAGTTACCAACCTGTAATACGCAAAACACCAACTACGTTAGTCACCAAAAACGCAAAGTACCAAATACGCTTGTGTACAGACATTTTTACACTTTTCACCTTATTACAATGGGATAAAATCCAAATATTGCTCTGAGGAATTTTCTCATATATTTCAGAAACCTGACGCTTTAGGAAATTATGTTATGGGATATTTTTTATGCGTATAAATGTTCTCTATCCAAATATAAAACAATCATTGTGTGCCGCGAATTTGAAAAAAAAACAGTGCGGCAAATCGGTTTTAATGCCAAAGTCGTCAAACCTCTTTAGGGTTTGTTCTCAAAAAAGAAATTCAATACAGATTCTCAAAAGGACAGATTCCCAAAAAGACAGAAATTGTACAGATGCACTCATCATTATTTGGGATAGTCTCGCCTGCCAAGCGTGGTGATTATGGCAAAACCCCCCCTATATGGGAGACCATCCACTCGATGATGGACCGACGACATCTTAGCGGTCGCAGGGAGTCGATGGATGGAGGCGGCTCAGGACCGCTAATTTGTGGCGTCGTTTGGGGGCCTATGACGTGTATGGGCTGATATGATGAAATCTCACTTGTCCTTTTCTGGTTTCCCTTAAGATAACTCGTTAACCTTTAAGTTTATGTCCGCGGCTTTGCACGCGTTGTATCTGGAATATCAGAAGTTATCAAAGTACATTAAGTACTATATATACTTATACTATTATTAGTTCGACTTATCAAACCGGTATGAACCTATGTCTGTGCCTGGACGGAAAACGGGAATGAAGAGTCTCATGGAGACATCAAATCCGTCAACAAATACAGAAAAGCTGAAACGAAGCTGTCAATCACCAAAAGTCCTGCTCCGATACTTCAAGGAGCTGGGGCTCGATCACGTTAAGTTTTGTCTTTGTTTAGCGATCAACCTTTTACACGCTTTGAGCTGGTTAGGGCCTAGTTAGGCAGGGGGGCAATGCACAATACACTCCTATGCGAGATGTCAGTGCAGATCCCAGTTCCCCACTTAGAATTAAAATTAGGTCTGTGCCTTTCTTGGTTAAATAAATAATATCTATATCTTATTTTAAATGTATGTATAAATCAAAAGCTTCTGACCGCGACTTTGCACACGTTTTCCAAGATAAAAAGTAGCCTCAGTTTTTTCCGCTCTAGAATATTAGCAGACAGATGCCCTAGTAGAGTACTGCAAAACTTTATGAGGTCTGTGAAGTTGGCTTCAACGACTGCGCACTGAACCGTAAAAAAGGCGTTGAGGGGAAAGAACGGGGTTAGAGGGGATCTGTCTGTCAAACCAGGGTTGCCAGCAAGAATTCTGGTGTATTTTTATTTTGTTTAGCTTATTTAGTTCTGCAAAAATTTATTTTCAAAAAATATATAAAATATATAAAAACATCTTACACTTAATGACGGAATATTTTAAACCTCAAATGTTAGAATAAATTAAACTTTTTATCTAACGCAATTAACACAAGTTTGAAAATAAAATAATTACTATGTAGCAAATTTATTTATAACCTTGTTGGCAATACTGTCGAATGAATGCTTTTGAGTACAATGACGCGCAGGTTTTTCGGTGTTCGTTTCGTTGACTTGATAGTTTATTCTTGCGATTTTGTGGAGTATTCCCTGATATTAGCTGTTTCTCTTAAACATTGAATATGCGTCGCGGGCGGTATAACGTACTGCGTCTTCAAACATGGAAAATTGTGTTCGATGTCATGATTTTCATGAGAAAAGAAGCCGATGAATTCAACCTCAAAATGGTACTTCAGCTGACCGCAGCTGCAACAGGTGCGTCTATTAGCACCATCAAAAGGATTTCTAGCCGAAGCCCGGCTTGGTCGCTAGTTGGTAAATATCACTTTTCTATTTGATTGTATGTACTTGCGCAGTATTGCTTCCTTGCCTAAGTTCACAGAGCTCATTAAGTTTTGCGATCACTCTACTATCCAACGATCCTATTCATCCACGGTTGTCCGGTAGAGACCGCCATTTGAAACTTAGTTTTAAAGTAGATTTTGTATTTTTTTTACCATTACACAAGTGTGCAATGAAGAATTTTCTATCTATTTAAATATGCAAATCTTCAGCTCAATCCGTTCAATAGTTTTAAAGGCGTAAAGCGGAATTACTTTGCTGTTCAGAATGTTTGTTACATTACAAACAGCTAAGTGGCTAGTAATCTTTCGGATTCATAATATTACTAACTAGTTTCTGCCCGCGGCTTCGCACGTTAAAACGCAACGTTTAAAGGTGATTTCTATCCGATGGGACCTATTTATTCGATAAATAGCAGCCTTTGTTTGATTGCAAGCCTAGAATTCCCTGCAACAAACATCCATCCATACATCCAAACTTTAGCATTTATAATATTAAGTGTGATATGATTACTTCTATGTAAGTCACAGATAAAGACGCTTTCAAAATTAAACACCAAATATATGATAATAAGGTTTCATTTTCGATTAATACTAGTTTACAATAAGATTACGTTACTTTAATCATTACAGTAATATTAGGGTATGTTCACAATGTACAATTATTTAAAGGTATTATAGACAGGGTAGGTATTGCTAGCTTACCTCTTGGCCAAAATTTTACCATAACAAAATTGGTAGTAGAAGAAAACCAGTCTATCATAATATGCATTGTTTTTGGTTAAACTATAAAGGTGCTTGAAGGTATACCCACAATACTCAAACGCATATTGGATTTGAACAGGCCTTATTCTGCTAAGCTAATCGGCATACTATGACAATGGTATCATCTCAGAATATCCACTATAGATACGTTCTATTCTGCTAACCTATTACCTATTGCTTTACTATGACAATGGTATCGTCGCATAATCGTCCATAGATGAAAGAAACTCTATAAAGTACAACCTGTGCTATAAGCGCTGAGAGATTGATAGATTGGTTTCAACCTCCAAACATAAGATAAGAAAATTTTTATTGGTTCACAAAACAAAAATACATGATAAGGGTTAAATAGAGAAAAAAAACAATGTGACACCAAAAAGCAGCCACTCAGCGTGTGCTACAGGAGCTCGGAGAGCAACTGCAGCGCTGGTCTTCCGTGACACCTTAGCGTAGAGCGCGTCATTGGCTATGAAAACACTCTTTACAATACAGGTACAAATAACATAAATTACCGACGTGTTAAGTTTTCTATAAAAAACATAACAACATCTGTAGTTTCTTTCATCAACGGTAAAATCCCTGATGCCTGCAATGTGGGTTAGTCACTTCGGACCGCAAATAGTTGATTCGTGCGAACCCAAATCAAAAATCTAAATAAACTATTATTTCTAGTATACATTCGGCCCGATCGTCGTTTGTCAGAAATATTTTTATATTTTATTTTTATCAGAAATAATCGTAAAGTACAGGCAGTAAGTGATTCGGATATTATTTGCAAGTCTCTTTACGCTCCATGAGATAATTTCATTGTCATGTTAAAGCGAGTAATTTAGTGGAATTCGGCCCCTGATTATAGTCTCAAATCGCAATCCACGAAAGACCAGCGCTTTAATCTGCTCTACCATAGCACATGCTGAGTGGAGATTTAGTCAGTTTTTCTGTTATTTAAGGTTTATTTACTGTATATTACATCTGTTCTGGCATATAAAACTCTTTTTAATATTTTACTTTTATAATTGATGAATAGTTTTTAATACAAATCTGTAAAAATACCTATTATGACAGCTGAAATCTAATTTGCGTACGACAAGGTAGGTAATTGGGGTTATGGGCCGCGCGGTTTCTGCAAAATCATTTAAAGCAGGCTTGACCATGAATTCGGCATGGAGTGAATATATCGTTAAAAGATTTTCATGAAGGGGGCACGAGATTCTACTGATTGTATAAGTCGTATAGATAAAGATTAGGATTGAAAATTACCGCCTGTCTGAGAGAGGCTGTCATTTTCGATTCCAATCAAATCAATTACTGACGCGACTTATGTAGAGACAAGACTTAAGACCAAGTTCGTTCTGGGCATATTAGGGCTCATGATAGAAATGATAATCTGTGATGTCTATGGTCGCCATCATCGAAATCAATGTGGAGGACTTTATAATTTTTACCATCTGCCACCGTGCACTAGATGCAATAGCAGACGAATAGTAATGTTACTGTGTGCCCCCATTTTTCATACGTGGAGGCCGATAGCCATTAGTGTTACCGTCTGCCACTGTGTGGGGGTCGTTGGTCCCCACCAGCGACCGCTGACGGTAATAAATCATAAATATAAACCTCCGCTTTTGTTGGAACTAAGTGTAATTCGTGGCAGCTGTATAAATGGATAGATCTACACTGTGCATTAAAAGATTTTAATTATAAAATTTTATTTGATTTTATGTTGTTTACCCACATTAACGAATAAATTCTAAGAATTGATACTCATCCCATAAATTAAAGAAGATAACATTTCTACTCTATATGGGACTGCGTTGCCGATTTCGTGTTTACGTTTCGTAAAAATAATTGCTACGAAGTGTGTAACGATTTGTTATAGGTATTTCCATAGAGCTATA
The DNA here is from genome assembly GCA_947859395.1 of Eupithecia insigniata. Classification (NCBI taxonomy): domain Eukaryota; kingdom Metazoa; phylum Arthropoda; class Insecta; order Lepidoptera; family Geometridae; genus Eupithecia; species Eupithecia insigniata. The sequence continues at coordinate 6,257,299 of OX401999.1, read as the reverse complement.
AAACTATGCACCGTAGATCTGGCAAAGAAATCGACATAAAAATATTTTTGAGAAATGCTTCAATAACCACCCTGTTCAGTAAGATTTGTCTTAGAATTATGTTTGTAAACAGTCCTTCTAGCCGTGTGGCGAAAGGGCACTTCGAGTTAACCTGGTAAGTTATGAGTAGAGAAATTAATCGAGAACTATTTTTACAGAGCCATTCTTTATGTACAATATTTAGATACATTTTACACATCATGATTTGTAAGTAAATAAAGGTAATACAAAAATTTATAATTATAGCTTAATTAACACTATAAAACCGGTTATTTTTGGGTTGTTAGCTTTCATGAGTACCATCAAACGCAATAGAAATAGGCAAATTAAAATAGTTAATAAAAAGTTTGAAATGTTTGTAAATAAACAAATGATGCTGGACAATCCACACAGCATCATCTAGCCCGTAACACAACCTCTGTGTTACGGGTATTAGATGACTGATATACGTAATACGATAAATCCATAGATATATATTTTTTTGTGTACACAGCAAATACTAAGAACACCTGGAGCAAATATTTGCAGTTCGTAGAAACATTTGTCCCAAGGTGCGAATCGAACCCGCAACTTCCTGCGTCGCAGACGGCATCGGTCGTCGGGTTTGTAAATGCATAGTTATTTTTGAGCTTTTGTATTAATGTTTTGAACTAAACAAAACATTAGATACCTACCTAATTTTATTGTAGATATGCTCATCGGACCTTTCGTATTGTCATTTACATTTACTGTAACATGTACGAGTCCAAGAGTCCTGTAAGGTCTAAAGGAAATAAAGCACTTTGAGTTTTGAGTTTCTAATGTTCAAGTACTATACACGTATTTATGCTTAAGTACCTTCTGCTAACAGGGATCTGCACCAGGTATCTGAATAACAACATAAATGCCTAAAATAAGCGCTGCAAAATAATACCCATTATATTTATTCTTGATATTGTGCGAGTAAAGAAACAAAGCGACATTGTTTATTTTGTTATAGAGCAAATACCCCGGTCTAATTGTTTGTAGAGGACACGTTCACCTATGACAGTTAAGTGAATTAAAGTCAATTAATTACTTTGCTGCAACGTATACAAAATATTACGATAAACTTATGAGCAAATACACAATTTATTGCTCTATGGTCACGGTTTAAGCTTTAAAAATGCAAATTAATTATAGACCTAAAATTTTATTCGCTTCGTATTAAGAATGTATATTTACCTATGTAATTTGTTTTGAAAATACCTATTATTTTTTTATTTATTTTACAATAAATATAAGTCAAGAATGGGCAGTGATTTTCAGACCATAAAATTATCTAATTAATAATTAAATATTATTGCCACCAAATACCTAATAAAACTGGATTAAGAGAAAATACAACACTGTTTTATATTATTTAGAACTATAGATTGTTATGTTTATCTATCTCTGCATCTCGATTAAGTTTCCCTTAAATTAATTAACAAAATTTGTAACTGTTATTCACTCTTGAGTCTTATTTACATTGCGTCGATACTAAAAATATATGTTCACTTAAATTTACACTCTGATTATTTTTAAATTCGTAAAAATCATGATAAATTTGCGATCGCAGTAAACGATTGAGAAGATTAACTGCCACAAATTCAAAATAGTATAAATAAACAAAATACCTAAATATAAGTTATTATAATCACTAGCATAGTTATATAAATTAATATTGTAGAAGCCTACGCAGACCTTATTACACAGCAATAATAAATTGACAAAAATAAATAACTATGTGAGACTTACAGATAAAAATTCGTAGCCTACAGTGAAAGTAACATGATATCAAGTATATTTTACATTATTTAGTAATATACTAAATTATGTATACTTTGACACAAATACGGGATAATGCTGGCATATAACGCTCAAAATACACTTGTTTCTTTTTAATAATTGTCGCGAAATTACATTAAACTATTTAGAAACGAAGATTTAAAAATTGTCCCGTTTAACATCCCGTAAAATGTTAATCATCACACGTAAAATCTTAATAATCATAATTATGTAATTTATAATTAATTTACAAAATATTTACATTTAACATTACCGTGTCCGCAAGAATTACTTTTGGATTTAGCACATTTTATTTTATCGTCGTTCTCTAGTTAATTGGGTTGGATTTAATATTGGAATCATCAACATCTATTTTATTATGTTTGTGCCTTTCTTTTTCTCATAAAAACTAAAAAACTCGTAAACGAGTCCATCCTTGCAATAAAATAACGAAATAACAAAAAACTTAATGTTATCTGATATGAGGCTTGTTGCATTTTGCAGAGGAACTTATCGTTATTTTCCATAATAAATCCAACCCATTTCACACTAGTTCCAGTTAAAACGTTCATTAAAAATAACACGTATAACAACTTCAACACGCAACGATTGATCTAAAAATCATTTAACAAAAAATATTTATACACCTTTACGAGTCTGTATTATACAATTTATTAAATTAGAGCGTGCATTCTTATGTACACCGAATAAATGATGACGTCACAATTAAGGTGAACACAGCTACAAAACATTGAGAATTACAGGCACAATTCATAAGTAGGTACAATGTGTTCTGCAGGCGGTAACTCGCGGTAATCCTGCAAAAAAGTTTATGTATCGTAGTTTCGTAAGTTATAGCTGTGTTGTGACGTGATCGGGGTAGTTACGCGGGTCGACGGCGATGGGGCGCACGAACCGGGGGGCACTGGGTCTGGGGGCGCGGGGGGCGGAAGGGCGGCGGTGGCGGGGGCGCCCGGGCCGCGCGCCGTCATACCCCGTCCATCTGTCTTACTCGCACATCCTGGGACGCACACATATCCGGCGCGAAAGGCAAACACGTAAAAAGCTGGCACGTCTCGCACTCGTACGCAGGCGCGACGTAAAACAACGCGACCAGCGCGCACATCATAGTACCCGCGGAAACCATACACACCCAAACTAGCACGATCTTCCTCCGCCTATCGTACGGCCCGAATGTTATGAACGGCATGAGCGCGTACGATAGGAGGAAGCCAAACACAAAACCAAAAAAGTGGGCAAAGTTGTCTATCCATGGGAGAAGGCCGAGTGTGAACAAGGTTAGCGCGACACCCACTAGCTTGTACATTGCCCAAAACGGATGTTTTAGGATGTGCCACGCACCGATCACTTCCACCATGAGGCACGCTAAGAGCCCGAAGTGTGATCCGGCTGGACCCACCTGGAAAAGAAAATAAACGACATTAGATCAAATAGTAGCAGGTGGTGGTTGGATCATTAACACGGTGGAGTTCAAAAAAACTGACTGTTGTTTCCACAGCCTATTTGGACCCGGACTGTTCCCACATACCAGGTTTCAATAACAGCCATATAAAACCAGTATTGAGAGTTATACCGAACTAAGACTAGCATAATGGAAATTGGACTCTGCTCTATAAAACTCAAAAATGGCTGACGCTATGTCAAGTAACATTACCTAATCTGTTGTTGCCATGTTCTCTATGATAACACTGCTGCCGAGGTAAACCATCGCTATTCCGCTGCATGTCTCTCGTGAGCAGCCATTGCAACGCCAGCGTACCAAGCAAAGTTAAGTTTATGACTGAAATTTGGACACTCACCTCTGATCTATAAGGTTCAAAGATTACTGATGCCATGTTCCAAATAACGCCGTTACCAAGGTAGGCGACCGCTATTCACACGGTACCGGCTATTTTTTCCAGATCTCTCATGAAAAGCCATTACAACACCCGCATTGTGACAAGTGATAAGCGAACACTAGCATAATAGAATTCGGATTCTCACCTCGGCTCTATAAGGCTCAAAAATGGCTGATGCCATGTTGCCAATGACGCCACTGCCGAGGTAGACGACCGCTATTCGAACAGGGCCGGCCATTTTCTCCAGGTCTCTCATGAACAGCCATTGCAACGCCAGCGTCGTGGCTAAGTGGAGAAGGCCGGCGTGAACGAATAGCGATGTCCACGCGCGGTATAGTTGGTCCGGCCGACGTCTTCGCATGAATGGAAGCATGCCGCAGACGTCGTCTAGGCATGACACCTGGAATTATACATTTATAATAAGAATACAGATTTATTTACTGGTCAGTAACTTTTTTACTGCTGATTATTTACTAGTGCCCGACAATCAGAGATTCGATGTAGATAAGTGGTAGGTAGGTCTTATACTTAAAATTTAGCAAAAACTATCGGTTGATGGGTAGATGGCAATTGCCTCCGGAAAAAAATTGTCGCGACGTAAGTACTCCTCGACCCCCTCAGCCCGTGGATGTCTTAAGAGCCAACTGAGGGAACCTAGGTAGCAAAGAAAGGACAGCAGGCTTTCTGGGTATTTTTCGTAGCGATCACGATGGCCGATGACCCCGAAAGCCATATGCTCCGCCGCGTGGCCAGTTTGCCCCACCGCGGCGAGCCGTCGAGAACAGAGTTTCTGTAGATCGATCTTTACTAATTTTACTGTTAATAAATGACAAACCTGTGAACACAGCGAGGCCTCTTCGTGAAAATGTCCCTTCACGAAGTCGCAATGCTCTCTCGTTGTAATCGCGCACTGCCCATGGACGCCTATACAGCACGGATGGCCGATGACCTCGCAGGCCATATGTTCCGCCGCGTGGCCGGCCCGCCCCACCGCGGCAGAGCCGTCAAGAACAGACTTCCTGCATATTGGCCATTTTGTGATGTCGTCCGGCCATTCGTGAGGCGCTATTGAGCGGGGCGCTTCGCAAAATCTGGAATAGGAGATAATAGTGTAAGAAAAGTCAGGAAAATCTTTTAGGAACACCATCATCATCATCGTTTAATTCTCATCATTTTAGAATGGTTTCAACGTTGTGTAATTTTTTTTAAATTTTTAATTGTTAGGCGTTTGACCACCATCACACATGAAAAAGTGAAGATGTGGCCTAAAATGGAGTTTGCTTTCCCAGAAGGAACTTATTCACTCGGAATGCGAAGATTCCTAGATTGTAATCGACCGAAAACAAACGCAGGCAGTTCGTTCCACTCTTTACCGGTACTTATAACGTTGACGTGTCCAAGAGTCATATAAGGTCTAGAGGAAATAAAGCACTTTGATATTTGATATCAGCCAAACGACTAGAGATGATAGGTCTCCCCCGTAGCGGTCGCACGCTGTGTAAGAATCTATGACAACTCAACCCGTGAATGTCGTAAGAAGCAAGTAAGGGACCTGAGGAAGAGCAGCAACTTCCTTCTGTGTGTTTGAACACTACTGCGATCACCAATCCACTCGCCAATTGTCACCAGGTTATGACAAAACCCCTTGCTCATTGAGGTTCTGATTTGCTGATGAGGAGAATGTGGGATTTGCCATTAACGCTAGGTGTGCGGTATGATGATCGCAGTTCGGTGGGTGTTCTTTTCTACAAGGGACGTTAATACCCGGCCTTCTCTGTTTATTCTTTACTATGAAGGGATGTTATCTGTGATAGGAACACCAGATATCATTTTTTAAAACTCCAACACTTTGCATTTATATTAAACTAGCTGACCTGGCAAACTTCCATTCCATTCAACCTTAGAATCCGAAATGGCATTGCATACGACTTTATGAGAAAACGGTATTACTTCACAAAAAAATCGTGAATTTTTCATAAGTTTCTTTACTTATTCTGTATTCCGGACGGAGACAAGTCAAATATCATTAAAATTGGTCCAGCCGTTCTAACTTATAATATATGAAGTAACTAACACGACTTTGTCTTAGATAAGATTCCAGTGAAACATATCTTCATTTGATTCGAATGTGTGTAACATATCTCATTTAGTAGGAATGCCGTAAGAATAGTACATTGTTCATCGAAGCGAGAAAGTGTCCGATTCCTACCGTGTGTGTCCTCAAAACACACGAGGTAGGAATCGTACTTTCTCTTGAGTGATACGTAGTGCTTTATAATGCACCTACGGGGAAAATCATCATTTTATAATCTTCAAAATCACTCACTTAAATTCAAATTGTAAACTCATATGACAATAAATACGCACTCGCGCGATTTTCACTTGGTTTTTTTTTTAAATTATTGTTCCGCAAACGGAAGAGACCGGTACCATATCGTGGACTCGGAGTAAAATCTTTTTTTTATTTCGACCTTTAACGAAAACAACCATAACTAAAGGCTAAAACGGAAAACATAAACAAAATAACACGTTAGAAATGGATTGCTACATTTCTAATAATTTCAAATGATACACTTTTCTCTCGCGCTAAACGCGTGAGAAATTAAATTCCATAGTTTTCTAGTATGCCTGCAATGACGTACTTTCTACCTCATGTTTGGAAAAGGAATATGTCACTTTTCGAGCAGGTGTAGTATAAAAATATTTTCTCTTTGACTAATATTCCCACACAAAGGTATCGCAATGTCAGCCGTAACATGTTTCAAAGATAACAAGCTTATATTACAAAATATCAAACAAGCGCCTAATTTTTATCAAATAATATTTGACCCAGTCAGAATAATGACAAAACCAAATCTGTTCAGGCGTTCAAAAAATACTTTTTTTAACTTATTAACGTGTAACAATACCTTCATCATCATCATTATCAGCCCATACACGTCCACTGCTGGACATAGGCCTCCCCCGTACGACGCCACAAATACCTTATTATTGTTATATGTTACATCAACTTATTTATCTTATAATAAATCGCGGCAGCTTAATTTTTTTTACTTTTTAAAATACACTTACTTTGGATCTAATCCACAAACAGACCCTGATATCCGGCCCCCAGGACCCGATTCACCTGAAGACCACTTTTTCCACGTTGATATTGTGTTCTGAAATAAAAAAAAACAATATTATATCCACTTTTTGTTACAATATGTACCTAATGGGAAATAAATTGGACTCGCGCACTTAGTTTCCGTAAATACCACATTCATCATCATCATCATCATCAGCCCGTACACGTCCACTGCTGAACATAGGCCTCCCCCAAACGACGCCACGAATAGCGGTCCTGAGCCGCCTCCATCCAACGACTCCCTGCGAATACCACATTATATTTAACATTTTTTGGTAGTAACCGAATTAACACGTGTTTTGTCTACATAACTACGGTTATAGTGACGACGGACGGACAGACAGAGGGCGTGGGCGTGCAGAACGCCAATAGGTACGCCGCTAATAGGTTCTTTATTTAGTTTCATTTAGTATTAGAAATAATTGTTTCAGGACTGATTTCCGCCACTAAGCCACAGGATACATTTTTGTATGATCTAGAATTTTTATAACCCTTTTAGATTTAATTTCGTGCTGGTATCTCCTCTGGCCATTACAAAAACCGCTCAAATATAAATTTAAAAACATCGAACGTAATACTTTATGATTAAGCTTACCTTCGGTATTAATCCTCTTATCTGTTTGTGAGCATGCGCATAAATATCAGTTAAATAAACATTTAATTTCAACACAGCGACGGAATGATAATAAATTGTATACTGGAAAACACTCTTAATTATGTATGAATGTGTCATAATAATCATCATCATATCAGCCCATACACGTCCACTGCTGGACATAGGCCTCCCCCATACGACGCCACAAATAGCGGTCCTGAGCCGCCTCCATCCATCGACTCCCTGCGACCGCTACAATGTCGTCGGTCCATCGAGTGGATGGTCACCCGTGTAGGGGAGGGGATTTGCCATAATCACCACGCTTGGCAGACGGATTGGTGATCGCAGTGTTGTAAGAACGTGTATTCTTATAATACTTTTACACAAATAAACATATGTATGTACATACCTATCATTGTTATAATTGAGTATGAACGAAGTAAGAATCAAATGAATAATATCTATCAAAATTAACATCATTAGATACCGCGCAACATGACGACGTCGAGGATAAAGCAAAGTGGAGGTAATCAAATTATATGAGAGGACCCCAACACCATTTTACTAATATTATAAATGTCAAAGTTTGTATGGATGGATGTATGGATGTATGGATATTTGTTACTCTTTCACGCTAAAACTACTGAACCGATTAGGCTGAAATTTGGTATGGGTATAGTTTGGGACCTGGAATATCATATAGGCTATTTTTTATCCCGATAAAATGCGGGCGAAGGCGCGGGCAACAGCTAGTTTGGAACTAGCTAGAAAGAATCAGAATCAAAATCAATAACTTTATTTCTTTAGGCTTACAAAATAAGCACTTAGACAAGTAAAATTTTATACTATAAACATAGTTATTATTATCAAATCAAATCAAAAAGAGAGAGATATACCACGCAACATGGAGTAACTTAAATGGAAATGCTTAAATATTTCGCTACGGTTTCATAGCAACACTGCTACGAAACTGCTACGCAAACTATCACCTCAGTAGAAAATAAATTTCTTTTATTTTTAAAAACTTCATATACAAGCTTTTATATCATCTAGGACCAAAGTACTTGGGAAGACAAATCCAACGAACCCAAATTTGACGTGGTGACTCTTTTCGTTTAGGAGTTTCTATGACCTTTGGTTTCCATCATCAGACCAGCTCGATGGTACCATGACATTGACACTGAACTTACTTAAGTTACACATTTTAGCACCATCGGTTGAGAATAACTGGTCTAAAATTGAGTTACAAGATACCACCCGAACAAATTTATGTACCTTATTTGATAATAATAACTATGTTTATAGTATAAAATTTGACTTGTCTAAGTGCTTATTTTGTAAACCTAAAGAAATAAATTTATTGATTCTGATTCTGATACATAGCAAGTTAAATAAAGAGCTTGTAATATGATCTAATAAGCTGTATGCTTACTACAATGCGTAAACTGCTGATCGGTCCTCTTTGATCGCTTAATGCTATTGAAATTCTGATTAGACTTATAAATATATTGCATACATGATTCCCTCTTGCAAATCTCTTTTGATTTCTCCTCATATCATATAATTTTTTACTCACAGCGGAACGGAGACCGTATATGCGTTTAGTCTTCAGTTGACTGACGTCAGGCAGAAAAAAACAAAACACGGTAGTGTTGGGCAATACCAGGCAATTGATCAATTGTATAAAGTTGAGTAAGGTCAACACAGTCAATAAAACGCAACAGTCACAGCGAGCCACAAACAAGTACTGAAAGGAGGTCACGAAAAGGATAAATTCTTTATCCATGACTGAACTGTGCTATGCTTAAGTGTTTGTTAGCTGGAACAATAAGTTGAGCCGCCGCGTCATGTATCATTGAACTATATGCCTACATAACTGTGTAAATCTTAATAAATATTGCCACGACCGATGTGGCGCGGTGGGCGAAGGTCCGCCTGCGACGCAGGAGGTTGCGGGTTCGATTCCCGCCTCGGGGCAAATATTTGTACAATCTGCAAATATTTATTCAAGGTGTTCTGGTCAATTTACTATGTATAATAAAAAATATCTATCTATGTAATATATTGTATTATGTAAATATATTAGTTATCTTGTACCCATAACACAAGCTCTGCTTAGCTTGGGGCTAGATAATGCTGTGTAAATTGTTCAGCATTATTTATTTACTTTCTATCAGAATCATATTTAAATGAATTAAAAATTCTGAAGATTTTCACATATCATCATTTAGCCAAAGCCAAAGTAAGCTTCACTTTATCGGTACCAACTAACTGATATTATTTAAGTCCTTAATACGCTGAAGAAGTATGCAGAGAAGCGAAAACAAAAATTGTTGACTCCGCGCTATTCTCAGGTTTCGCCTCATGCAAGGCGCGAACTTGGCCCCCCCGGTGGACAGACAGAGGCAATACTGACGCAAGGAGGAGGAGTTGAAACGAATAAAGTAGAAATGTAAGAACATGAGACTCACAGAACAATCAGCCTTTGAAGACTGCACACAGCCCGAGTCATCGTTCCGTATGCAGCATGCGGTGTCCCGCTCCCGCCTCGCGGAGGCAGCTATGGCCCGCGCTATTCTCACGTCCCGCCTCATGCAAGGCGCGAACTTGGCCCCCAAGTGAATCAGATCTGCCGCCCGCGGCCCCAACCAAAATGAAGCAGGTTCCTCCCATTCAACCTTGAAAAGAACAAAAAGTTTTATGAAAACGTTTTTCACATGGTATAAAAAAAAACAAGGTATAGTCTTCCAAGATACGATGGTCACGTGGGTACTCTTTGCTTACTTACGTCATCATTGCCACCTGCGAATGTGAACACGGATCTGTTTCTTGGTGTGACTAGTAGCGTAAAATCGTAACACCCCGAATTATATGTATTACCTGCATAAATCTGATAAAACTATGTTGTTTTGTATTTACCAATTATTTATCACATTGATTCGTGTTTAATAAACGCTGTTTTGACTGATCTAACAAACATATCTGACGATTCACATTTTTTTATTAATTTTCAATGGGCTATTATCACATTTGTTTCCCAACTTCTACGTTTCGTTGAAATAAAGTGGCAACTGGACAGTGATGTAAGCAAGAGACACTCCCGGAGGAGCAGGCCTTGTTTTCTTGGATCATGGTTTTTCAAAATTCATCAATAAATACAGAAATTATAACTTTTATAACTGTCATCGTTACAGGTCCCGTCACGGCTTAATAGCGCTGAACTAGCGCTGACCTTGAAGCGCAGAAGTCGATTTTTAGATTTTAAACAGTTTTACATTTGCATAGAACCCCCTCCACTTTCGTCAAGCGCTATTAAACCGTGACGAGACGTGTAAATTCGTTGATAGTCTCAAAGAGGTGAGGAATCAATAAAAGCTTTGTATTTTTTCTATTCTCCTGATTTTCTTAAACTTGGATTAAAACAAAAGATTGTGTTGCTAGAGATGACATCTCCAACAGCAGTTATTTAAAGTAAATCCTTATACTTCATTAAACTCCATTAAAGTTCGTTTTTGGTGCTTCCAAATAAACGTCGACATAAAATGTTATGGCTCTCATCTTTGGGACCCTTAAAATTACAAATTTCATCAGCGTCATTTGCTATGAAATTTACGAAAGCGGTTCTAGAAAGGAATAACATAAATCTTTCATTTTTTCTGTACTTACCGTTGGGACCATCCTAACGACCATAATAGGTCCTAAATCTGTATTTTCGTAGGTATATAAGAAGCCATTATCACCCAGTTAAAGTAGGTGATGTTTTTTCAAAGATTTTCGTACTTATTGTAACATTAGGATTTGTTTATTATAGTTCAAAGTAAATATATTACATAGGTCAGCAGGTTAGATTGTCTAAAATGACATTGGTTCTATGAACCGACTATAAAAAAACGAGGAGGTTCTATGTTCGGATGTACATGTAATGTATGTTTTATGTGTGCACCTATGCTTGCTCACCGATTTCTCTGTCAATATTGGATAAATTTTGATGATTCTTATGGTTTTTAACCGATTTAATAAAAGGAGGAGGTTCTCAATTCACCTGTATTTTTTGTGTGTTTACGCGATATCTCTGCTGATATGGACTGATTTTGAAAATTCTTTCATTATTTGATAGAACATAATTTCGAGATTGTTTCATAAAAAATATATCCCCAGGGGAATAGTATTTATCTAGCAAAACTTAAAAACAGTGTAAAAGTAAGGGAGTTTTAAGTCGGTTTATCGTTTTTTAAAACACGCCAAATTATGTAGATATAATAATCTCGGGGTGATTCCATATTCATTTAATTCCCAACTACTTAACTTGAAACTTCGACTTCCTCGACTTTCGAGTTCAAGTCGGTTTTTAATTAATGTAAAATAACATATTTTTAAAATGACGTCATTCGTCTGAATAAAACCGTTGTCACCGACGCGACGTCGCAGACGCCCATAATGCTTAAAGCTAATATAAACGACGAGTTTTATTTGCGTTTGGAGACCACAAAAACGAAAACTTCGTTTCTTTGCGACTCTACAAGTCTAAATGAGGTAAAGCTTTTAGTCAAAACACGTTTTGTCAGATTTTACGTTGCTTACACAGTGCAAAATATTTGCTATATAACTTTACAAAGGCAACATGGTTGACTGAGACTGAGACTTATAATTCATCATCATCATCATATCAGTCCATAGACGTCCACTGCTGGACATAGGGTTCCCCCATACGACGCCCCAAATAGCGCTCCTGAGACGCCTCCATCCATCGACTCCCTGCGACCGCTACGATGTCGCCGGTCCATCGAGTGGATGGCCTCCCATGTAGGGGGACTAAGGGAACCTACCAGAGAAAGGGCAGCAGCTTTCTTCGGAGTATTTTTCAACGCCAACACTACGATCACCAATCCGCCTGCCAAGCGTGGTGATTATGGCAAAAACCCCCCCTACATGGGCGACTTATAATTATGACAGTTTAGTAGTTTCAATACGTAGTTATATTTGTTTTCATACACCAAATATTGAATTAGACAATTAGATGACCGATGTGGCGCGTTGGGCGAAGGTCCACCTGCGACTCAGGAGGTTGCGGGTTCGATTCCCGCCTCGGGGCAAATATTTGTACGATCTGCAAATATTTGTTCAGGGTGTTCTGGTCGTTTTATGTATAATAAAAAATATCTATCTATCTAATATATTGTATTATGTATATCAGTTATCTAGTACCCATAACACAAGCTCTGCATAACTTGGGGCTAGATAATGCTGTGTGAATTGTGTCCAGCATTATTTCCATGATCACGGGCCATATAGTGACCCGGTCTTTTGGGAGGCATGCGTGGAGCCGAAGCCAAGAGCACCGGGGCCCTTCATGAGAATTAATCTAAAAGCGAGAGCTACACATAGCGAGCATCATCCTTGGTTGCACAATATGATACATCCAAAGATGATACCCGCCAGGTGTAGAGACTATTGTAAAGGAAAATGAAAGTAACAAAAAAACCATGTTATTGTGGTGAACGGATGGACTGGGTAATTGGGCTATGGGGGAGACTATGGATGCCTGTCATAAGCATACTTTCAATACTGTTACAAGCGGCAGACGGTGGCTTGCCGAATGCTGGATGGGTTCCTTAAAATATCGGCATAAACCAACATTATTATTATTTATTTATTTATACAAACTCAGCTTTTATGATATTAGTGTGAGGGCATTTAAGAGTATAAGCCATTAATCACACACAATATTATTAAAAATGTGAAGTTTGTTTGGATGGATGTTAGTTACTTCTTCACGTTAAAACTACTGAAAGAATCGGACTGAAATTTCGCATACAGGTAATTTTAGGCCTGGATACATAAGCTACTTTTTGTGATATAAATCAGTTCTCATGTGATAAAAACTCCCTTTAAACATTTCCAAAGTAACAACGCGTGTGAAATCGAGGGCATAAACTACTATTATAAATGTGAAAGTTTGTATGGATGGATGTTTGTAACTTCTTCACGCTAAAACTACTGAACGAATCGGGCTGAAATGTATAGATTTAGGTCTAGACAAGGTTGTCTGGAAGAGATCGCTCTTAGCGATAAGGACGCCCATTGTGCAACTATGTTATCTAAATTTTTCTGTATATTTATATTTTCTTGGTCTGCAATAAAGTGTTATGTTTTGTCTAGACATATAAGAATAGCACAGAACCTTCTTTTCATTCCATAAATGAAGATAAAACTGCATTTACTTGGCCATATAGAGCAGCACATTTGACAACGATTATATAAAAATAAGTAGGTACATTGGGTATTCAAAAATCATTCCCATTGGATAGACATTACCTTTAAACTTATCCATAGAAACAACACATAAAATAAATAATGCTGGATAATACACACAACAGCATCTACGAGTATGTAGCTCCAAGCTAAGCAGAGCTTGCTTTATGGGTACTAGATGACTGATATACATAATACAAAATGACATAAATAGTTATCTTTTATTATACATATAAAATACCCAGAACACCCGAGACAAATATTTTCAGATCGCACAAACATTTGTCCCAAGGCGGGAATCGAACCAGCAACCTTCTGCGTCGCAGGTGGACCTTCGCCCGCTGCGCGACATCGATCGTCATGCAAGACCACGTCCAGAAACTACTTTTTGAATAATATAAATATGTTTTAACTGATGTGTTAGGGCCGTGGGGCCGCGGCGTACGAATATCGACCCCTCCAACTCAACCCGTGGATGTCGTAAGAGCCGACTAAGGGAACTTACCAGAGGATGGGCAGCAGCTCCCTTCTGAGTATTTTTAAACACCAACACTGCGATCACCAATCCGCCTGCCAAGCGTGGTGATTATGGCAAATCCCCCCCTACATGGGAGACCACCCACTCGTATGGACCGACGACATCGTAGCGGTCGCAGGGAGTCGATGGATGGAGGCGGCTCAGGACCGCTATTTGTGGCGTCGTACGGGGGAGGCCTATGTCCAGCAGTGGACGTGTATAGGCTGATGATGATGATGATGATGATGTGTTATGGAATTTTATATGTATACTTTTGCTATTTCATAATCACGAGTGGTCATCCCGTGACCATGATTATTGCGACGCGATGAAAACGTTGAGAAACAAAAAAGATGGCGATAAATACTCGATATAATGTTTGTTTTGACGCGTACCAATTTTTTTTACGGCCGAACTAAATTCTTATTTATACAGACTAACGGAATCACCGAAGATTGCAATATTGAAGACTATTTAATTAATAACAAAGAAAATTACAATCAAATAATAGAAATAAATTACTAGTATTTACAATACAAACAATTGAGCTAACTGCAGACTGTTGCAAAGCATCTACAGGTAGCTCAACTGGTCCTTGGGGTAGCGGATCAACCCGGGTTTAAAAAAAAATATCTGAGTGCCTGTTCGAAGCGACGACGTGTGACCCAAGAGCTGGTGTATCTGGCGCAGCACATTAGCATTGCCATACAGAGCGGGGCAATGCAGCCAGCGCTTCTTAAAGACTATAATATCAATAGTTAACAATAGCAATGTTCCTTATATTTGCTCTTATTTACTAACTCTACAAACCAATTTCAGTGAATAATAAAAAAGGCACACTTATTATTACAACGTACTTTCGTTTACTTAGTTAAGTACGTATATCGATGATCAATCTAGCGCGAAATACGAACATCAGAACTTCCAAGCTTTCGCATTCATAAACTCTACGAAAGTTACAGAGGTAACTTTACCTACATACTTTACCTCATTGTAATACCACTAAAACGACACAAAGTAAAAGTATTAAGAGAGCGCTATGTAGGTCGCACTGCCTTTGTGAAACCTTCCTTTTGTATAGTTTTTGCTGCTGAGAGCAGTCTCATGATGAGCCATATTTTAGTAGAACGACCGCAAAGGGTCAGCTCTATAAATTATGAGGTCAACGTACGTTTTTTAGTTCATAAATATGTCGTTTCTGCCAAATCTTTGGGTCTGAATAGGTTGTTTGCAGATTTTACGACTTTTGATTGCGGATTGTACAGTTCGTAAACCTTTCGTATAAAAAGCACAAATGATAATAAAGTACAGATGAGCATTTACTCGTAGATTGTATTATTATACTTTTATTTTACCATAGTTGCAGTGGACCGTTAAAAAGCATATACCTATATTTTTTTTTGTTTTAATTTTTGCCTATCCATTTTTAATTGAGATTTTAACATACGAAAGAAAAGAGAAAGAAAATAAATTTACTGTCTTACATCAAAGATACATTATTAGAAGAACCTTACAAGATAAAAGACTTGACGAGGATATTGATACTTCATTAATCAAAATTCAGAAGTAATAGGTAATAGGTACCTCCGTAGTGATTAAATAAATCGTTTTGGAGGTAAAATGTCCGCAAAACACAATCGAAAAACATAACTCGCTTACAAAAAAAGGTCATTGCCATCACAAATGTTACAGAAGAATAATTTTACTAAAATAATTTGATTGTTTTAAAAACTAAAAACTGACTTCGAATCCCTTAATAATAAAATTACTGTGTTTAAGTATCGCGGGACATAAACAAATCCCACAATAGTGTTTTTTTATAGGAACACTTTACAGGGTTTTTGGTAATTCGAATGTGTTCGTGGTGATGGGCAGAATCGCAGTTCACGCACTGTCAGTGAAGTACTAATAACCCTGTATAATAGCGGGAGAATTTTCAAAATCAGTCTATGTAATTGACGAACATAGGTAACTAAAAACATACATACAGCCGAACAAAAAAGCTCCTCCTTTTTTCGAATTCAGTTAATAAGATCTTACCCCACGCATTGCGTACTAAAGTTACGAGAATAATATCTGCTGCATTAAGTTTACTGTACTTTAACTTGCTGACTGAGATAGTGAAGAAGGCTCGAAAAATATGAGCATTTCAAGATCACCAATTAATCAAGTGCATGTTTGTAGTGAGCTTTTGTGCTGTACATTAGTGTTCTATAGGGGTAAAGTGTGATGAGGGTCATTCATTCATACTCAGAGACCTAAATTATTTTGGTCCCCAATAAAAGACATTGCTATTTTTGGTGTGGACAGTCTTCCCCAACCAGATTTCCCCTTGTAGGTGTCATTGTTAAAATGCGTTCCCTCGCGTTGCATACAGTGGTAAGCTACAAATATATCCTCACCTGCTGTAAACTCAAACTCTTCACCAACACCTGCCCCGAGTGCGTATGTCGCCCAAAGCCGACCGGCCCGAAGCCATAGCATAGGAGAGACAGTAGCAGCACCATCGTCTGCACCGTGCTGACCCACCACGTGAAATAAGGCCTGTAGTCGGTCAGCTCGTCAAGTTGTCGTGCTACATCCTCTTGATGTGTTACTGACTTACGAAGTGATCGCCTGGAAAAGAGAAATGCAATTAGTGTAATGGTATTTTATCTGCACATGAATTTGTTTGGTTCGGTTGGTAGGCTTATTCAATAAGGATTACTGCCATAGTTGTGATTGAAATCACGATTGCTGCCAATAAATCATTTATTATCAAGAAATGTACTGGTAAAAGTTTAACAAATTTTAGCATTACGACAAGCAATCTTTACTGAATAATGAAATGGGAGTTCTTCAAGAAGGCATGTGTCGGGCTAAAGCCACAACACAGAGACCTTTCATGAGAGTAAGTTACTTTTTAAGTAATATTACTTACTATATATATTACTTGTATAAGTTATACTTGTATAAGTATATATTACTTGTATAAGTTAATGTTGTAGCGCCCCAACGAGGTTCATGTCATGGTCTCACTACTACATACATAAGAACTCGATGTAACACATGAAACAATATTAAAAATAAATAAAAAAGAGTTTATATTTTAAAGGTGAAGGCAACAGATAGCGGTTGATATCCATGGCTGTACAGGACGATCGGATACGTCCCAAGAAAACCTCTATCCGGTGTAAAAGCATAAAATATTACCTAAATTGAAACGAAAATGAATATTATATATATATATATACACATAGAGTGATTTTAAAGCACACATATCAATGAATGCCGCCAGCCATCTCTCAGTCAATAACTCAGAACTTAGAATTTTGCTCTAATTTTGTCGTAAGTAATTCAGCTACCACGACAATGAACAAAGGGTAGGTATTTACAGCCGCAAAGCAAATTCATAGAAACATGAAAATATTACCAAACAAGAATAGGCTATGATTTGTGATACCGTATACCATTGATATTGCAAGATCCAAAGGATACTGGATATCCGGGGAAGGCAATAACGCTTCATACTCGTACCATAAATAAAACCCATGTCACTCCCGAGGCTTTAATTCAATACCCATTACAGGAAGTTTTAAACAAAGTTCGCGTAAACAACGTTATATTACCGGGGGTAGGGTAAGGCTAGTTGTAAAAAGCCGGTTAGCTATCATAGTTAAAACTAATTTAATGGATTGACTTATCTGAACTGATTTACTGCCCTCATTTACTGTTTATGATAAATATAATTGTGTATGATGATTACATAATTATCATCATCATCATCATCAGCCCATACACGTCCACTGCTGGACATAGGCCTCCCCCATACGACGCCACAAATAGCGGTCCTGAGCCGCCTTCATCCATCGACTCCCTGCGACCGCTACGATGTCGTCGGTCCATCGAGTGGATGGTCTCCCATGTAGGGGGGGATTTGCCATAATCACCATGCTTGGCAGGTGGATTGGTGATCGCAGTGTTGGTGTTTAAAAATACTCAGAAGGAAGCTGCTGCCCTTCCTCTGGTAGGTTCCCTTAGTCGGCTTTTACGACATCCACGGGTTGAGCTGGAGGGGTCGATATTCGTAAGCCGCGACCCCACGGCTTACATAATTATACGATAAATATATTAACGTCTCTACAAAACCCGTAGAACGGCGAGAGCGTCAGTAGCAGTCAAATTGTTAATCACTAAATTAATTGGGTGGATTTGTATTACACTTGAAACAATATGTCTTACTAGTCTAGCCGTTTTGGTGTTTTACCTAAAAGTTCGAGCCAAACAGCTAGAAAAGCGTAAACGCCTTCATTTTGACATTATAAACGTTGTCTCAAAAGTCTCATAAGATATCGAGCTCGCTTCGTAAGTTATTCAAAGTCAAATGTCACAATAATTGCGTATGTATACACGATTTTTCAAAAATGAATGCGTATACGCGTTTCCAGCCGATTGGCTCGAATTTACTGCGTTTTAGGGCCGCCATACACGGACTGCTTGGAGCAGCCATTATCGACTGCTTCAAGCTGCGACTGCATAGTAAACTACTGTCTTGTGTGGAATTAAGAGCGCGGGCGGAGGTAACTGCGCGAGAGCAGTCGACGACGACTCGTGTATAGCGGCCCTTACTGTTACACCAACTGATAAAATATAGGTATAGTATTTTCTTGAAAAAGCCGGTGTTTCAAAAAGTCGGTTGGCACCTGAAATTTTACCCACCCAGGAATAAAATATTGCCGGATTAGAAGCACGGCTCTTCAGCGTTATTTTAATCCTTTTAACTACTTCGTAAGTAAGATTCATTAGAGTCGCTGTCCAGCTTGTTTGTGTTACCTTGCTAAAAACATACTTATGTAGTTATTAACTTAAACAGGGTTCTATCTAACTAGCTTCTGCCCGTAGCACCACCTCTTTCATTCCAGGATTAGAAGTAGCCTTCTCCGGGATATCATCATTGTGTTACATTGCTATAGACATACTTAAGCAGTTATTAACGTTTACAGGGTTCTAACTAGCTTCTGCCCGCAGCTCTACTCGTTTCATTCCGGGATAAAAAGTAATCTTTCGGGATATCATCCTCCTTCCGTATAGCCATATGGGCCTGAAAAAGTAGCGGACAGACGGTGATACAGTGTTACCATGTTACTTTGGCTTTGATAATATACCTAATATACTACATAATAAATAAGTAATTTATACTCTAGCATGCAAATGTGGGCAGTTAAATGTGAGCACTGACTAGCGTTAAGGGGCGTAATATAACGTGATACACATCGAGCGTTCCTGCAGTTAGTACGAGGAAAAGGCGAAGAAAGTGCTCACAACGAGCAACGAGACAAATACGGAGGACGGCACACGGCGTAACGTATCATGCTCGCTGCAAATAGTACATTCCGCCCTATAACAATGTTCAGTGGCCTTTGCATGTGCTCATGACCTCAAACGCCTTTATTTTTTCAGATAAATATCTTTGCGATTTTCAAAATCAAATCATTGCGAAATTTCAGCCTAAACAATACATTAGTATAAGAAAAACGCTTAAAAGGGTTTTGAAAATTCCCACAAGATTACAGGAACGAGAAAATTTCTCCGGCGCTTTTTCTAGTAAGTACAGTGTAGTTAAGCATGGCGAAAAAAATCACGTTAAAAAGTCTTGAAGTAAAAAGTCGTGATTCAAAATAGTACGTTATCAAGATAATTTGTTTCCAACTAACCAAACAAGCACTCACGCAAATAACTTACTTAATTAAGCTCCAAATTGAGGGGAAACCCTAAAAGCGTGGTAAAAGCTCAACTCGTAGGTTATTACCCGATGACGAATTATTAAGCACTGAACAACAATTTCGGGGAATTAGTTAAACTGTTTTACAAAGTCAACCGTGATATAATGAATGCTTCCATAAAAAGTGATGAAATAAATTAACTTGACTAAAAACTCATCATAGTCATTCTATACTGGTCCACAGTTGGACGAAGGCCTCACCTAATAATAGTAATAATTGTGGCATAGAAAGGGAGCGTGGGGCTCTGGAGATACGAGGAAATATGCTGATCTACAGGTTCGCTTATTGTTCAGTTGATGTTAAAGTCTCTTTATTGATATCCTACGGCTAATCTTGTTACACCAGCGGCCTGTGGGTTATTTATACAAAAGCGTCCATTAGTGCACTACGCATCCTTTATAATAACTTGTTGAGAGCAATAGTGGGGCTGCCCAGATACTGTAGTGCGCCTGGCATGTTTGCGGACGCAGACGTTAATGAATTTTATGCTGTGATTCGCAATGGAATAACATTTATAAAACGTAGGATGCTGGGCAGCACCAACTGTCTGATAAGGGTTCTGGCTGACAGGCATTGCAGTAAGCTACAAAGGCACTGGATGTCAAGCCTGATCAACTCTTGTGCCAAACAAATTATTTATTTTAATTAACTTTCTGTGTAAGTACCTATGTATATTGTTTTTAAATTGTTTGAATTGTTCATCGGTTAGGTGAATAGGGCATAACTAGGTCAAAAAAATAAAAACGGTATATCGAGCGGGTTCCCAACCACTTTGCGCGGTTTCATTATTACTGAGCGGGTCGATGCCAGTCAATGACCGCCTACTGTCCTATGCTGTTTCAGAGATATTTATAAACTACGCACAAAAAGCTTGAAAACTCAAAGTCTAAGTAAGTAAAATGTCATTATAAAAACGTCGTGACTCTACCCTCTCTACTCGTACATTCGTCGGTCAGAGTGGTTTTAGAATAGAATAGAATAAAAATTTACTTAGCAGTCACACAAAAAACTGGGGGAAAGTAAAAAAAAACTTACCTATACATTTAAATTTGAATTAAACAAACATAAAATTGCTTTTATTATTATATATCTAGGACCAAAGTGCTTGAGAAGACAAATCCAACGAACCTATCGTGGTTAACTAGTTTCGTTTAGGAGTTCATATGGCCACATTCAGTCTCCATCATCAGACTAGCTCAATGGTACCATGACATTGCACTGTCACCGGACTTACATAAAATTGAGACTAAGATCCAAAATCTCGAACACCGCCGCCGCAAGGGTGCTTGCCTTTTGAACTTTTATAGGATACATTTCGGTGAATGCTCCCAGGAACTTCATGACCTGATCCCACCATCTCCCTTCCACTCCAGGTCAAGCAGACGGACGGCACAATACCATCCTTATCTGGTGGATATACCATCTACTCGTGCTAAGCGGTTTTCCTCCACCTTCATCATTCGGACCGCTAAGGATTGGAACTCGTTGCCTGCTTCTGTTTTGCCTGCCAACTACAATCTGGGTCTTTTCAAGTCAAGAGTGAATAGGTATCTTCTAGACCTTCGTAATACACCGTCGCCCATATCGTCACTTTCCATCAGGTGAGATTGTGGTCAACGAAGGTCTGTTATCCATAAAAAAAGTTTGCCAAATTTCAGCTCAGTGGGTTGAGGATAACTAGTTTAAAATTCAATTGCAAGATTCGTACCACACAAACTAAGGCAAGTAGGATAAAAGCTTGTCATTACACATATACATCGTCCACTTGGTGTGTATCCTAGCGCCCCCTGAGTTCCACAACACACTCCGCATCTGTATTCAGTATTTTGCTGGTCGTCGTCTCACCTAGTTCTACGCAGTGTAGGATTCTCTCTGGTCAAGTGGGATGTATGTCAATTGAGAGAAAACTTACCGAAAAAACCTCCCCACAACGCCCATCCCGAACTGCCTCCGGTTGGAGTTGTCCGCCAATGGCTCCAGCATCGGAGTGTGTATCCTGGCGCCCCCTGCGTTCCAGGACACACTCCGCTCTGGTCTTCGGTACTCTACGCCCCCGATTGGTGATCTTGCCCTGCAATGGACCACAAAGAAAAATAATAAACTTAAGTCGTATAGACAAAGATAGTGATTGAGTAAGTCACGCTATCCCGATTAGATCCTATTTAACAAGTTATATTTAAGCGGGATAGTATGACATTTGCGGACCTTCGCTCGCGCCGCGCAATATGATGGGTCGTCAGAAACGTATAAATAATATTGTAAATTTTCTCGCAGAATCATCTGATTAGAGCATAAATCAGAGCACTTGATAGTATGGGCACCAAAAGACTGTTATACAGAATACCCTCAGAGCTGAAATAAATACTTGTAGGTCATACAAACCTAGAAAACCGAGATGTTCCACCATTAGAGATATTAGAGCATAAGTACTTATACGAACTAAAGTTGTGTATAGGTAGAGTAAACCCACTCAGCGTTTTATAGCACTAGGCATTTGCTCATTACTACGCTGGTTTCTAGGTAAAGCCTAGCGAGTATTTGAAATCCACCAAGTTATCCAACCATTCATCAACGACTCTAGTGAGTCGTTGATGAATGGTTGGATAACTGAGGTCATCTCTCCAAATAACCCCAATTTATGCTGAGCAAAGGAGTAAATAGATATAAGTAATAACTCAGAACGCTGACATAAATGAAGTATGCAAGCTCACTTTATGTTAATGAAGACTAAAATTGCTCACTGAGTGAAAATAGAAGCAGCCAGTGAATTTGTAAATTGCTTTGAATGCACATTGTCTTCTAAAGCAGTGCACTTTATATTGATTCTTAAATAGCTCTTCTAGAGTATTGAAAGATTATAATCCGTTAATAACAATAGTTTTTTTCCATGATTAAATTATACAAAACTCATTAAAAGTAATAGTGTTATTAACCAAAATAGTTTCTAACAATGATTTATACCTAGTTACTAGTTTGAAAATATTTTTTTAAGGCGCAATATGATGTGACACTAGCACCACTCTTGAATTTTTCTTGTATTATCGTTATGGAAAAGAATAACCAAAAGTTCTCGCCGCCATTTTATAATACCCAGTATAAAAAGTACACAAAATGATTACAGAAAATGGTTTATAGCGCTAGGTGGCCACCTAACGCAATAAACCATTTTCTGCCAACTCTAAATGAAACAAAACTATTAAAGAGGTATCGAAAAATTGTTTATATTGGGAATTATCAATTGGCGACGATTTTTGGCGAATTTTCGGTAATTCTTTTCCATAACGATAATACAAGAAAAAATGCCAAAACCCCTTCTACATGGGAGACCATCCACTCGATGGACCGACAACATCGTATAGCGGTCGCTGGGAGTCAATGGATGGAGGCGGCTCAGGACCGCTATTTGTGGCGTCGTATGGGGGAAGCCTATGTCCAGCAGTGGATGGGCTGATATGATGATTTTGATGAATAAAAGAAAAATAAAGAGTGGCGCTAGTGTCACATCACTATTCGCCTTAATTGAAAGATTCAATTATGAACGCCTTATTCTTAAATCATATTGTACAACTAAATATTGCTGTACCACCATGGCATAGGTACCTACAATCTTTACGACATCGTAGCAACAAATAAAATATACTTTACGACGAAATAGTTTCAATTTTAGTCAGTTTTTTATCAGACAATATTTCTAAGATTCACACTAACAACGATAATGGTAAAGCGAGTGTTTAGCGAAAATTATATTTCCATCTTATGCAGCGCTTCAGAAAACGGAGTGCCTAAGCGACCACAAAGCATTTGAAGCGTAACACTGGTGAGCCATATCTATTTAGTTTACCAATCACCAATCACAGCTATGAACCGTCCAAATAGGTTAACTACTTTAGTCATCACGTCATAACGAAATAAATAGTGCTGGATAATCCACACAGCATCATCTAGCCCCAAGCTAAGCAGAGCTTGTGCCATGGGTACTAGATGACTATACATTTCTTATATAGATAGATATTTTTACTATGCATAGAACACCCGAGACAAATGTTTGCAGATCGTACAAACATCCGGACTCGAACTCGGAACCTCCTGCGTCACAGGCGGACCTTCGCCCACCGCGCCACATCGGTTGTCGCTACTCGTGTATTATGATAGATCTGCAATGCCTTCGTGCATTTTTCTATTCAATGATTCAAGTTTGCCTGGGAGAAATCGCTCTCAGCGATAAGGCCGCCTGTTATACTGTATTTATTTTAGAGTTTTTATGTAATTTTTAGTAGGTACAATAAAGTGTTAATTCATGCATTCACTCCTTTCTCACCAGTACACGTATGTACATCTACTGCTGGACATATCTCTCCTACACAGCCAGGAAGGCCCCCAGCGGGGATTGCCATCATCACAGCGCAACAAAAACAACAATCCGCCTGTCAACCGTGGGACAGGCGGATAGTAGCTTGATGTCGGAGTGTCAAAAAGACTATAAAGGAAGCTGCTTCTCTGGTATGCACCCTCGGCTCGAACGACATCCATGAGCTGATTTAGAGAGTTGATTCATACGCCGAAATTCACCAAATAACAGATTTGAAATCCTGTTTATGACTTAATGAGTCGAGGCTCGTCATGACTCCGCCAACATGCGCTAAAAAAGACAAGATTGATATCCCAAGAGGGATTTGAACTCAAGTGACAAAAAACCTAACTTCTGACAAACGCAACCAAGTTTTTATGTATATTTATCCCAGAAAATGGACTAAATTTTGAACCAATCAATGCGCGATTGCGGTTTTCAGAAAAATTTAAATTTGACATAGGGCACGTAGATATTTGTATTCATTATTTTACTTTTAAACAACACGGGTAAGTCCAATCATTATTTTATATAAAATAATAATATAATAAATAACCAATATTTATTCAAATAAAATAAGCACCACTGGGACGACTATCCGGACTTTACCCTATGCCTATTTACCGGCACCGAGTGACTGTATCCAGCTACTATCCTCGTCTAAACCAGTAAAGGCAGTGAGCCCAAACAAACAAGCTTAACAATTATGCACGCCACATAAACAGACGGCCAAACGGGCCATTGTTAGTAGAAAAATACGCATGAATAAAATACAGGTAAACAATGTTTGTCGTATGAGTGTTCCTGCTTCGGCAATATGAAAATTAAGGCTTTATAAAAATGTTAGAAGTTACGGTGACTTTATTTCATGTAAACTTTAACGATGTATGTTTGTTCAACCTAAATGTCCTGCTTACTGGGGGCCTACTCGGATAGGGAAAATCGTAGGTTCTGACTCGTTTTCGTACAAACCCAACTCTTATCTCGCTTACATCAGATTAGCGTTTACACAAAAATTTATCAGAAACTTAGATTTAGTTTTTTGCGAGTACGGGCCCTGACAGTTGTTTTCATAGCATACACTAGGAAAACGCACAAATAATCTCGGTTAGGTGATTTAGAACAAGCGCCAACACTTTTATTTCACCGGTCCACTGTCAGCAAGCTATGGACTTGAAAACCGAAGGCTGGGTGTGGCCAAAGTGTACTAATGACAATGATGGTCCTTACCCTTGCGCAAAGTTCTCGTCCGGATGCGTGAGCGACGACGTTGTCGACGGCAAAAAGAACACGTCATTGACTTCCACGTCGTCTTGTATCGAAATTAGACTATCGCGTCAACTTAGACTAATAGTTATTCTTAGATACGTCGTTGTCCTTTCGCTTTTGTAGAATTCGTGACTTCCCCCAAGTCCGGATGCGTAAGCGGCGACGTCGTCGGTGGCGCAAACAACACTTCATCGACTTGCACATCATCTTGTATCGACATCAGACTATCACGTCATCTTAAACTACAAATTACTCTTAGATAAGGCGAAGCTCAATAAATAAATAAATTAGTAGTTCTTACCCTTTCGCAGAGTCCGTGACGTCCCCCTCGTCCGGGTGCGTAAGCGGCGACGTCGTCGGCGGCGCAAAGAACACGTCGTCGACTTCCACGTCGTCTTGCGGCGACATCGCGCTCCCACGAAACGACCGCGACCATTGCGCTGAGGTCGACTGCCGTGACTTTCTTGTCACCGCCTGTAGGATATAAAAATATATCAGATAACAAGTGATTCATTGAAAACTACAAAATCCCCAACGCACTCGCCGCTTTTTTTTTTCACAAAATAATGGGGCTTATATTATGTTGCTTATTTTGATAACTCATTCACCAAAATCGATTATACCATATTGTTGCTTTGAGGTAGGTAATAAAGAGCCGCGGCTAACCACATACCTAGATTGAAAAACATAACAATATTTTATATAGGTATTAATGACACTAAGAACAAATACAAGTCCCACGCGTCGTCCACAGTGGAGTTTTATTGAAGTTTTTGTAGCGTTAATATTATATTAATATTATTTTTATTTTAAAATATATTTTAAATTATCAATATTATCAAAATTTGTTTATGCTGACATCTTTACAGTACTTTATGTTTTTAATATCACCTACAACTACAAGACAAGATCATCTACGAGTTAATTAAGTCAACTTTACAATTTTGCATGCAATAGGAGAATCTTTCGAAAGACTAGAGGTCGTAGGTAGACTGATAAATAAACAAATAAGTCGGAGAAAATACGGATGAACAAAGAAAATAGTCTGAGTTGTATTGTACATTTAGGTAAGGCTTCCCTTTATACGGTTGAAAATGTTTTCCAAGCCATGAGTAAAACCAAGAATATAATAAAATCGAACTCGCTATAAAACCTCTTACATAAAAGCGCAGTTAAAATAGAAATACGATTCAATACAAACACGTCCAATACAGAACCAATGAGGCTGAGAGCCAAAATATATCTGGGACCTGACGCTGGGGAAAGATTTCGATACACATTGAAATTATTGTTGTAGCACTGGCTTGCAAGGTAGAACAGTGCTAGAACAGGATTTTCCTGACATTATACTAGCGTATAAAGCAATTGATAAGTAAGGGGCAATTCACTGAAAAGTGAGAATGAATAGGAAAATAGGGATAATATACCATTTATATCAAGTTCACTAAACCAAAGTTCTAGACTAAAACTTATGAATATTCCGGATTCTGTCTACTAATATTAAGTTATCCTAAATACAGTCTAGTCTTTATCTCCCAGAGTCGAGGCCCTGAACATTACTCTTCGAGATATCGTTAGAGAAAAAACACGACAGACGGTTTCTCGCTGCGGAAGCAGTAGTATTTCGTCGTCGTGGCTAGTTCCTTCCTCCGATATAGCTTAGCGGAACTTACACACACAGTGATAAAAGAAAAGCTAGTACACCTCTACAACATAAAACTGAATATAATTTTCTCTGACGCAAAAAGATATGTTAGAAGTTATTATCCGCAACTAATCTGACGTAAAACGCAAATTAATAAAGTTTTGGTCACGTGTGGATTCGCAAGTTTTATATTTTTTACGATCTAGCTTATATTTTTATATCAGTTTCTGCTCGCGGCTTTGCACGCTCTTTTCCCGGATAAAAAGTAGCTATGTCCTTCTAGGGATACCTTCTATTTACGCACATAATTTCATTAAGATCCGATCAGCCGTTTAGGTGTGATAAGCTAACAAGCAGAGTTAATTTGCAACTTTTTTATTAGTAAGGAAGGGTTAACTTTACTCAAACCATTCTCAAGAAATAATGTTTCTAACTCGCAACACAAAACAATTTAACGTCGAGTTTGAAAAATTATTTTTATAATTTCAATAGGAATGTTGCCGGGCGAACTTCGAACCTGCTTATCACATCTATGTATGTATCCTCTTATTATCCATGTATTTAACCTGTTTACTTCACATAGTACATAGTTACCAGTTAGTAGCTTCGACCAGAATACCTATTTATTAAATTTATTTCTTGTTATATAACATATTTTGTGGCACCAAATTGCCGTCCGTAACGTCAATTAGTATTAATCTCTTTGGCGGAAAAACAGCGCTGAGGATAAAATGTTCAGCACACCCTGAGCCAACCCCTATTTTGGCGCAGGGTCATGGAGGCAGAGACACCTTATTTTTATTACCACCCTTTTGTGTCACTTACCACCATGTAAAATGTTTTTGTTTACCGTTTGTTTATTTTATGCTCTTCTGTACCTGTGTCCAAATGAATGTTTATTTCAATCTTTTCTATATGAGTAACCTAGTTTGTGAAGTCCGATGAAATGTTAGTGTTCTTTCAACACAAACTAGGTTCGTTGTTAACCCGCTAACATTCATCAATTAATTCGTCAAACAATGAAATTTTTTATAGTAAAACTAGCTGACCCGGCAAACGTTGTTTTGCCATCGACCACTGAGAGTTGAAGATTATTACAGTACTAACAAATATCGCTATTAAAAAATGGGAGTTGGTGTTAGAAAGGTGAAAATTGAGGGTAATACATATGTATGGATTTTTTTCATGCCAAATTACAAAAAAACAAAAAAAAAATATAAAAATTAAATGATATAACCAATATAATGATAATAACCAATTGTTATTATCATTTAGGGGTATAAAAAATAGTTAACAACCTACTCTCAGACCTACCAAATATATACAAAAATATTCATAAAAATCAGTCAAACCGTTTCGGACGAGTTTGGATACAAACACCGTAACAAGTAAAAAAGAAAAAGAGCTGAAATCGACAAATAGTACAAATTCTGTCGAAAAATAAGCATCAAGAATTTGTGTGAATTTGGTAGGTTTAGTATGCGATCAATGTTTACGAACATTGAATTTTGAGTATGGCGTTATTATAGGTCATGTGCACAAAACCCTTCTCACTATTCTGCAGACGCAAAGAGAATCAGATGTTCACCCCCAGTTGGCAAACCACGAACCGCCACGATTATTTATGACGTCATAACGGTCGAGTCGATCCCGAAAGACATCGCTTTTATAATTTATCGCGCGGAAATATCTTAGCCTAATTCGTCCCTCGTATATTATAATAAAAATTTCTAGGGGGCTAAGGGTCCCCGACGTAAAACGTGTAGTCGATCGTGGGATGTAACGGAACGGAATTCTTATTCTGTCGGGGTTTTTTATTGCATAATATGATAAGTTAGCATGGCATGGTATTATAATATTATGGCCGGAGATGGGTTTCGAACAATGGAAAGTATTATCACTTTCTTTACATTGGAGTAGTTTTATTTCAGCCCGTCGTAATTATCATATTGTGTGGTTTTTGAAGAAATAGTTACTTTAATTATTACTAGCACCCATAACACAAGCTCTGCCTAGCTTGGGACTAGATAAGCAGCATTAATTATTATTTTCTGTTTCTCATTTCCATGATCACGGGTCATAAAGTGACCCTGAATAAATAATAATTAATTTTATTGATATTTAGTATGCATAATGTATATTATTATGCACTCTACTCATATTTAACGTAATATGTAATTTAATTGTTATTGTACACTGATAAATCACTAGATTTTTTTGAAATAACTAACTTGTAAATACTCTAAAAATAGAGTAGCACATTGTTTTTTTATAAATATTAAAACTAATTGTACTGATTGTCAATTGTTATTTATGACTACAAATTAAAATTATATACTTAACCTTATTCATGTTGAACCACGTCGTACACCCAAATCTTATGGTGACAGTTATAGCGACTATAAATGCTGCTGTTATTTTTGGTATAGCCATGGCTTATTTTTGTAGTTTTATCTCTTAGAATTGTCGATAGTATCTCATTTTTTTAAAACAGTGACCCAAGATAAAAGGTATAATAATAATATGCAAATAATAAAAAAATAAAGCTCTCGCCTGTAGATTAGTTCTCATAAAGGGCCTCTGCGCTATTGGTTTCGGTCCTACGCCTGTATCTCAAAAGACCGGGTTACTATATGGCCCGTGATCATGGAAATAATAAATAATGCTTCACATATTTATATTTAGAATTAAAATCTTGAAGATTTCGCAGAGTCAGAGTCATAAAAAGTGGTTTCTCCATGATACGAACTTTTTCTGGATTCTGGATTCTACATGAATCGAAAAAGTTCTTGAAGAATGGAACTCGCTGCCTGCTTCTGTTTTTCCGGTCAATTATAATCTGTCTGTGTCTTCTAGACCTTTGCATTGTCGGCTATATCGTCAGTTTCCATCAGGTGAGATTGTGGTCAAGGACTATACCAACAATAAAAAAATAACATACAAAATCTATTGACATACTGCGATAAATAAAGAATATTTTCGCGAGAACAAGTCTCTGACGTTGTACTTTTAAAGAAATAATAATGATTACAACAAATATAATGAATAATGGAGGTTATATTATAATCAACGAATTATATCTATTTCCATTCTGCAAATCTTTGTAAGGCTGTTACGAATCTGCCTGCCCTCATTAAAATGTTGTGGGAGGCCTTGTTGCCAAGCAAAATTTCTGAGTATAATGAATTCGCAAACATTTTAAGTAAATCTCATATTTAGATATTCCGTGGCTAAGTAGGAAATAATGCGGGTATTAAGTAAGAAACTGTAGTACCGTATAATGCATATAGTGTAAGTATATGCATAATCCATTTGAGTAAATGTGTAAAAAAAAAAAAAAACTGTGTAGATTATTCCTTAATTTTTTGCGTATTTTTTCAATTTTTATTTTGATATACATAGGTCTTTAATTTTGTATTTAATATGTGCCTGAAATAAACGTATTATTATTTATTTATATTGACTTTATAGATACGATTATCGAAATTTAGATATGTTCAATATCGAATTGAAAATACTGATATCTCCTTAATCATTCATTTTAACCTCAACAAAATTTAATACTAGTTAACATGTACAACATTTCTAAAAAATCTTTATATTTTTTCACTTTAGTAACGTTAAGTCTCCAAAACTCCTTAACACGTTGACTGTCAGTTTTGGAAAATTTCGTGGTTCGCCCAATGTTTGTTTTTTATAAACTGTTTTATTTATTTTTTTCCTAATAAAGGGCTGATATATTGATGGCTGCGTAATTAATTATACAGAAGGCCTACATTTTCCAATTCTTTGTTCATACGTCCCTTGAAAATAACAATTCTAATTTACACGTCCAGCTCAGGAAACGTGGTTCAATTGCTTTTAGCTAATGCATTACATGTAATGCACGAAGGTCAGAGCCTGACCAAAAATGCATTACACGTAAGGCACGAACAGTTAACGTGTTAAAATTAATGAAAAAAAAAACTATTTCTAGTAGTACTACACCTACCAAAACAAAACATACTTACTGACTGTCCTTGGATTTCAGGTAAACGTCAAGTGCTTTTAGCGTACTCGTTAAACATCCACCAACTTTAGCCGCTGTTTACTTAACTTTAAATGGGTAGAAACTAGGTTAGCAGCTAACTATGCCACCTGTGGCCAGGGATCTGTTTATAATATCACGGGACGGACATGGAATCCTGATTGACTTTATTATTCCCGGTTGTCCCCATGGGGACGTTCTGGTACGGGAAAAAAATTGTAAAGAGGAAATAATCTCCAAAAAGTTTGTAAATTTAAACCATTCAAAAATTATGAGCTATGACGCCTCTGTCGAAGTTGTGCGTCGTAAAGTTGCGTAGAAGTTTGTAATTGAAAATAACAGCCTTTCTCATGCTGTCCCGTGCTTATATAATTTGATCGTAAATCTATATATATCTACTATCCAGCATTATTTATTTACATATTTTTATCTATGCGACTTCGTGTCAATGAGTGTTATGAAGTAATAGCTTTATGGTTCAGTGTGGTCATTATTTTATACCAGCAAAAGATGAGTGTTACGATAAAGTAGCAATAAAAAACGCTGCGAAAATATTCTAGAAAGAAATGGAATAATCCACAGCACAAAATAAAATCCTTCTCACGCAGTTGCTTCATACGAAACATCAGGCGTAATGTATTAGACCAAGTTTTTGAACGAACGGTTGCATTTAAGACAGCAAAACATCAGTGCTACGCCTGCTACGCCGTAGCGAGCTACGACAACGTAGCATCGAAACTACGAAATTAGTGACAAAGGGGTTTGAAGATTGATTGTTGAGAGTTTTTTGGAAATAGAATTAATGAAGTTAGCGAAGAGGAGATAAAACGCCACCCTGAAGTACACCGGCAGCTAGTTAATATCAAAAAGAAACATTATCGTCCAAGTTTACGCATTGCCGGCGTCCGAACAGGTAAGTACGAAACCAATTAATTACATTTGGAGAAACGTTAAGAGAGTAAAGATACCTTATAAAAATGTCAAACTCGACGTTGTTAAAGGTATTACTAAAATCCAGAAGGGCTAGGCCGGTTGCTGATCCGTTCCAGATACCATCTCGTATGTCGTCAGTGATCTTGACGAGAGCTGATGCGGTACTTAGTACCGCATCAGCTCTCGTACTCACACACGTACAACTCTCGTAAAGGAACCGGGGGAACCGGGTTTACTGCTTTTGGAACCGGCTCTACACATACCTTGCAAGAACCGAGTATCTCAGAACCGGGTAGAACCGCGTCCATGCCCTAGGTACTATGGCCTGGATGGAAACCAGAGTATTAGTTAAAAAAAAACGAAGGTAACTTTTTACCAACAACCGCGAAAACTTCGCTTTTCGCCTTTATTGAATTTTTTTTCTATCTCGGGTGCGCTGATGATGATGATGACCTAAAGCGATGTTAGTTGCACACGGGCGCTACATGGGCTACATGAGCCACCCCTGAGCCCACTCACACCAGAACAAAATCCTTTGCATGCAGTTGTTTCACACTAAGCACTTCAGGTCTTGAAGGAACTTTGTTTCATTAGCCCGGTGCGCTATGCAAGCCTGGTATTAACTCGAGACATTCCCTGAACTAAGCTTTGCTGGACAAATTGAGTCTAGCATAATAAAGTGCTTCGCCGAATAGCTTATTAGTTACTAAGAACTAAGCGTATTCTAGAGAGGGTTTAGAAACGAATTTGACTATTTTCAAAGGTTATTTTTAGATATCCCTTGCACGATTCGTGAACCAATTTAAGGTTATTGTTTGAGCCAGTGTTAGTGTTTTAATGTAAAAATCAATGATTTACCTATAACTAACATGCGCCTTGGTTATTTAAATTTACTGCAAGTATATAAGAGCAGCAGTAGAATAAATGTAGTGTTAAAATTTAATTTGGCAAATGAAGGTAAGATCCAATCTTTGTCGATAGTGTTCTGCTGCTTTGATGGGGATTATCGTTCATCGGAACGAGCCATATTTCTAAGGTTGAAGACAACCACAGTAATAAACCCTACAAGTTAACAAGGCAACAAAAACCCCATGCTTAATTTTACACAAACAAGGTTCAACCCATTCATAGAACGTCGATACTTGTAAAATTTATTGCGTTTTGAACCGCCCTTTTCCCGTATTCGTAAATAAATATCGCTGGAACATAAATATTCTTGTGGCTGACTTAATTTAATAAATTTCAAGTGTATTTACTTTACTGTCAACAACTTTATCTAATAACAAGAATCTACAGTAAACTAAAAGTTTTTCTCTGTTAAATGATGTTTGAAATTCAGTATCTGCTGAATCGATAAACTTTAAAATTTGCAAGAAGATAGGACATAATATTATCAACGTATTAACTTGATCTTTATCGCTCATTGGTTCATCCTTGTTTACAGTAAAGTTTTCAGATATAGAAAAATAAATAGTATATTAGCTGCTGGTTTATATCACTCACAATAATTATTATGAGAAAGTTTTGATGGATGCGTGTTTGTTGCCTCTTCAAGCCAAAACTACGAAATGGATCGGGCTGTTTTGGATTTATGTAGTTTGAGACCCGGATTAACATAAATAGGCTAGTTTTTGTTCGAGTATTTGAGCTATTTTTACCGTTTAAATTAAAGTTACATGAGGACATCTACTTTTTCCTTCTGTTAGTTGCCCTAGTAATAGTAGTTTAATGACAAAATCCGTGATAATGCATTGATGTGTGTTTGCCACACGCCGACGAAAAAACAACCTTACTGATCGGGTTAGGCTGAAATGTTCACGCAAAACGATCTGGACGTGACTTAATAACATACAGGTCAGGTACTATCTATCCCAAAAAAACGTGTGCATAGCCCACGGGCTGCAGGTATAAGCTAGAAACGCATGCAAAGTCAAAAGAAAAAAAAAATAGTAAATCCACTTACAGCAACAACATAAGACAATCCGGTAAGCGTGAGTCGCGCCACGCTGTCCTTCCCAGGTGGCGGCAGCGGAGGTAGGGGGGGATCTTCGAGCGACGCCGGCGCA
Organism: Eupithecia insigniata; assembly: GCA_947859395.1. Lineage (NCBI taxonomy): Eukaryota > Metazoa > Arthropoda > Insecta > Lepidoptera > Geometridae > Eupithecia > Eupithecia insigniata. The sequence goes on along the minus strand of OX401999.1, from coordinate 6,223,072 downwards.
GGCAAAACGTCGGGTCGCTCGCGCACGCGCCCCCGCGCCTCTCTAGGGGCTGCGCCTGATGCTCCATACATACTGGAAGAGGAGTAACTGTTAGAGAATCTTCTAGAACAGTTATTCTTATGAAGGGTCCCTTCAACACCTTCTTAAGTCAACGAACGACGCCTGAATTTTCTAGTTTAAGGTAAGTATGCTATTTGAACGTCTCGGTGATCTATTTCGTCAATACAGGATAAAATTAAAAAAAAATAGATTTACGTAAAAATTTCTCCAGAGACCCTCAAATGCTGTGGGTAATTGCCATGGAATGGAAGACGTTAGATTAGATAGTACAGAAAAGTTAAATATGATCAGATTTTTTGTTTGATATAATGTGAGTTTTTATTGTTCACGAGATAAAATACACACAGAGGTACACGGGTCAAAAGTACATAACTTTTGACCCGTTTCAAACATTCTTTTTCTTAGGGTTTTTCTCAATACAAGAATCATTATAAGGTACAAATTATAGGATTGTTCTTAGAAACTCATCCATAATTTAAAACGACCATACATCAAAGGCGGTTATAGAAAGCACTCGTAAAAAACAAACAACATTTTACGACTCTTGTAAATAAATATGTAGGAACGAGAAAACGAATTGTTCTTCTTCTTGGAGTATAGCCCTTTCTTTGACAATTTTATTGAAATGGTGTTTTATCTTTTATTTATACCCGTTGTGACATCGTCACAAGATTGTTTAAGTCACTGCTGATAATTGATATGATGAAATGGAATTCCATTATTATATTTGAACCACCCAGTCCACTTATTAATTATTTATTAGTAGAGTATTTATTTTATTGGTAACTTTAATTAGTATCTACCGACTACCTTTACTATACCTTTAATTATTCTCAATTAAAAACTGTTTTGATGCTAGGTCTTCAGCACTCAATTTATGTAATTTTAGTGAAAAATCGGTTTAGTAATTGTTAGTACAATTTAACAGGTATTTATCGCGTTTTTTTTCCGACGTTTCAACAGGTTTCCACAGTGTTGTGGTCACGGGATGACTGACTCGGTTTAGTAACTTAACTATAAAACTCCAATAGAAAAATCAATCAAACCAGGATTCCCACAACGCTGTCCAAAAATGGGTCAAAACCAAGTCAAAACTAGTTCTTCCCAAGATCAAGTCAAAACTTTGGGATTGTAAAGATCAGTGACCAATTTCGGGTTTTGAGTGTAACATAGATTAACATACAATGATTTGCATGCCAACTGAGTTTCGACGGCAAAGTTCCAAGTCAGGAATTAACAAGAGCATTAATAAGCACGCGGCTGCCTTGCCGGAACCCTCTAGGCAAACAACTACTGCTTACTTCCTGCGACAGTTTACTGTACACTTGTAAGCCTGGTCGTTTCTAAATGCATGTTGTGGAGTACACAGTGAGGATTTCTTGTCAGAGTATAAGGGCCTTACCGCACCCGGATGCCACGGAAATATCCTTGACGACGTATTCAAACTTTTTATCTGTGTTATATGGTAGCTAACTCACTTGGCGATGGTTTGGCAACGTAGTCGTGATACAATAGTTTGGATACGGTGGAGACGTCGCCGTGGTGTCCCGGTAAGATAGAGCCCAGACTGACCCACGTATGCAACGTATGCGACGCATTATGAGAGCTGTTCGCTCGAATTCGTATGAAATCATATGGCTAGAGACACACTTATCATACGCCACGTCATCCGACATTTCCCACATTGCATCATGTACGTTGTGTAAAACGGGCCCAGTCTGTTCCTAGCTTTATGGGAGGTAGATGTAAACAGCTGTAATAACAGGCTTCATAATATTTGTTAGGAGCGATTTCCCTCATGGGAGTCCAACACTTCAGGTGTTGGACACACATTTACGTATGTCTTGTGTCGTGTGCTAAATAAACTTATTTAATTTCACTTCAGATCGCTAAGCCCGGGTATGGCTCAGGGTAAGTAGGGTAGGTAATTAGGTATATAAGTATGTCATAATTATGTTGTAAATCGGTAGGAAGCTACAATTCTTTGTTACATGAACTGATTATAAAGCTTTACATGCACGAGTTTTACACACGTTCTGGTCTCCACGGAAGACCAGCGCTTTGGTATGATCTGCTCTACCATAGCATATGCTGAGTGGAGTCCGATTTTGTCAGTTTTAGTTTTATTTAAGGTTTTATACTGTATTTTACATACCGGCAAATAAAATTCTTTTTACTTAACACTTTTTACACGCAAGGCCATTTTCCTAATAAACAAATTCACATAATTGCACTAGTTATTAGCCGCTATTTATCCTGTACGTTTGGCTAACAAATTATCTAGTTACACTGTAAACAAGCTGAATGTAGTGAAAACAAACCATCGAACTGAACGGAGGGGAAATTGAATTTTGTATCCGTTTTGTTTATTTCGCCGGTTGCATGCAAGCATGTTCAGCGGTGCAGCGCTTTTCAAATGGGTTTTTGATGTCACCTTGTAACGACGTATAAGAACATGAACTATGTATTGTTGTTAGGCTAGCAAAGCGAGTTTAAATGTTTAAATAGCTATACACTTCAGTAAAACTTATTTAAGAAACTTTATCCAACTCAGACCAGGCTTTTTAAAAATGATTATTGAAATGTATGAATGATTTCGGTTCGTACAATAGGTTTGGATGCAATGGGAATTGGCCTTGATAACTATATTCCGATTCCAAAACCTGGATATTATTTGTAATAAAAGGGACTTAAAGGGCTTTTGTAAGCCACGGAATATTGGTGGAAAATATTTAACAACATTGGTATCATCAAAGCAAAGCACAGAAGCTCGAACCAGTTATTGGTTTTGAAAGCTTTCATTCATCATTTAATAGATCTCTCCGTTCATTTTCAAATTCAAATATAAACAATTAAGAGAAAAAAAATCTCTTTATTTCGCAAAATTATAAATCCATATTGGGTTACATAAGCACACAAAAATATGAAAGAAAGAGTCAGAATCAGAATCAATAACTTTATTTCTTTAGGCTTACAAAATAAGCACTTAGACAAGTCAAATTTTATACTATAAACATAGTTATTAATATCAAATAAGAAATAAGGTGTTATTGATATTCTCTTCACTTCAATTTTTTGTCCACTAGTGGAAGAAGTGAAAAAGAAACCACTAGCACATTTATAATATCACTTAAATGTCTAATACATTCTTATTTTGCCTATCTAAATCTACATTTAGAGTAGTAGTTTAACGATAGTTTTTACTACAAGTGTCAGATTATGCGTTGTCGAAGTTTGTGTAGTTCTGATAACTGCTGTTATTTTGTTGTTTTCTGTAATTGCTATCAGTTTTTGTTAAGTTTTCATTCATTAACGTCTATGTTGACATAAAATATAATGGATACTAAATCAGAGCTTTATTTCCATGACACTTGGGTATTTATTCCAATATTAGAGGATCAAAAAAGATTATGGGGTCATTGACCAAACCAACTCTAACTTCATCATTGATATCTCAGAGCAAAGCAAAGATTTGATGCCGATTTGACTCCAGTATAATCCACTTAGTGTAATCCTCTATGAATCGAACACTAGAAAAGCAAGCGGCGGGGCGCCATTAAGAAGAAGTTGAAGTTAAATCTAACACTATTGTAAAATTTTGAATGTCCTTGACACCTTGATTGATGAGTTGCATTTGTACCATTTGTACTCGAGCCATGTCTATGGCTGAATAAAGTTTGAGATATTATGTATACATGACTTTATTACCCACTCACCTAATATCATCATCATCAGGATGATGGTCCGGCGGCAGATCGGTCCGGAGGTCGCCCATCGCCCGCGCCGCATGACGTCTCCGCCTCTCATACCACAGCCTTCTCTGTTCCCTCTCATTGTCTCGCTGCACCCCGAAGAATGTTTGCGTCTCCCTCTTGAGGTAGTCGCGGACTGCAACGGTGTGTACCCTGAAAATGCAAATTTGAATTTAGAAGATAAATAAAAGACCTACGAACGAAAACTTGAATTTAGAAGAAAAATTAAAACCAGGTAATTAAAACCCACAAAATTTTCAGCTGCAGAAGAACAATAATGGATATTCTGATTTCAAAATCGATTTCCAATATGCTTTGAAAATGATTTATCGTCTTTATTTTATTATATTTAAGAGAGAACATAACTTGTTATATGACATGAGTAAGTACCTACCTACTATTCTTTCGAATAAAAAGAAATTGAGATTGAGGTTCTTCGCAATATTGTTGTGAACAACCTCAATCTCAATTTCTTTTTATTCGAAAGAATAATTTTTATGTAAAGGATAGCCATCGCTATTCAGCGAGGTAATGCTGCAAGCATTATGGGCACGTTTGCACCGGGAACGGTCAGGGGTGGGTTATTTAATGATTAATTTTTATATTGTATTTTTTATACATAATGTGCTGTGAATTAGTGAATAAATTTTAATGAAGAAAAAAAAATTTTTTTATGTTTTAGTAATCATCCATCATTCCAAAGAAGAAACGCAAAAGTAACCCGCTGTCTTTTAGCCGGATAAGAATTAGGTTCACCGGTGTATCCGTGTCCAAACCAATTTAGGACACGGATACACTTCTATACTATGGTAGGACCTAGATCTGAAAGTTCCTCGACGAGAGATATTGCCAAGCATTTCAAAATCTTATTAGTACGACAGTTAGTAGCAAATTACCTTCGTAACCGTACGCCATCCTCATGCGCTGGCTGTGGTACCTGGTCTGGAGGCGCGGGTGGTGCAGACACCCGCTGCGGGGAGGTGGGGGGTGGAGCGCTCGCTGGCGATGATTGGCAGGCGAGCTGCGGCGCCAGCAAGCCCGCACTTGATCTCCTGAAGGACAAGTAATTTAGAATTTAATTAGAAAACTACCCGCAAAATTCAGAATCCCTTTTTTGCATTTTCGCATATTGTGGATGATATGAGAGGGTGTAATATTTGTCACATATGTATGTATGTACATATATACTGGTCAGCCCAGAGATTAGCCTTCGTTTTGGTATTTGGATAAAAACAACGTTATTGCTCTGTACACAAAGAATTTAATATAAGTGATACATACATTAAACAAAACAAATAAACACTAACTTTACTATAAAAAAAATCGTAATTCTTACGTTGGTTTTATTCCAACACAAACTTGGTTCGTAGTTAACCGGCTTACATTCATAATGGAAACACTAACTTAGTAAAACACACCTTATAGTGAATCTTATTTTCATTGAGTTGTACATTACAATGCAGATCCGTGAGGGAGTAAGGGCGGCCATGTCTGTTTTTCTCTCCGACATTGACATTTCTGCCCATTTATCAAAATCGGATGAGTCGTTTCGGCTATATGTTACGCAAATACAAACAACTAGCGATATTGTTCTCTTACTTTCAAAATTGTTAAACACCTTTATTCATCAAAGTTAAGCACATAGGTAACCCAAAAGGAAGTTTAATTTATTTATTTACTAGCTGTTCCCCGCGGTTTCATCCGCCTTAAATTCGAAAGCAATATAAGCCGTTAATCTCCCATGGGAATTTGATGTTTTACCGGAACAAAAAGGAGCCTATGTTACTCTCCATCCTTTCAATTAACTCTATGACAAAAATCAAGTCGATTAGTTGCTTAGTTAGGGCGTGAAGGAAGGACAATTGTTTGTCCTCAACCACACTTTCGCATTTATAATATAAGTTAGGATTGCTTAGGTGCCCTGGTAGATAGGATGTAAACAAAAACTTGGTCTATGCTTCCAACGCTATTCAACCAACTGAGAACTCCTTTTAATTCTTCATAGATTCGAACTTCGAATACTAAGCTCGAATACGAGCATTGAAGATTGAAATTTCAAAATTGGAACATCAATTCACGCCATACTCAAATGCGCCTATTACGTATTCAATAGCTATTATTATTAAGTCCATAGAAATCGCTTCAGTGTATTAACGTAGGCGGAGGTACCTAAGTATAGGCTGTCGCAGGTGCGCCCCAAGTAATAATTTGCACGCAGCATAAACGGCACACGTAAATCAAGATACAGTTACAGTTTCTGGCGTTTGTCGTAGCACAATATTACCTACAGGACTGATCAAATAAGAATTCGCACTGAGAAAAAATTATGTAGGAAATATATAATATAATTACTGAAAATACGTAGCAAAATGATACAGTATGGCGCTTGTAGCCGGCACAATGTTGCGTACGTAGCTATAACGTACCGTAAGTAGCCATCCTACTTATAAAATCATTGGGCTACATAATTTACAGCTGTATCATTTATTTTTCTCAGTGCGATGGAGGGACTCGTAGATTCGGGTAGATCGGAAAAATGAAAACGCAATGTTGTACCTCTACGAGTCGTCTTTCAAAATTATCTATTGACCTTCCGGTGGAACCTTATGAGACCTTGACATTTTTATTCTCAATTTATTGATGTCGTTCTACGTCACGTTCTGTAGTTTTTTTTGTACTATTTTTGCGAAATGTTCATCCCCATAGCAACTTCCACTTACTGTACGTAGGTAGGTAAGCAATGTCTTTGATAAATATACCTTATTATTATGTGGTACGGCAGACGCCTGCTGAATAAAGGATTATAGAGCTTTTGTTTACCTAATAAGTATCAAAGTGGCTTGAACCGCTTCTGTTCCATATACGCTGACGTGACAGGAACCTTAAATTTCCATTCGGTTTAGTTAATACTTAGTCGACGTTAGTCAGAACTTAGTTGGGAGTGATTAGACTGGATTTGAAAGGTGGTGTCACCGTGTGGTTGCTAAGTTTGGCGCAGTTTAGTTCAGACTACCGACCGCAGCCTCTTGCTGTAAAGTCATTATGTTTACCTACGAACCTAATTAATAAAAAAATCTTTAATCTATCAAGATAGGTATGTAGGTTGGTTCCTAATATCCCGGCTATACGCTCAAACATTTGTGCAATCATGCATGCACAAACACAGTGTGCGCAAGCAAAATGGAGTGTGTGGCCGGGCTCAAACCAGTTTACGCAAACAAGATGGAGTGTGTGACCGGGCTCACGCATGCACAAATGTTTGAGCATGTAGCCGCGACGTTCATGTACATAGGGTACATGAAAATCGCGTGCGAAGCCACGGGCAGGAGCTAGTAATCAATATGTTCGCCATGTTTGCAACCAACGCTGATCTTCCGACAGGGCCGTATGTTGACGTTACGTAAGATAAAACAACTACTGAAAAATTATGCTGAAGTGAATTAGCAACGTTGATAAATACTAAAATTGCCTAAATATGAGATTTTACAATAGAAGTTTTTCTGTTACAATTTAAATTACGCTATTTGCTGTTAGAGTTACACACTGTGAGAGAAATGAACTCGTCAAAAAAAAACAATTATGAAAGCTAAAGCGATAAGGCTGCCCTGCTACTGATTCACTGTGACAGAAACTAAATATATCTGTGACTGTCACACAGGCAGTGCCAGTATCACGAGTGCACGATATTATATCGTTGTTATTTTATTAGGTACCTACGCAATAAATCGCTTCAGCTAGATAATATCGCTTCTATATTCTCTCTTTGATAGTATCACTAAGTCAGAATGAGACACACCTAGTATTTTATACTTGGAAATTTGAAATGTATACCGCAATGTAACAAAGTTGTTACATTGTTATGTTATACACATACAATTCAAGAGGAATTTGCGTTACGTAGCGTTACTATTGCTGCAATAAAGATATTATTCAATCAGTAAAACAATGAATTTGTACGTGATTGGTAGAAATACTAGCTAGTATTTTGTCACTGGTATTTGTCACAGATATTTTGAAGTTACAGTAACGTAAGTCACAGGTATCGGATTTTGCCTAGTATCCAAGACTAATTCAAAACACAGAATGCTCACATGTCAAAAGTTTTGACATAGTGAAAATGGATATAATGTTAAATGAGCAATCCTTATCCTCACTAGTCCTTACTAATATTATAAATGCAAAAGTAACTCTGTCTGTTTGTATGTCACGTTTCTGTTTAAAGATTATTTACTTTATCAAAGAACAGGTACATAGGTAAAATCAAAATCACCAAACCTTACCGTACCCGTATTACAACCGTATTAAATATTTTAGAGCTATTTTGTAGTAGTTCGTAAGGTAAATAAAAATATTTCATTCATTTCTTTCATTCAGGTACAATAAATTCTCTTAAACCTTTGACCGCCATAGTCACCTATACATGACAAATCACCTGAGGACCCCTCAGCCCCAACGACATATATAATATCTTTTGTTCACTTTGTGCTTTGGCGTAGAGAACACGGGAATGCGTTTTTGGTATGGCGGTCAAAGAGTTAAATGAGAAAAACTAAATAAATAGGTACCTACTTATAAGTATCTAATTTAATTTATATTTGAGCACGAGTGTTCACGCCAAAACTACTCAACCGCTTTAAATGAAATTTGGTACACAGATACTCAAGTGCCTGAGAAAGGACATAGGCTACTTTTTAATGCGAAAAGAGTGGCGAAAAGGGGTTGAAAGATTGTATAGAAGTCGTAATTTTTAAAGCTAAAAGATTGGAATTTACTTTTTGGGCTGTTGATTAGATATAATAATGATATGTCACTATTCCACGAGGACGGAGTCGCGGGCACAGCGAGTATCAAATAATTCTAATCGTAAGTTCAATTAATTAATTACGTAAAAGTCTAACAGATATTTAATAAAATTATACTACACCGCCAATTGAACCCATAAAAATAAGCCTCGCCTTTTGGGAGAGACAATTGATTTTGCTCCCAAAAGAAAAGCAACAATAAATTGAATCCCTATGAATTTATTCAAAAATTCATTTCGTTCACGTCTACCCAAGGGGCCCAAACGAGTGCAATAATATTTACCGGACAATTTATTTTAAAAGGCCTTGCTTCAACTTCAATATTCATGAAATAAATGTGCTTGTATGATCAGACTTTTATGCGATTTTTAACGATTAAAAATGTTGAACCTACGATACGGATTTATCGTTTACAAACAGTTTATCCAGGGTAGAGGGGAAAAGTCGTTAATCGGCAGCTTTTGCTGAGAGGATGCTTTTCATCAGGTTATTATAAATAATCTACGTAAAGTAGGAACTATAATAGACCGACTTGAAGGTCTGTGAAACCGACAGGTGCAAATCTGGGGTAAGCAAAAATCCTCAATCTACGGTGCAAACCAAACATCTCAAAACGGAAGTAATATTGACTGCGTCGCGTCACATAGTGTCTATGTCGACGCCAGATCCAACGACCATTTCATGGAATTAAATTAGGATGGCAAAAATAGAATATAATATAATTTATTTCGACCAAATAATAGAAACAAATTAGAACTAGTATTTTCAATTGAAACAATTGAGCTAACTGCAGACTATTGCAAACTATCTATAGGTAGCTCAATAGATCCATATATCCAATACCAGGCGGAAGCGTACCCAAGTCGCTGGCTGCATTGCCCCGCTGTATGGCAATGCTAGTGTGCTGCGCCAGATACTCACCAGCTCTCGGGACACGCGTCGCTTCGACCAGGTACTCAGAAATTTTTTTTTAAAACCCGAAGAGCTTCAGTTCCCCACGGACCTATGGTCTCGACTGCAAGGGGAGCAAATGCATAGGCTATGTCGAGACCTGCATATTTGCGCCTCTTTATTTTGAAACATATAACATACAAAACCAACAAAACATAGACCATAGAGGTTAATTACAAAATGGTGGGCGTCAGATCGAGTTTTACCCCCATGACCCTGTGCCAAAACAGGTGTCTACTCAAATTAATTAGGTGTTTCCAACAAATCAGAATTAGTTTTGTAAGTAGCCTAGCCATTCTATCCAACGACTGATTCTACGATCCAGCGGACAACTACAAGACTTCACGGTTAACCATAACAAAAGATATGTCCTTCTCCCTAATAGGTACAATCTATCTACTAGCCTTTCATTATACCTCCTCGACGTCCAAGTTTAGGCACTGGCAGGATAACTAAGGCATCAAATTCTCAATTTCCTTCCCCAATGTTCGTGCAATATCGGCAACGAACGCTGGATATTGGACAAGCGGTAAGAATAGCAATACGATGGGTACCGTACCGGTGGTAGGTATCTGCATTATTGGCCCGTTGACGTGAGTCGGGTGCTGATGGGAACTGGCCTAGAACAGTAAACCAATCGGGAGCGAACTATCGTTTAGATACCCCTGTATAGAAAGCGATCGTAGATAATAGATAGAGCCTGCATAGGCAGTATCTTCACATAGAAGCTGATAAGTAACTCAGCTTTGTGACATGTTGTGATCGACGTGATATTTAATTTGTTATACAATTACAATTACAAAACTCTTTATGTACTCCACAAAGATAAATAAAACACATAGGTATTAACATAAACAAGTACAATGGGCGGCCTTATCGCTCAGAAGCGATTTCTTCCAGGCAACCTTTGAATGGATAGAATATTAACAATTTAAAAAAGGCAAGGAAGGCTTTAATACATAAAATAAAATTATACTATAATATACATAAAGGCAAATCCTCCCCTACATGGGAGACCATCCAGTCGATGGACTGACGACATCGTAGCGGTCGCAGAGAGTCGATGGATGGAGGCGGCTCGGGACCGCTATTTGTGGCGTCGTACGGGGGAGGCCTATGTCGAGCAGTGGACGTGTATAGGCTGATGATGATGATGATACATAAAGTATATATAATATATATTATGTATATGTAATAAATAAACAAATACCAAGAGCAAGATAGATAGGTACGGATAGGATAAAAAATCTTTGTTATAATTAGTGTTAAGCATTTAGGTACATTAGAAATAATATAGTATATCACGCTACTTACTCTATATTTTTAAAAGAGAAAACTGGGTGATTCATCAAGAGATCTCTGAAACTACAAGAGCTTCGAAGCTAAAATTTTGCATAGAGATACTTTTTAGTACGTAGGCACCCGCTAAGATCGGATTTTTGGAAATTCATATTCTAAGATAGTTAAAACTGTACATCATAATTTGTAGCGTAGAAATATGACTTATAATATAAATCATATTTCTATTTATATATTTATCATATGTATATTTAATTTTGCTGAATAAACAGTCAAGTGTTTCATAGATTTTTGAAATCCGCACCCCAAAGCTCAATGGTATAGAGTCAAAGTTAGGCCACTCACTGATTTATTAAGAAACTTCAGGAACTAGAAAAGCTACGAGACTGAAATTTTCTCCACGCGAATGAAATCGCGGGCGGCACAGCTAGTAATATTATAATAAATAAAGAATACATAATATGTATATGAACACCAAGAAAAATTAAATGTAAATTAATCTTGAAACTTATCTATGATTCTTAAAAAAAAACATGCTTATCTATGTCCTACGACGCTCTTTTTTTAAGTAAACAAAGCAATCTGGGTAGATTCACTGTAATTCTGCTAGGGTTAGCAGAATTCCAGTGAACCTATTGTGTTAAAATTCATGAGATCCAACATACTCGTATAAATGAATTTTCGTGAATAATAACAGAGCTTGAAAGGCTTTATCGAGATTCCATATAAGTGTAGTTGTAAGAAAAAGAAAACAATACTCGAGTGTACAATGAGTTTGAAATTAGTTGAAATGAGTTAGAATTTACAGTGTATGAGTAACAATAAAAGCGGTAAAGAGAGAGTCGGCTCGCTCACGGAGGGTTCCGTACCATCGTACATAACTATTTAGCAAAGGGAACGCTAAAAGACTTTTTTTTAAATCGAATAATAGCAAAAGTCTACATGTAGCGGTCACCCATCCAAGTACCTACTGACCGCGCCTGACGTTGCTTAACTTCGGTATAGGAGCCCCCTTTAATTTTCATATTTATTTTATTTTTATTTGTCTTATAGAGGAAATACATATTCTGCGAAAATCTTTACCGTCTACCTTTTACGGTTCATTAGATAAAGCCCTCTGATGGACTGACGACGGCGGAGGCTTAGTAACAGGGTCCTGGTTTCACCCTTTGTGTACGGAACCCTAAAAGTTGCGTATTGAACTCACGTTAAGAACATCACATGACGTGTACTTACATTTCTTACGTTTCGAATTCTTGAATTTTGTAGGATCACGGCAACTAATTCGCGCGTTGTTTGTATGGAAATGTTTAAATGGGGAATCCCATGGGAACTGATTTGTGTTATTATTACAGATCCTACATTTATGTAAAATTTGAGCCAGACCCGTTCAGCAGTGTGGCGTGAACAAGTAACAAATATAAATCCATCCATCCAAACATTCACATGTTAGTGTGATACTGTGATTAATTTCAAACAAATAAATGTACTATAAAATAACGACATCCAAGAAAACAGAAGGGAGTGGCTCTTGTGACGTCACTGTCCAATTGCCACTGTATTTCAACAAAATGTAGAAGTTGAGATACAAATGTGATAAAAGAGTCAATTGAAAAATCATTAAAAAATGTGAAACGTCAATTACATAATGTTTCTTAGATCAGTCAAAACAGCGGTAGTTAAACACGAGTCAATGTGATAAATAATTTGTAAATACAAAACCACATAATCACATTCATACAGGAGTTCGGGAAGTTACGTTTTTACGCTACTGGTATCACCAGGAAACAGATTTGTCTTCTCATTCGCCGATGGCGATGACGACGCAACAAGGGCCGGGCCACCCACGTGACAGATAAATATACACTCTGTTATCTTATATTCTACAATAGAATCTACAAAAGAATAGAATATATATTCTATATATTCTTTTCTATTCTATATTATAAGCGTTCCGATTTTAATTTTGTATGCACGGTGCCTTGAAAATGGTAGCATTTTTGGCAGATATCTAAATATTACTGAAACCGCCACTGAAACCGGCATTTTAAAAACGTTTAGTAGATATTCTGTGAACGCTACACTGAAACGAAATGGAGTAATTTGTTATGCGCCACACGAAAGCAGTAAGGCGGTAACTCAAGTCGCACTCCAGTGGAACGGGATGGTATTATAGAAATAATTAACATTGCAACATGCTATTATACCTACTTAGCTTAACATTAAAAATGCTGCCTTAATTATGGAGAAACCTTTGAGGTCAGACCAAATTATTAAGGATTATACATCTTCCGGAGAAGTTTCAATTCAGAACAAATACATTAATATGAACCAATGGCGCAGCGGACCGCCTGCGATGAAGGAGGTTGCCGGTTCCATTCCTGCCTCGGGACAAATGGTTGTATGATCTACAGAGATTTTTTTAGAGTGTTCTGGGTATTTTCTATGTATAATAAAATTATTTATCTATGTAATATATTGTAGTAAGCATATCAGTCATCTAGTACCCATAACACAAGCTCTGTTTGGCTTGGGACTATACGATGCTGTGTGGATTGTCCAGCATTATTTATTTATGTATGTATATAATTTAAATAAGCTAAAATGCTCTACTTTCTTTGGGGCTAGATGATGCTTATGCTTATATTAATTGTCCAGTATTATTTAATTTTCAATTATATTTAATTGTGATGGACACGTCTTATCCAACTATTCGATCTTCGCTGTTATACGTATGTATACTCTATTGATTCATCAAGTTTATTTATCAAGGCAACGTTTACGAGTAACCAACATTAAGTTCCTTTCCTCTTCGAGATAATTTTGCAACATTTTCGAACCCTAAGCAAACAGATCGTGACCTTCTAAGACCCGCTAAGATAAATAAGGACAAAGCAAGATCTGTGGACAATCAGAGTATCCATAGAAATTAAAGCAAATAACGTCTATTTTTAAACCAAGAGAAGTTTCAGATTCATTAGGAATTTAAGTTTTCCCGAATTTTCACTTAAAAAAATTCTTCCAATTATATGAAAACATAGGCTCTCCCAAAACCATTGATATTTTACAAGGGATATCCTAGTAAATATTTTTCTTTATATCTTAGACGAATTTAGTTAATTTCTTATCAGTACCTTGCACCTTCATTAAATCTACAGATAGGTACGAAAATAATTTGTGTAGTACGAAAAATTGTAGTTATAATATTAATATATATGAATATTGTTGGACAATCCACACAGCATCATCTGGCCCCGAGCTAAGCAGAGATTGTGTTATGGGTAATAGATATATTGTAATAGTTAAGCGATTTGATGCTTGACGAGCTTCATTATGATACAATAATACGATGCTGTAGCATATTTTTTTATAAAATAAGGGTTTTGAATCTGCATGCATTGAATTTCCTTCATCTGATATCATATAGATCGCCTCGGTTATGAGGCACAGCCAGTCATTTATGTTGAATGCGTGTTGTTGTTTTTTAAATAATTAATTAGGCGCGTTGAATTCTGGTTCATCACGATGTTTCTCCATTTCAGACCAGGATTGGTGGTATTTGTCGACTGCAACCAACAACACGCTCCCTCGATTTTCATACCTAAGCTATCCTAAAATACGAAAGGATAAGTTTTACACTTTTCACTCAGCTACTCAGATGTCTGTTCACAATAATACCCCTCAGGCTGGGGCTAAGAGAGCATAATTTTTTGTTTTGTGAGTAAACTACGTGCTTTCAACATAAATGACAACACTTCGTGTGGGACAAAAAGGGACAAATATTCTGTTAAACTAATTGCTTTACTATACTAATAACTTTGCAAAAATTATCAATAAATAAATTCAAACAAACTATCAAACATTTCCTTTGTAAAAAGGCTTATTACAAAATATCAGATTATCTAGAGAATAAAAAAAGCATGGGACGACTTTTGCTCCAACTCGAAAACTAACAACCTAACAAGGTAAAGGTTTCTTGTTCGCTTCTTTACTTTACCTTAAAAAGTTTGAAATGAACAAAAATCAAAGTGATCACTTTATTTCCCTGTTTTACTTAATGTAATTTTAATTTTGTGACGTGTCCAAGAGTCTTGTAAGGTCTAAAGGAAATAAAGCACTTTGATATTTGATAACAATGGTATCGTCACAGAATGACACATTGGTATTTTTCTACCTTAGATCAAATAAACTACAGATGGTGCGACGCGCAATGTTTTCAACGTTGATACTGGACTGGATCTGGACTTGATATTAATGAGATTTGGCAAGAAGGCAAGCAAAAGTTAGAAGGTAAATTTAAAGTAAATTCTTTTTTGCACGCTCAAAACAAATAAAGTTCACCTACTTAATTAACAAAATTAACGATTTTTATCTGGCTTTTATCGCGTACTTTTTGTTTTAATTTGCCCTACATTTCCTGGAAGAAATCGCTTCTAAGCGATAAAGCCGCCCATTGTACTTGTATTTTAATGTATGTGTGTTTTATATATCTTTGTGCTGTACAATAAAGAGTTTTTCTTGTACATTTCTATCACATTGCAGCGATCGTGGTCACAGGGCGACTAGACATCCAGTCCCGTAAACACGATCACTGCAACAAGAGATAAAAATCTTAAATTTTGTTCATTTTGTGGGTAGGTGAACTTTATTTCTTATGAGTGAAGTTTTAAATAGACAAACATGGTGTTCTGGTGTCACAGTAAAGCGATTTCTTTAGCAGAATTGAGCCCCTGGATATTTGTACGAAGCGACTAGTCTTTCGAGTTATTTTACGCGAGTCACAACTGAAAATTACGCTTATTTGGCCTCAGCCTTTCCCTGAATAACATGTACTAGTGTACATGTTGTATAAGATACCTACAAACGGTTGCGTGTTACCGAGCAATAATAACAAAGGAAAGGGGAAAGCTTATCGACGAGTTGACGACTCTTCCGCAACGAAATGGGTCTCTCTCTCTCTGCTTATTGTTGCCTACAAGCATCCTTACTTAAGGCGCATAGTGATGTGACACTAGCGCCACTCTTAATTTTTTCTTGTGTTATCGTTATGGAAAAGAATTACCAAAAGTTCTCGCCGCCAATCGATAATACCCGGGATAAAAATTTTTTCGCTACCTCTGTATAGCCATAGTTTTGTTTCAATTAGAATTACCTGCTAATTCTTCAACTAACCAAACTATTACAGAGATGAGAGGACTTTCATCCGCAGGCAAAATTAAGTAGTGTGCAAAAAAGAATTTACTTTTAATTTACTAAAAGTAAATTCTTTTTTGCACGTAGAATTATTTTTTTCATTTTTGCGTCTTGGAGGCGCTTCCGACTGCTATTAATATGGAACAGTTGAGCTAAAAAGAATTAGTGTGCAAAAAAGAATTTACTTTTAATTTACTAAAAGTAAATGTTTTTGCACACTCAAAGCAAATAAAGTTCACCTACTAAATAAACAAATTGAAAGGTTTTTATTTGGTATTTATCGCGTACTTTTTATTTTAATTTGCCCTACGTTTCTATCACCAGGGTGACTGGACATCCAGTGCCCCGTGGCCACAATCGCTGCAACATGAGATAAAAATCGTTATCTGAGTTTAATTAGCCTCTCCGGGTTTTATAAATAAATTCTGAGCGCCTGGTCGAAGCGACGTGTGACCCGAGAGCTGGTGATTATCTGGCGCAGCGTATTAGCATTGCCATACAGCGCGGGGCAATGCAGCCAGCGTCTTGGGGACGCTTCCGACTGGTATTAATATGGACCAGTTGAGCTAACTGCAGACTGTTGCAAACAATTTACAGGTAGCTCAAGGTTAATTGTTTCAATTGTAAATACTAATTTAATTTGTTTATATTATTTGATTGTTATTTTCTTTGTCAATAAAGATTCTACCTTTATTTAGTATGAGAACTTAATTTGCTATGAGTGCCAAAAAAAGAATTTACTTTATATTAACAAATCGTGAGAGAACACAACTATAAGCGCCAAACCTTTTCGTTAAAGATCTCTTTTAGATATAACCTATGTAGATAGAATGGCTAGATAGAAAGCTTATCTACCTAGCACTGAGTGTACATACAAAATGTTTATTTTAAAACTATTATACAACTAGTATAAACTAGTATATAAAATATGCGCTAAAAAGATACGTAGACATACCAATCACTATAGTTTTAAGTCTATTTTCTCTCGGCCTCGATAACCTTGTTTGGCGCTTGTGAATTTGAACTTGAACCTTCTCTGTACACAAAGATTGGCTACCCCACTCCTATGTCAAGGACTGTTATACTTCAATAAATAAAATACCGCTTTTCGATTCGGTAATCAATACGCCTGTTTCTTGCGTGTACAGAGTTATTAGCGACGACGCAGCCTTCTGCGACGCAGGAGGTTGCAGGTTCGATTCCCGCCTTGGAACAAATCTTTGTGCAATCTGCAAATGTTTGTTTCGGGTGTTCTGGGTATTTTCTATGTATGATAAAAAATATATATCTATGTAATATATTGTATTATGTATGTATATCACTAATTTAGTACCCATAACACAAGCCCTGCATAGCTTGCGCTAGATGATGCTGTGTGGATTGTCCAGCATTATTTATTATTTATTTATTAGTAATTCACTGACACTACGTAAGCTGTAGGTTTTGCCCATCACCACGAACACGTTCGCAATAACGCCATGTCTTATTTTTTTTTTGTAAATCATTTTTCTATTTACAGAAAGTAGACACGTTTGTCTGGAACGCACTGAGTTACTAAAGACCCATCTCCCATCTCCCACCCTCACGCCCAATGTTATTTCAGGGCAGAGCCGTTTTTAAGTTTATTTTCAAATAAAGCTCTAAACTATACTATCGAATGGACGGGGGCACCTAGTACTAAGGATGAGAGTTATTGGATATTTTGCCTACCGGTTATTAGTTGGGTATTTTGTTTCAATACCGCTAGTACCAACTGGTACCCAATAACGTTACAGTACTTTATACCTGTCCTGATTTCTACCCAATATATTTCTAACCAATTTGGTTAGAAATACAAAATACTTGTTGCAGCTACATAACTTTACGGGTACATGATAGTTAGGTAAGTATAGGTATTGAAGCGTTGGTAGCGTTGGCGTTGGTAGTTATGGCTCACGGTCGGTTAGGCGCGATGCTCGCTTTGCACAGTTATTCCCTAGCGGTATGCGGATTTTACAATAGCGTTAGATATTTTAGCACCATGCTAACAGGTACTGCGTTAGTTATTGAATACCGGACTCATCTGTACTAGTACTAATATCAAGTTTAAGAATTAAAACCTGATGATGGGCAGAACCTATTCATGCAGTGTCAGTGCATTATCAATAACACTGTATATTAAAACTTGCATACAATAAAAATATGTATGTTTACGCTGTTGGCGTTTCTTTTTTATAAAAAAATACACTAATTCTATAAGGCTACGTACAGACCGCAGGTGGCACGCTTTGTGGCAAGAGGTTAGCTGATCGCTTGAATGATTCATCCTAGTGAACCAACACAAGGCACGTTATGTGCACGGCCACACCGCCCGCTGAGTGGGTCGCTTGGCGGCTTGGTGCCTCAATAATAGCCTAGCGGTAAGCAAAGCAAACTGCTTGGATTACTGGGATGTATTATGCGCCGGTCGTCGCAAGCAGGAATAGACAAACGTTTCTATGGCCACTATGTATCGAAGCATCTCGACAGCTAAGCTTGCCTCCTAGCTAGCCTCGAATCTTGCCTCCTAGCCAGCCTCTAAGCCTGCCACCTGCGGTCTGTCCGCGGCATTTGGGCGGTACAAATTCAATTTTTACTGCCGAGTGGGGCATAATTTTTTGACAGAAACCCTGCATTTTACAAATAATACATAAATGTGGGTCTGTACGGATTTATTAGGAGATCGATGTTATAAAAATAAAGGTAGGTACCAAAATAACTGACGTGTTTCCAATAAAACTCTAGATACTATATGGTTTTATGAAGAATTTCCAATTTACTAAAGGGGCCAAATACTCCCTTTGATATTTTCAAGAATATCCGAACCGCCTGCCATACCCTCACAATATAAACTTGCTTACAAGTTGTACTTTCTGTTGCACGTGCCGATGTCGCAAAGTATCATGTCTGAGCAGAGAACACATTAATAATTCAGTAGTAGAGGCAGCGCGAGGTAATACTACTACATAGATGTGAACTTATCTGGGGCTGCGGTAGTTGCCCTGCCAAGTCGAGTAGACAGCCGCCATCGGGAAACCCTTTCTCAAACCATTTCGAGACACTTTTCAGCTGCGATACCTTTGTTCTAAATAAAACTTACGGCCTGGAAGTTATTTTAGGTAGTTTACCGAACGTAGTAAGCCGACTACCAAAATTACTAGTTTCTTATGAATTTAGTTTAAAAAATATATATCTTCTAAGTAACTTATAATATTGCTGTGACGTCTAAGACTCTACCCAAAAGCTACCAGTTACAAGTTTTCATTAGGTAGGACATGGAACTGCTTCGCATGCTTCATGCTGTTACATTGTGTATGCCAAGAGTGGTATTTCTTTTGATATTTCTCTTAGGAACGTAAACTGTTAGTAAATACACACATAGATGTGAAAAGAAAAGCACGGGCTAGCAGGAAAGGGTAATAATTAAAGGAAAATTATATCCAGCAGTGACTAAGGGTTGAGATGATGTAACAGAAAATTGACACCTATTACAAGATGCCGTAAATAAAATGGACTTGTTTCGAAAAGCTGATGTAATAATTAGTACGATAGAAAGCTATATTTTGCATTATACCGGAGTTCTACTTCTATCATTTATATTTTCAACGTAGAACTACCGCCATTAAGATTCGTTTTCACGTGACATTAGAAAAAATATAGTTCCTTTGAGAGCTGTTTTGTGCGAAATGTTTCTAGGTTTTGCAATTTCATTTTATAGTGGCTCGTACTACGGTACTTACCTGCTTTTATTGTGTCACTTTAGAATAGTGTAAGAACGTAGGTAGACAATCTAGGTAGACTAAACCACTATATTGTATTGTATTTAAAAATCACCCTTTATAACTCCTATGCCATTACTATACCACATAATTTGGTTTCAGAATTAAAAGGAGATGGTTTGGAGTCGATTAAAAAAATTAGGACTTCGTGCCCATAACATAACGCTTATATGTCCATCTGCAGCGCCACGCAGAAGATGGACAGTGAAAAACTTTTTATTCTTTATATATTATACTCGTACGTATTATATAAATCTCGGGTCACATTGTTTGTAACCAAACTCCTCCGAAACGGTTTGACCGATTTTTATACGGTTTTATGTGTATATTTTTTAGGTCTCAAAATAGGTTGTTAACTATTTTTATATCCCTAATTAGTGACAATGGACAAATGGCTAACGCAAAAAAAAAATTAATTTTTTGGACAATTTTTTTCAATTTGTTTGCCTTAAAAAAATACATAATATTACTCTTTTCACCTTATAACACCAACCCTCATTTTTTTATAGCGATATTAGTTAGTACTGTAATAATCTTCAATCCTCAGTGGTCGATGGCAAAACAACGTTTGCCGGGTCAGCTAGTGATTTATAAATAACTCTAGAGCGTTAATCAGAATTCAATCTATCATAATCGTGGGTCATTCATTTCTACTGAACAATACGAATTAATTGAGATAAAGACATATCGTTACAAAGAAAGCCTCAATTTCTCGGAACCAATAAGTAATCTACAGATAACTACATCATGAAGGCTTTCGATTCCTTTTAGCTAGTGATGTTTATAAGGAATTTCCTTTATTATTATCGTCTAAGGTTCTTTTATTACCTTTTTATTTTTATTTGAAAGCAAAACTTTTTGAAAGCCTCTGGGGTGGACGAATGTCCGCCTGAAACGGGAGTTATGGGGGGAAAATATTTGGGACAAAAATTTTGCAGATTAAGGGTCTTCTGGGTGTTTTCTAAGTATAATATAAATATGTATATGAAGACCTACAATATACATATAATAAAATTGCTGACAAAGTAACATCTGACCTCTAGGGTCAAAAAGCAATAACTTACTTGAATGCGATTCAAAATATTGTACATTTCTATTGGTACAAATAACTGAAAGTTTGTCATTCAAATCAACTTTCTGATTAGTTGGACAAAGTTTTAAGTGTCAGTTACTTTGCAGAGATTGTACAAATCTGTTAACCCTTTCAATTATATTCAAAGGTTAAAAGTCTTTGTGAGCTTATTTATATAGCTTTTATTATTTTTCAGTTCATTTTCTATCGTTCTTTACGTAAAATTTATTATAATGGTAACTGTGCCCCAATAGTGGGAAAAGAGTATGAGCTGAGTCGAGACATTAAAAAATCTATTTAGTACAATCAAGGTAGTTTAGTAAATAGAGACTCGTTCCTTACCACCTTAACAGTAGATTTAAGATAGCAAAATCGCTGAAATCATCAGAAAATTATATACACCTATCATATATTCAAAGCGAGTGCTCAGAAAGACCGAGTACACAGCTTTAGTAGAAACTATTTTCAAAAAATCATATGAAATCATATATATTTCATTTTAATATAAAAAATAGAGACATTAATTATGTAGATATCTACTATAAAATTTTCAATGTTTGTTGTTCGAATTTTGCAAATCCCTAACACAATTTAGCTGGTTTTCCCCCAAATGGCCAATTTGGATTTCCATTTCATGTCATCATTTCCGCAATGGCACCAATCTAAATTCTGATCAAGCTTATTAACTGATCACGCATGGAATTTAGGGTAGTCGGTCTACCATAGCACCGGTAAAATTTTATGAGGAAATTTATCCTATTACAAACTTATAAACAAGTCATGTCTGGCTCTTCAAAGTTTGGGGTAAAAAGTATTTATTACAGGTCTGTCAATTCACAAATTATAACATAATAAGAAAATTATATTAAACTAATATAATGAGAATTAATTATATTATTATTGTTTCCATGATCGTTATTATTATTCCATGATTTATTATTATTATACTGTGGGATTATATCAATTTATCTCATCATTATCTACATATGTTTGTATGGGACCAAAGCCGTAAAAAAGGTATACATTTAAAAAATATGTACCTACAAGCTTCTAAACTTTCGCAATTTAACACTAATTTTAGCCCAAGTTTGGGCGTAAATAAATAATATACGGAGAAAGAAAACTCTAAAATGAAGTCAGTACCTACATAGTTTAGTTATTCAAAAGTTGATAAAAATTTATTTTGAAAAGATACACTCTATCGTTTTTCTACAATAACCCTTGTGCTAAAAGTCTTTTCACATTTTTTTACGCGGTCGTTTTAATAATCAATCATTGTGCATCTCATCCTACACTACTCATCGCACACTATGTCGAGTGAAATAGCATACATTTAGACCTCGCCTACCGACGAGTTCGCGTGACCGACTTGTGCAACCTTAAGATTGGCCGGCGTGGTCGAAATTCGGCTTGGAGGGCATCACATCATTAGTTTGACTACTTTTCTATTAGAAATCTTAAAATGGGACGAATGCGGAATAAAATCACCGCAAAATTTGATTTTCCGTCTTCGGACTACTTTGGTCTGATAAATAATAGATTCAGGCGTTACCTTGCGGAAGTTCATTGCAAAATTATTAGAATGAAAAATATACTCATCTACTAATAAATATTTTTTTCATTCTAATACTTTTTTGCATGTCTGATATTATTCAACGTAAGACATCAGAAATGTCTATTTGTTGAATAACTGTGCAATTATTTTTTTGCTAGACTGCTCATAGGGCACATTTCCTACCTCGACCCTTTCATGTTTTCGCAGAGATCAAACGCACAATAATGGGGTCTCTCTGTGGCGTGGCGGGCGAAGGTCCGCCTGCAACGCGAAGGAGGTTGCGGGTTCGATTCCCGCCTAAGCACAAATGTCTGTACGATCTTCAAATATTTGTTCCGAGTGTTCTGAATGTTTTCTATGCATAATAAAAAATATCAATTTATGTAGTGTATTGTATTAATCATGATCCAAGAAAACAGGTCTGCTCTTCCGGGAGTATCTCCAAGTGACGTCACTGTCCAGTTGCCACTTTATTTCAAGAAAATGTAGAAGTTGGGAAACAAATGAGATAAGAATCACTTGAAAAATCTATAAAAAAAAACAATCTTCAGTTATGTTTGTTAGATCAGTCAAAACAGCGTTATTTAAATACGAGTCAATGTGATAAATACAAATTAAATAGTTATATCAGATTTATGCAGGTACAAGGAGTTCGGGGAGTTATGATTTGACGCTACTGGTAACATCAGGAAACAGATTCGTCTTCTCATTGGCCGATGGCGTCAATGACGTAGCCTGGAGACACCCACGTTATCATCGCGTCTCGGAAGAGCATACCTTGTTTTCTTATACCATGGTATAAATAAAGTATAATATTATCAGTCATCTACTTACTACTTATGAGTAGTAAGTAGATGACTGATAATAATATAATTTATACACAAGCTCTGCTTAGCTTGGGACTAGATGATTCTATCTGATTTGTCCAGCATTATTTATTTATAATCCACACGGCATCATCTAGCCCCAAGCTAAGCAGACCTTGTATAAGTACTAGATAACTAAAATACGTGTGATTTCGAATACTAGTACTAATTTTAATTGTAAAACTTCATTTTCTATCTGCTAATATTATATCTACTGTAATTGTTATTTTCTTTGTCATCAATTAGGTAGAAATTAGAAACCATTTAATGCTTAGATTCATTCAATGCAGAGAACATGCCTAAAGATATTGCCACTTATCTAAATTTACCAAATCCGGAACTCTACACGGGCCATTGTTTCCGCAGAACATCCGCGACTCTGTTGGCGGACTCTGGTGCGAATATAACGACATTAAAACGGCACGGTGGATGGAGGTCTGATCAAGTGGCTGAAGGTTATATAGAGGACTCTACAAAACAAGTATCATGTCACGCAGCGGATTACGGAAGGAATCAATATTCTACCAAACATTACAGAACCCCAAGCATCTACATCGCGGGATTGGATGAATATGTCAACTCAGCTGAAGCCGCACTCAGATCTTAATAATGCAGGAAACTCAAGCATGAGTCGAGTCTCTCCAACTTTTACTCCACAACAATCAACTCAAAATATTATCACATCCCAATCACAGAGAACCGAAATAAAATTGCCCGGGAAAAACATATCACTAAACATTCAAAATTGCTCTAACTGCACATTTAATTTTTAATAAAATTTCTGAAAATTGTCTTATTTTGAATTGTTTTATTTTCTCGCAATCGAAGTGAAAAGTAGAGTGTTTTACTCGGGCCAAAACCACCCATTATAACTCGGTCTTGTCATCCTCCCTCGCTACGCTCGGGAGTATAACAACCTCGTATATAATGGGATGGTTTAGTCCCTTGTAAAACAATCTACTATTATATTGTTTTCTTGTTTGTGTATTATGTATTTTCTATTTATCCATCTAAATACCTTTCAACCTACCAAATCGTTGCTTCCAACCAGTGCCAAAATACGTTAAATTACGAGTGCAAATACGAGTTGGAATAACCGCATTTGACATTCAGTAAGAAAAATCAAACGGACACGAATTAATTTACTCAGATGGGATCACGGTTTACTGCCTACCATTTCGATCAAGTATTCCTGGTGGATTTAGATAATTTAACTCTCATTTAATCCAGTGAAGTTAGCATTGACAATGTTTTTACTTCAACCGACTTCAAGAATGAGGTTCACAATGAGAATATTTCAATGCGAACTGAAAAAAAAATTGTTGCTAGAGACTAAGATAGATGGCGCTGTATGGAGCTCAGAGTCAAAAATGTGCCAAAAAATGTGTAAAATGGCACCCGTTTCGTTATTTATTTTATCTACTCAAATATCTTAAACCCTCTCTAATGCATTCAAAAACCATAGGCAATGACGAGCATTCCCAACCAACAGAAATAAACGGAACTGTAATGAACTCATAACCTACTGAAAACCGTAGGTTATAGAGTTTAAATTTGGAACAGGTGTCAAATTCAAGTGAGTGTGCTATACTAGTATCTACATTCTAACTATAAATCGCACGACATTTTGATCTCGAGTGACACAAGAATAGTGACTTTGTTCGTTTGTCTATGATTTTAAAAAAATACTGATATTCGAAACGCCGCCATTTCGAGCTGTCCATAGACCAATTAGTATACTTCGTAAGTAGCTGGAGCTGTCATTTGTTCGTTAGCTTTTTATTTCCAGTTACGAGTAGACAAATTTTCTGATAAGTTGAATAAGTTCTTTATTTCTGTCGAAAATGAGTGATAATAATTTGCTTCTGTATGTGTTCAAATTATTTTTTATTGCATTACACTGGTAACAATGCTGGTCATTTCCCTATGGTTCCTAAACCCATCATAGAGCCCTTATGATATTTGGGTAGATAAAGTAGTGTATGCAACTGTACATAATTAGGCATTACAGCACTCGTGTGATGCTATTAAGAAACTCGCCTTCGGCTTGTTTCTTAAACCCACACTTGTGTTGTAATGCCCTCCATTATGCACAGTTGCATAAACTACTATTATGACAATTGACATTTACTCTTGACTTTTGTGCAGCGCCATCTAGTGTCAAAATAAAAAGCGTGATAGTTTTTTTTTATAGTATGCATTGAAAAGCCCTCATTCGACTGTAAGTTATTTTTTTGTAAATGTGCTACGCGATCTTTCAGCCAATTATGGACCGAAAATGCTTTCACTATTGTATAAAAAATTATCCCGAGGTGGTCCCATAAAAAAATATCCTCATGTGATTAGTAGGTATTTATCGCGAAAAACTTAAAAACAGTGTAAAAGCATAGACTAACAAAACACAGGAGGTAGGTAATTAGTCTATGGTAAAAGTAAGGTAATCAAAATCACGTCGATTATTAGGTTTTTGAAAAAAATCAAATTATAACAATGACTGGTAACAGTTTCTATGGTAACGGGCGTAAACAAGAGTTAGGTTCAGGAATATGAACGCGGTTTATCGTTTTTTTTTAAAACTACATTTTATTACTTTGGTCAGATTGTTTGTAGCTTAACAACTTCTTTGGAGAAAATATCTGGCTGTCCTTTTCACAGTAGTACACATTATCGAAACTTTGTGTACGATTTTTGTCTGTAAGCCCACACATACATACATCTTAAAGCAACCAGCCACTTACCAAAACCTCCCAGCCACGACAAAAAAATATATTTGATAGCAAATAAGATAAGTTTAGTTTGTTATGTTATACTAGCTACTGCCCGCGCCTTCGCCCGCGTTTTATCGGGATAGAAATTACCTATATGTCATTCCACGCCCCAAACTATACCCATACCAAATTTCAGCCTACTCGGTTCAGTCATTTTTGGGTGAAAGAGTAACAAATATCCATACATCTATCCTTACAAACTTTGACGTTTATAATATTATAAACTAGCTGCTGCTCGCGACATCACCCGCGTTTTATTGAGAAAAAAATTAGTCCATTCAGTACATTTGCTTTTGCGTGAAAGAGTAACAATACACATTCTGTGGAAAATTCCTATTTTATACCTTTGGGTACGGCACCCTAAAAAAAATCACATCTCCAGCCCATACTTTCCACTGCTGGACAGATGGTAAGCCTTCCCCTCACAATCGCCTTATTGGCTTTTTATCATTATGGGGGTAATGCCTATAATCCCCACGCTGCGAATGTGGGTTGGGAAGTCGCAGTTATGTTCTATGAATCAGGTTTCTTCTAGTATCATAATTTTTATAATATTGAACATTAGCATTGGTATTCGAAGCAAAAAATATAACTTTTATACAGAGTTACGCACGCGTTTTACTGAATTATACCTACATTCCAATTTAATTTTGAAAGCACAAGCTCGAAATCATTAGCTCTACATGTTTTCATTTTTATTTAACTATTTACAATTAAGATTTGTTATAATTATCTGTTAATATTAGTTGGAGAAGCCACTGGTTACTGAAACACAGTTTTTTATCTAGTTAAGGAGCCTATGAACTCATTTTGCATGTTACACTAACTATTATGTCAATAAATAATATTTTTACTTTCAGTATAAACGTACATTCAGAATTTCGCAGAAAAACTTCCCAAGTTCTGGATCGGATTCACGCAATTCAAAACATCCCAAAAAACTCCCAACGGGCAAAGTTTCTAGACGGGAGGGGTGTTGTCGCTTCCGCAGTATGACTGGGTGTCATTAGCAACCAAAGGATGAGTCGTATTTATCAACCAATGCAAGTACTACCCAGCGTTGGTTGCTAGCTTGCTAGTCACCCAATTCATGTTGAGGCTGATACAATTTTATTACTTACACTTATGGACAAATTTACCGGATCGCAAAAAAATGAGGCAAAACTCTCCACTTTAAGGCTGTCTTCCAACAATGTTACACTGAGCGTATCTTTCTCCAGGTCGTCTCCATACTTTAGTCATTCCATGAACTGCCTTCTGACAGAATCTGGATTCATTAATAAAGAGTACTTCTCCTCAATCATCATCGTATCTCTGCGAACGAGCAAAGCTGGACCGAGCTACTCGATGACCTGCCTTCTCCAGTTCGACAAGTGTAACAGTTACTGTTACACTTGTCGAACTTCCTGCCCCGCTAGCACGGGCTTTTCATTTCTACTCTACCTAGACTAGAGAAGACAATTTCTTGTCTTCATAATCTTTCTCTTGCCCGAATATGCCGTTTCGAGAAACAAACCCTAGAAAACAGTTTCTTCGTAGAGAAGCGCTTTCTATTGCAACGGGAACGAAACTACAGAAAAAATATTGCTGTAAAAAGAAAACTGAGCCCGTAAAACGAAACGTTTTTTGACTACACCTAAATGTCACTTTATTATATTTGTCAATGTCAATTACAATGTTTTAAAGGGTAATTTCTTTCGTTCAAAGATGTATTTTTCTTATATTGGACGAAAGAAATACCGAAATCTTTTCACAAAATGTTTCGGTGAGATATTGTCTCTGGCAAAGGCGGCAAATGAAGATTATTGAACTCATAGCATATACAATACAGAATAACGGAGATTAATTTGGTTTTGGAGCAAACAAACAAACAAATTATTCTCTGATTTTTTATGTTGCAGATGTGAGGGAAGAAAGACCTTGTCTAGGTCTGGAGAGGTGTAGATAATTTTAGATGAAATGTTTATATTCTCAAATGTTATAATTTTATTTTATTTATTATTCTTCCGTACGCCGTGTTCTCGATAGAAGAAAATTTTCTACTCTCTACACCTAAATGTCATTTTTACGTTATTTTTTATCTATTCTACCTAGACAAGAAAGCCTGTGCTAGCCCCGCTGTAGCTTTTTTCGTGCCTCGGAACAAGTCGAAGCGAACACTGCTTACAATAAATCTGCGGTCCCTCTCCGTAGTTACTTTTTTTGAGCTTGTCCTGTACCTCTGATATACTGTCTAGTCTGTCGGTATCGCTTAACATTGTGAAAAATCACAGACTTTGGAACAAGAATATATTTTATATCGTTCTACCTTATTTTTGCTTTCCTCCAAATTTGTCCATGAGTGCAGTTACTTTAGTTAGTCACTTCTTTTTTTTATTCGTTTTTCTCTTAGTATAAGTATATTATGTATGCATTCTTTGTAAGTTTTGCAATAAATAAAATGAATTTTAGTAAATTATAGTTACTAAAATAAAATATAGCAGCCTTCCTTAGCTAGCCAGAACCTTTAAAATGGAATGTGCATTGTTTCAAACATCTCCAAGTTTTTTGATCGGAGTAGGTATAGATGGATCCGGTCTAGTATGACTGAATGTTGAAACGTACCTACGTATTCCAGAAAGAACAACTCTCCCGAGCTGAAGCGTTCTCAAGAATTGTTGTATTTTTATATAGCGTAAGGATACACCTGTCATGAACTTACTATCGTATCATTACGGTTACGATACAAGAACTCGACATATACTCGTATATCAGATTAATAACTGGATTTTTTTGATACCTAGACATTTTTTCGGGTGGCAAATATGGTTTAGATGATGTTGTGTGGATTGTATAGCAATATTGTCATTTATTTATATCTCTAGTTTCTTTGTACTGGAGCTACATGAGCAGCGTGCTGACAAATAAGGCCCAATGCTAACGGCATGTCGACAAGGTTATTTGGAACAACACTCAAGCTAATGGTTCCGGTACGCCGTGCTAGGCATCTCTCGACTCAGGTCCCCGTGATTAATAATTGACCTAAGGTTTGCCTTAGGCTTTTAGGAGTTTTGACCAAAGTTTTGCAGAGCTGAAGTAAAGTTTTAATGTATTGTCGGGGGAATTCGTGTCAATGTAAAACATTAAGTATATTTAAATCAACTAAGAGATTTATTTAATTATTTATTTTTATTTAGAAACAACTACATTACAAGTTTTATTTTGAGCCCTAATGCGATGCTATTTCTAGGAGGAGATGAGAGAATAAAAAAAATTAGGACCATTATTTACAATTTAAATATTTAAGCTAGCAGTAGACTGTTGCAAACAATCTAGAGGTAGCAACAGATCAATAGAAAGGGTTAGTATCATTATGTCTAAAAAAGCAGCTGGTCTAATAAAATTTGCAAGTGGTCTAGAAAGCAGCTGGTCTAAGTACAAACTAGTCTAAAGCACAAATGGTCTAATTAGCAAGTGATCTAAGAACAAACTGGTCTAAAGCACAGATGGTCTAATTATGGCATGGCATAGGAGGTTCAATAGCCGAGTGCCCCCAAAATCCACACATGTTGATTTTTTGCAAAAAATACTACAAGAAATTATACTAACCCAATATAAATGCTAATCGAAAGCATCACCAAGACGCGCTGGCTGGCTGCATTGCACCGCTGTATGGGTGTTAACGGTTTACAGTTTAAGGACGTAGGTAGTTCCTCACATATAGTAAGTGTAAATATAGGTCAAACCAAGTCCCTTTCGGAGTAAACGTTTCATAAATAATTCTGGATATCTTGCGCAACATGCTTGGTGTTTCTCTACGTGACAGAATCCGGAATACGGAAATCCGTAGAAGAACCAAAGTCACCGACATAGCTCTCTGAATTAGTAGGCTGAAGTGGCAGAGGGCAGGTCATATAGCTCGCGGAACTGAAAACCGCTAGGGAGTAAAGGTTCTCGAGTGGCAACCACGATGCAACGCGAAACGGAGTGTTGGGAATCCATTCACTCGATAGACCGACGACATCGTAGCGGTCGCATGGAGTCGATGGATGGAGGTGGCTCAGGACCGCTATTTATGGCGTCGTATGGGGGAGACCTATGCCTAGCAGTGGACGTGTATGGGCTGATAATGATGATGATAAGCTTGCGCAACTTCTTTTTGTTCTTTTTCAGCTTTTCCTTATGACACATTAACTAATTTTATCACAATTTTCTCACATGACCGATTAAATGAACCAAACCGCGATCAATAACATTAATCATTGTTAATTTAACAGGCAATTATGTTTCGATGAAGTTTTTGTTGTTAAAAGCCAATATCATGTGGAAAGCGCAATAAACCTGCCATGAACTTTGATCTACCGCTGTTTACAACAATTTTGCTTGTTATTTTGTAAAAAGTTATGTATTTATTATTTACATAGGTCATGTACTTAATCTACAAGCAGCTAGCCAACTTCTCTACGATAAATTTTGCAATAATCTAGATCTATGCAAAACTTTGAAGCGTCCAACTAGCGTCTACCTCGAATAACATATTACACTTTCTCGATACAGGCCTCCTAATGAGGGAAGCGACTTAAATATTGGCAAAAAAAAAAAGTTCGTTATTTGATATGATAGTGAGATAAAGATAAGATAAAATATAATAAATCTATTTCTTTTAACTTATCTTTATCTTAATAATCAGACATTACAGAACACTGTATAGATACGTCGTCGCGGCAACAACAGAAGGTATCACTAAATATTTAGTGGGTGTTTTTGATGTAAGCCACACTGGGGGTGATTTCTAAGATTATTAATGATATCCTAAAAAAATATTTCGACGGGAGTTGAACCCGCAATCCTCCCTGATTACGGAATGTGATAGGTAATCAAGTGCGCCACGAGATCAAGTGACGTAAAGTAAACGTATTTTTTTGGGATTTCATTAAATTTATTTAGTAGGTACCTAGAAATAAGATTAACTCCTCACCATGTAGGTACTAGTTATTTACTTACTATCTTGTATACGTATTAATTTAATGTATTATTATTGTTTTTGCTGCTATTTCCATGCGTTGTTTGACGTGTTTTTGATTAATGAAGAAATAAAAAAAAAAAGATTTTTTCTCTACAGGATTCTTAATATTTTGTATGAGCTAGTGAAGAATATGCATTAGATTTACGTCTTAAGGTTAATATCAATAAAGCTGTTCTCCAATTCCGTAAGTCCCATCGTAACTTCTTGACTTATGACTCGAGCTCGTATTAAAGGACCCCATATTGCCCCATAAATCCTGTACCTATTTACCAATTATGATTAGGTATTATTATGATTTTCCTGGTTTATATGGCGGGTGAGGTTAGTAGTAAGAAATGTCGCAGTATTGATATGTTTTGCTTGGTGGTTTAAGTATTTTGGCGATTCTTCAACTCACACCCGCAAAGGGGCGTCATTTTCGGTGTGAGATGACTATAGACTCAAAAAGAAGCTGAGAAACCGATGTAAAAAAGTCCCGATATTCGATTTCAGGGCGGACAATGTGCAAGGCAAGTACACAATTTTGTAGATTTACTACTTGGCCAGTTTGCGAATAAAAAGACGAGGACGCGGAAGACCACCCTCCACTTGGTTGACGACGGTCGAAAAAAACCTAAAAGAAACTCAGCTCGACAAATAAACTGCACAAAACCCTGCGCAATGGAGAAAGAGGAAAAGAAGGCCGACCCCAAATAAATGCGAAAACGGTCGAGGAATATATACTACTTGGCCCGTTATCGTATCAGATCGGATAATGTGGAAACGCTTTTACGGTAGAAACACATTATTAGAGTCTGATGCGTCAAAACTTAC
Source organism: Eupithecia insigniata (assembly GCA_947859395.1). Classification (NCBI taxonomy): domain Eukaryota; kingdom Metazoa; phylum Arthropoda; class Insecta; order Lepidoptera; family Geometridae; genus Eupithecia; species Eupithecia insigniata. Next base: position 6,191,139 of record OX401999.1, on the reverse strand, counting down.
TCAAGTCTGTCTCAAGCTTATATCATTTTCAACCGACGAACAACAAGAGGAGTTTCTCAATTCAGCTGTAACTATGTTCTTTTGTCATGTGTATTTCATCATCAGCCTATACACGTCCACTGCTGGACATAGGCCTCCCCCGTACGAAGCCACAAATAGCGGTCGTTGTGTATTTATTACTCGATAATTTCGCCAATTGTTGACCGATTTTAATAATTCTTTCGTTTTCGTATAGAAAACGATCCCCAGGTGGTCTCACCTAGTTTTATTCCCGCTGGATTTCTGTTTGTCCCCTTAAAATTAGTATAAACTAGCTGACCCGCCCGCGGCTACGCCCGACAAATTATTGATCACTCATAGCGATTGGTGAAAACTGCATGAAAATCCGTTCATTAGTATTTGCGTTTATCGCGAACAGACAAATAGATAGACGCAGCGGAGGATTTGTTTCATAATAATGTAGTGATGCTCCGAAATTTGAAGGCAGTTATTAGTTTATGTAAAAGCAACAAATAAGTTAATATTTTCATGTGGATCTGTCTGCAACTAAATAATAGACACTGGGTAACATAACAAGTGTATTTTTCAATAATCTTCGTTTATATGACTCGAAATTTATCATGAAAAAGTCTTTGAATTATTATCATCATTATTGTGATTTGATATTGTAGGTCTATATTATGTAAAGTAGCGAAACATTTGGACACCTCCCTTATCAAATAGGCAGGACTTGCAGCCCTGGCCCAATTGTATAAGACGAGCCTTTTCGAACTACAAGTGACCTTCGTTTTGTCCTCGTTTAAATTATCCTAATAGGATTTGTTTTTCCTGTTTTTGTTGTTTTTGTATTTTCACTACGAAGCATAAGGAACCGGAAAAGCGATCAGCATTGGTATATTAGGTGCCTACCTTTCATTTCATGTGTAGTTTGATTGACTACGAAAGTCATCATCATTAGACCCCTAGAAACCCTAGCAAGGCCCCTCACTCTAACATATATATGTACATAGCTAAGATAATATAATAGATTGTTTTTTGAGAAATATTAGTTTTTATTCCATGGTGCGGGTCAGTCACATTATATACACATTATACACTATATATTCCATTTTCTTAGAAATTATATCCTTATAGCCATGCCTTATAGAAACTTTTTTGAGCAGTTAGGGACGGTGCACCCTATACAATACGAACCACTCATTATAATGCCACACCCTCTAAGACGTGTCAAGCACAGTCGCACAAAACTATGATTACAGTAATTACGCTGAGTGCCTACTTCTATCAAATTATACGAAAGTGGAAACTACTTTGGGGAATGAAGTGAAAAGTTAGCGCGAAAATTGTAAATTAATTAACAATGAGCTTACAGTCCAGAATCCAACAATTACTGGTAAGATTGCGAGGCAGCGATTGTATGGGCGCTTTGCCAACAAAACGTAGACGGACGCCATTTTAATAATTATGATTTATGCCATGAATTATTTGGTGGGCTCGAGGCCCGTAGTGTACGAATGAATTTGTGTTTTAGTTGGCAAATCGTGAAAGGAATGAAATCTAATGAAAACTTAAAACTTTTAGTAAAATCAGCTTAAATTCTATAGCTTTTATATCCATAAAGACTAAATATACGCGGAAGCTGTTTTTGTAGCGCATTTATGTAATTATCTTGTTGATTTTTGGATATTTCATACATGGTAGAAGAGGTAAACTCATCAGTACATATTGGGTCAAAGAAAGCCGAGAAGGTATCTTCAATTCAAACCCAAAAAAATACAAAAATATCTTCTATAACCGTAACTGTATATGAGATTCCCTTTAAAGTAAAGGTTAGGTTAGTTTGTCTAAGGTCAAACCTAACAATCTTACACATAAATCCACTGGACCTTCCTCACAGAGAGAAGAAGTTGTCATCTCAAGGTAAAGAAAAAGACTTTTATCTTAAAATTCCGACTAACCACTGCACCAACCTCTCAACAAAGAACCATAATTAATTAAAAGTAAGTATCACCTGAAAACCTATTCTATGTCCGCGAAGATAAGGTCTAATTGCAATTAATTAACTTGAAAAGCCTTTGTATCTTCAATGCTCTTTGATGGTACCTGGAGCTTGGATGGAAAATGTGATTATGAAGGTAACCTACTTAGTTACTCTCAAAGGTACCTTTACTTTTTAAAGCATCTGGCTGTCTCACTGAAAATTTTAATTCATCTATGGTTTATTCCTATATGTGGAAATAAGAAGGTTCTTCTCTCTTTAGGTCTATGTATTAATAAATAAATCTATGGCTCTATTTAACCCGAAGCTTCAATATAAATAAATAAATAATGCTGGAATATTCACGCAACATCATCTAGCCCCAAGCTAAGCAGAGTAGCCTGGGGCTAGATGATGATTATGTATCAATACGGTTTCGAATTCCTTATTTTTACAATGTTTTTAAGTTTAGCGGGATAAATACAAAATAGGTACTAATCCCTCAGAAATAAGATTTATGGAACCACATCTCTATACAAAAAAATATATATTATTTATGCGAAAGAATTTTCATTATGAAATCGGCCCATAAAACGGAGAAATTGACGAACACACATAAAAAATACATACAGCCAAATCTCCTCCTTTTTCGAAGTCGGTTAAACAGGGGTCTTTTTAGTACTTTACGCGGAAACGATAAAGATATGTGACAACTAATCTCCAAGAGCTTCCAGTATTGTATCTGGTGCAGCGCTATAGCATTGCCATACAGCGGGAGAATACAGCCAGCGTCTTTGGGATGCTTCCGACTGGTATTGATGTGGACCAGTTGAGCTACATGTAAATTTTTTGCAACGGTCTACAGTTAGCTCAATTATTTCAATTGTAAATACTAGTTCTAATTAGTTTATATTTTATTTGATTGTTATTTTCTTTGTTAATAAAGTCTAACTTCAGAGTTTCCATAAATATATTCAAATTAGAATCCGAACGTGCGACCAGTTATGTACACGGGGAAAAGTTACGAGGTCAGGAGCGCCGCGACGAAACACATTTTGATTACACCCATATTTCATGCGTCCATTTTTGCCACGCAAAACTTGTTACAGGGTTTCCATTTCAGTAAATTGTGACGCTTCACTTTTTACTGCCACATCTGGAATGTAAACATGAAATTCATTTCTATATTTCACCTTGTTTGGGTTAAAATGTACACAGTAATATTTTAAATGGGAAAGTTTGGATGGTTGTTTGTAACTTCTTCACGTCAAAACTACTTAATGGGACAAACATTTTCAAATTTGGAGCTAGTCCCTAATTTACTTAAAAGCTATCCGAGGAAAACTGGTGCGAATTCGAGGACATTAGCTAGTTAAGTTAAAAATGGGCTACTTTTTGAAAGTAGAGACGAATTTTAGTTGTGAATAGGCTTTATTACTAAATAAACAGATTATAGTGAGTGATATATTTCAAAAATACACATTAATTCCTTAATTACCATTGGCATTCGCGGCGTAAACATCGACCTCCCCAATTGAGCCCGTGCATTTTGTAAGAGCTGACTAAAGGAATCTACCAGAGGAAGGGCTGCTGCCTCTTTCCTTTCTGTTTATTTATAACACCTCCACTACGATCCATCTGTCAAACGTGGTGATTAGTACCCACGGCACAACCAGTTGAGCATAGTGGTTGTGCCTGGGGTCCGGAAGGATTATACCCAAACCCCCCTTGTTTGTGGGAAGGCATGTTCAGCGGTGGACGTATGTGGTGTGCTAACAAGGACACAATTATTAAAAATCGATATGATTGTGAGAGGAACTAGGTTGCAACGCAACGCCTAAATTAGCGATGCGAATTTTCTCCGCGCTCCTGCCTAAACAAAAAACAATCGATTCGGGCGTCGGAGCCTGGATTTAGTTAAATTATTACTTACTTTTTTATCTGTCCAAGCCATTTTCCTACAAGTTAGGCATGAGGTCAACGAACATCTCATTCCATGGCAGTCCTTGTACTGGCTCGAAATCGCTTCGCATGGTCTTAGTAGATAAAATAATCGAATCCACACATGTGTTTCCTAAGCCAATGTGCGTACTAGAAATACACAATTGTTCAAATTGCTTCGCGTCAACGATAGAAATTGGATCATTATTTTATTCAAGTTACTAGGAATGTGCTCTACTACATACATAGATGTTATTTATAGAAACGTAATATACAGATACAGGTGGCCCTCTGTGTCCCCCTGTATCTGTGTACCTATTACGTTTTTTTTTTGCTTGCTTACGTATACAGGGGGCCCCCTGTGTCCCCCTGTATCTGTGTATTACGTTTTTTTTTGCTTGCGTACGTAAGTATTCAAAATTGTTTGATTTACTTAGCGATCCACTTATGTAATTCATTTTCATTTATTGCAAGATGAATTAATTATTTATTTGCTGTATATTGTAGTTGTACTCGGTTCTAGAATCCAAAATATTTTATTGTCAATAAATTCGTTTATGAATGAAAACGTCAGAAAAACAGATGGCAGGTAGCAGCCTACCATAGGAAAGCTATATATGTATTAATAAAGTCTTTATTATTATTTATGCCCATTGTGTCTATAGCTACTCAAATAATTATCATATCAGCCCATACAAGTTCACTACACGCCACAAATAGCGGTTCTGAACCGCCTCCATCCATCGACTCCCTGCGGCCGCTACGATGCTGCCGCTACTCAAACAATATCAAAAACGAATTAGTTCGAAAGTCCAGCTTGAAATGTTCTGTTAATAATTATCTTCCATGAAATTCAACTTAAACTGATATTAGCAGCTTTGTAATTCAGCTCCTACTGGCCGAGGCTGACGGACTCAACTAACTTTGAGAGTAACTGCATAGTCGGATTAATTATCGTGTAGTCTGTTTTGAGCTGTGCTGATAGATGATAAGGTTGAAATTTAGTTGGTCAGTTTGCCTGTCAGCCATCTAATGTGATAGACTAATCCTGCCTTCGTGGAATAGAGAAATAGGAGAGAGGCTATATTATTCTGGTAATGTTACGTTTATAAAAAGACTGTCTGTTTTTGGTTTCGTCATCATCATCATCATCAGCTCGTACACGTCCACTGCTGAACATAGGCCTCCCCCAAACGACGCCACGAATAGCGGTCCTGAGCCGCCTCCATCCAACGACTCCGTGCGACCGCTACGATGTCGTCGGTCCATCGAGTGGGAGGTCTTCCCACACTCTGTTTCGCATTGCATCGCGGTCGCCACTCGAGAACCTTTACCCAACGGTTATCGGTTCTACGGGCCTGCCTATCGCCACTTCAGCCTACTGATTCTGAGAGCAATGTCGGTAACTTTGGGTCTTCTACGAATTTCCGTATTCCGGACCCTATTGCGTAGAGAAACTCCGAGCATAGCTCTCTCCATAGCTCGCTGGGTGTTTTTGGTTTAGTCAAATATTTTTTGTAGTATTTTCTATATGTTTATCTAGCTGCTGCTCGCGCCTTTGCCCGCGTTTTATGGGGATTAAAATAGCCAATGTGTTATTCCAGGTCCCAAAATATGCCCATACCAAATTTCAGCCCAATCAGTTCAGTAGTTTTTTCGTGAAAGAGTAACAAATATCCACACATCCATCCTTACAAACTTTGACATTTATAATGTTAGTAGTACCAAACGTACCAGTAGGGACCAAAATCGTGCCCAATGGTTCGTATAAAGAATACGCACAGCTATTGCGTCGTTCGTTTGTTTCCGAACTCGGCTGATGCTCTATCACGCGTTTCGTTCATGGTTTTGTAAATCTCAAATTCATTCGAATATTTGCATGGAATATCGTATATCATAATAAAAACAGTTAAAGTAAAATCATTTTATTTTTTTATTGTACATGGAAAATATCCAGAAAATAAAAACAGAAATGTTGCCAGCTAGCCTCGAGTTAGAGTTGCTATTCACAAAAATATTCCAAGGGTTTCACGTTTTTTGACTTAAAGCAACATTTATCACAGCTCATTAAAACAACAGAGGCTCCTAACAATAGTAAAGTCGGTATTTGTTTCAAAGTTGCTGCTACGGTACAAGGTCTAGGCTTGTACATGTTTGTAAAAAGCCGGAAAACTACAAATAAGAAACCATTCCATTAAGGAAGAATACATTCAAAGCCGCATAAATAAAATAATATACCATTTTTTTGTATTTCATTGCGTTAGGTTTCCAGTTAATCATCGAGATTATTTTTACTTATTCAAATGATAAAAACCACGTAAAATAACGGTAAGGTTTATTTCTCACACTTATTTTATTTTTCGAATACACAAACCACAATGTTTTGGCCATAGATATGCACGAGGATGTTACCGGACTATGCCGAGCGCTTAAAGCGCTTTATCCGATAAAAGCGATGATTTCCCAACACGTTTCCGAGGCCGGTTATTTTTACTCTCTAAGCTGGTAAAAAATAATTAAAAGCCGGACATCTACATGCCATTGGACTCTTCCTGTAAAAACGGGACTTTGGGGCCGTCTGGTCCCTTTATCTCGCGATCCTCGTCATAATGTGGACGAAACTGGGTCACCACAATTATGCCACGGGCACACTTGACACGGTTTGTAGCTCAAATTGATACAGTTTAGGTCTATTCACATGTTAAGACGCATAGACTATGATGTATCTTTGCAAATCTGTAGCTAGAATTCTATCTGAGATACAGGAAAGTAGATCCAAGTGAATATGAGAAGTATCAAATGTTTCAATAAACAAAAATTTGACAAACACCCTACTATGTAGAGACCCGAATGTCATCATTGTAAAAGATACCCTGCGTTCAGCCAAGGTTGAGAAAAGTTTTTTGAATGAATATTTATTTTTAAAAAAATTCTTTAGGTGCCTGAATGACAGGAATTATCATGATATAAAGGATTTTTTAAGATGATCTTAGGTACTTAATTAGTTTTATGGTAATTATTGCACGCTAGTATGTACACATGAGTGTATTATTTAGACTTATACTAGTCTTGGGTTATACTAGGCAAAATCCGATACCTGTGACTTACGTTACTGCGACTTCAAAATATCTGTGACAAATACCAGTGACAAAATACTAGCTATTATTTCTCCCAATCACGTACAAATTCATTGTTTTACTGATTGTATAATACTAACAACTTTGTTACATTGCGGTATACTTTTCAAATTTCAAAGTATACAATACTAGGTGTCTCATTCTGTCTTAGTGATACTATCAAAGAGATAATATAGAAGCAATATTATCTAGTTGAAGCGATTTATTGCGTAGGTACCTAATAAAATAACAACGATATAATATCGTGCACTCGTGATACTGGCGCTGACTGTGAGACAGTCACAGATATATTTAGTTTCTGTCACCGTGAAATACCGCCAATTTTCTATACCTGTAACTTTTATCAGTGACGATAAATACGCCTCAAGCCTAACTTATACCACCTTTATACAAAATAAAATTATCTGAGCGCCTGGTCGAAGCGGCGCGTGACCCGAGAGCTGGTGAGTATCTGGCGCAGCGCATTAGCATTGCCATACAGCGGGGCAATGCAGCCAGCGTCTTGGGGACGCTTCCGACTGGTATTGATATGGACCAGTTGAGCTATCTGTAGATTGTTTGCAACAGTCTGCAGTTAGCTCAATTGTTTCAATTGTAAATACTAGTTTAATTTCTTTATATTATTTGATTGTTATTTTCTTTGTCAATAATAAAGCTTAACCTTTATACTATGTTTAAGGTATTAAATATCTTTGAATCTTCCAATGGTACATATATGTATTATTTTGCAAAGCTGTGTATCAGTAGCTTAACACCTTCTTTTGTGAGATACTAGAAAAGAAATCTTATACAGGATTTCTATTCTTCTAATCTCCACAGGGTTATAATAGAATACGATTTAATGGTAAGCTATTTGTAATTTTGGATTTTTTCAAGGACTTTCGTTGCTGACTTGCACCTATGAATTTTGCTGACACAGAACTAGATGAAAACACTAGCCAAAACATGATAATTTACAAATAGATATACAATTACAAAACTCTTTATTGTAAAAGATAAATAAAACACATAGACATTTACATAAACAAGTACAATGGGCGGTCTTATTGCTTAGAAGCGATTTCTTCCAGGCAACCTATGGATGGATAGAAAATTTACAATTTAAGAAAGGCAAGATAATATATTCAGAATTATACTGAATATAAGTTCAAATATTTCAGGTAGATTTATATAATTTCTGAATGAGAATGCAACGCAAATAATGAACAAAATGGCGCAATTCGATCAACAAATCCATAATCGAGCATAAATTGTACATAAATACATATTATGTTACGTCAATAATTCCATCCATTATAAAACCTCGCTTGTTTTAATTATTAATGAATTTTACTATCAACAAACACATTAACATTTTTACTATGTTATGATTAACTTCATATTATCATAGGTATTTGAATTCGTCAGCAAGCCCTTATACCGCCTAAGAGTTGTCTGGGTGAGATCGTTTAGCGAGACGTCGTCTGGTTTAGAATAAAATATTATGTAAAAATACTACCATCTTATTTTTCCGTCCAAAAATAAGAATCATATAACGCCATGTTAGCATTATTTATGAACTAGGCACAATGTTGTGACGACACAAAAAGGAGGACAGCCGTCATAAAAACCAGTCTGTTTATATAAGATCCCTTGTCACCTTATGAGGTCGGGCTTATGCAATAAACAAAATTTCATAACTTCATGGGGTTTTTGTCCAAAGAACTTGATATCCGGAAAATCCTTCAGAAGTCTGTATTCAGGAAAATAAAAATTATCGTGGTAAATAGCGTTATGCAGACATTTCTAAGACAATAAAGAGTTTTTAAGGAGTTTTTAGGGCTCCGTACCCGAAGGGTGAAAACGAGACCCTATTACTAAGCATCCACTATCTGTCCGTCCATCCGTCTGTCAGCGGACTGTATCAAGAACCGTAAGTGATAGATAATTGAAATTTTCAGAGAGTGTATAATTTTTTTTGACACTATAACAACAAGGGGAGCCCCCTTTACTAAAAAAATATGGTTAAAAACTAAAACCCGACTACATAAAAGTCTTAAACAAGCGTTCACCTAATACACCTATTGTCCATAGCATTTTCTTTTGATACTTAGGTAGTCGGAGGCACCCACCCCATATACCTAGGGTACAATTAGTAACAAAGGCCTCCGACTACCTAAGTATCAAAAGAAAATGCTATGGACAATAGGTGAACGCTTGTTTAAGGCTTTTATGTAGTCGGGTTTTAGTTTTTAACTATATTTTTTTTTACCATACATATTTCGATACAATATATGTATATCGATACATTTTTTCATATGCCCATCCCTAGATGACCCGTTGCCATGGTAACAAATAAACAAGAGGTCTCCATGGCAAGTGGGTGTGTCATCCTTCACTCATCACATCAAATTAAATTAGACTCGAACTGTAACTAGATGTCGTCTCTTGCAAAATTTTATCGCGCTATCGAAGTGTTCCAGGTGTAATTTAGACCCAGCTATCTCTTAAGACCCTCAGTTTTGTCGGACACCATATAGCCTATAACCATCGGGGTAATGAGACGAATCAATCGATACCTCACTTGTTGAAATCGAAGTAGTAGTTTCAGCGCTACATGGGAACAAAGAAATCGGCTACATACATACATACATTCATACATAGGGTGCTAAAATCATAACCCTCCGGTAGTCGGGTAAAAAAAGGGTTTTTTGTTTTGGAAATTTTTGCTTGACGATTGCGAAGGCTGTATATCTCTTGAACTGTAATAGGTAGACATTTGAATATTGACAGAGTGTGTATTACTATTGCTGCTATAATAACAAATAATATATTTAATAATTAAGAGGGCCAACGTACATGTCGCGTTGGGTACCGATCATAGAAGTTAAGCAACGTTGGGCGCGGTCAGTACTTTCACGAGTGACCGCGTCACGGCGCTATTTGTCTTATTTCAGTCCATTAAAAAAATATTTATCGGTACAGCAAAAATGTTTTGCGAAATATTTTTTATTCGATGGTTCGGAACCCTCCGTGTGCGAAATGCGCGCGTTTCGTTCTTATTGTACTTTATTATTACTTAGAGGGCCTCACCTTCCTAACAAATTGTATCATCATCATCATCAGGCCGTACACGTCCACTGCTGAACATAACCCTCCCCGAAACGACGCCACGAATAGCGGGCCTGAGCCGCCTCCATCCAACGACTTCCTGCGACCGCTACAATGGTCCATCGAGTGGGAGGTCTTCCCACACTCCGTTTCGCATTGCATCGTGGTCGCCACTCGATAACCTTTACTCCCCAACGGTTATCGGTTCTACGAGCTATATGGCCTGCCCATCGCCACTTCAGCCCATAAATTGTATATTATACTTAATTTATACAAGAAGCAGTACTCTTACTAATATTAAAAATGCGAAAGCTTGTATAGATGTTTGGATGTTTATTACCTATAATCTCACGTACATATTTTATTTTAATTCAAGTTCAAAGCCACTGATATCCGTGTCGTCACCAAACGGCCCTGTCGGACGATCAGCGTTGGTTGCAAACGTGACTAACATAATGTAGAGACGGGGCCCATTTTGTGACTCGAGCAAGAAGCATATTTCTGTCATTTTCATTTTATTTTTATAAATGTATTTACTTGTACGATTGACAAATACAATTTTCTATTCTATTCTATACAAAGAAGTATCTAGGTAACTACTAACAACCAACTTAGAACCTATTTTCGGTTCTAAAGATCTTTATTCTCATAAAAACCTTTTTACTCCAAAATTCGGCTTACAGTACGGCCTTGGAGGGTACTTAACTGTACCGATCAAAGCTATTTCGAGTTCGTGGATACGTACCTGAAACAAAATAATAATTTTCGTTAGTTGTGAAGTTCATTGATGATAATTATTCGATATCATGGAAATGAAAAACATAATATCACACTAATATTATAAATGCAAAAGTTAGGGCGACCTCTATGGCGCGGTGGGCGAAGGTCTGCCAGCGACGCAGGGGTTCGATTCCCGCCTCGGGACAAATGTTTGTACGATCTGCAAATAATTGTTCAGGGTGTTCTTGTCGTTGTGTTGTAAAATGTGCAATAAAGCATTCTCTATCTATGTTACATCTTCAAGCTACAACTACTGAATGGAGCGGGCTGAAATTTTATATACACGTAGTTTTAGGCCTGGAATAAAACATAGACTACTTTTTATCCCATAAATCAGTTCCCATGGGATAGAAACAGCCTGAAACGATTCCATAAAAACAACACGTGCGAAGCCGCAGGCAGAACCTAGTCAATAATAACCAGACAATGAGAAAGTCAATATCAATAATTAAACCTATCAGACAATATCACCTGGATGGATTTAATGATGTTATGTTGGAGTTACTGATAAGGAGCTAAAAGTATGTATGTATATACGTATTGTAGGTATAATTTTGTTTTATTACCTTAATCTCAAACTGGATATAACTGGATATAAAAGAACAATATAGACGGTGACGACCGTCTATATTGTTCTTTTGTATCTGTCCATCCCAAAGTTGCCTGGAAGAGATCGCTCAAAGCGATAAGGCCGTCCTTTGTACTTCATTTATTGTCTGCATTTCATTCTGTATTGTATTTTCTGTTTGTGTGGTACAATAAAGAGTTCAGCAGGGTACAGCTACCACTAAAAACTACGCCAAAAATACTAAATGTAGATAGTTTCTAAAACTGCATCTTCGTATAATATTTTCTAGCAGAATGCGAACATACAGAGAAACAACAGTACTAAAATTTTATTGCACTAATAACAATTCTATTCGCTGTACAGATAAGAACATAATTATTAACTATACGGTGTCTCGTGTCGTTGACATTCCAGCAAAAACAATCGAAACTATCTGAGAACATTATCATAGTAGGTCAAGCATTCATATTATGTTGGCCGAATCAATCGTTTATATAAGCGAGTCAATGCTTACCATGAGTTGGCAACCTTCGGCCAACATTGTAACTAAACTTGAACCGTAAATAAAAAAATAATGAAATTAGTTTTTTATATTCTGAGACGTCAAAGGCGAGTTCAAGAGCGCTCGTTTCCACTGGCTAGGACACATAGACTAGATTTTTTTTCTATGAACTAGGACACTTCGTGAGAATGAAAGAGGATCGGGCTGTCAACTAGGCTTATGAGGGGAAACCATCGGGGCGTAGACCAGTCGGCTGCCCTGGTATCGATGGATCGACGAAGTTGAAGCCGATCTTCGCAAACTCGACGCCCATAGCTGGCGAGAGACAGCTCAGAACCGAAATGCCTGAACTGGAGAAGCCTTGTGTCGGAGACCAAGATCCACTTTGGGACGCTGGAGTAAGTAAGTTTTTTTACGCGCGAGGGATGCACGAAAACGAGTTTTCTATTAATTACTTTTTTGACATACGTCATGTGAGATTTTGTCAAAAGGTAGATTGCAAGGGTACAATAAGCCTGTTTTATCTCGGTCGTAAAGTAAGGAATGGTAGCCGTCAACTATATTAACCTAAAATTGTTTAGATCCGTGCCCAACACATAAAACCTCACAACGGACGACCGACGGCAGCCAACGCCTTTACTTCTGTTGGTTCTTTGACCTATGTTAAGCTAAGCAATAAAACCTGTGTTCAGTTAGATTTGTTCTCGAATAAAATCCTATTAAACTTCGTTCAATACTAGATATACTGCACATCAATCTTGCAACTTTAAATAAAGCTCACAAACTATTTTCTTGAACGCATTTGCCCAAGACATCCACTCTTAAAAGGCGGAGACCCGATCTAAATCACAAAGACGAAGTTTGTCATTCCCAAAGTTAGACCGCATTTACTGAGAAAGCTGATTACTGACGCTTTGCGCTACCAAAGCTATTTTTAAACTTGTTTAATAATGTGTAAAATGTTAAACTCTAGTTATTGAGACAAGTTATATGAGAAGTTGTCAGTACTCTTGTATTATTATATATTATTATTCGCATTATTCGTTTTCATAGTGTAAGACCACACAAAGGGAAAATTCTTTAATATTAGAAAATATAAATTCATAATATTTTCAACGTTTTATATCATTAAAATGACTATTCCTGAATAAAAATTCAAAGCGAAATTTCTAATGGAAGATGGAAAACACATGCGCTGTGAAGACTACGGATTCAACTTACTTGGAGGACCACTGAGCTATTGAAATAAGGTTCTTAAATTCTTTTTTTATAATTTATAGACCTTCCTTTGCCCACAATCTCACCTAATGATAAGTGACGATGTAGCTGAACGAAGGCCTAGAAGACACTTATACCTAAGTAGTTTTTTCAAAAGTTTATGTCCTTTTGAAAGCTCTTCCAAACTATTGCTCACTGAGTGTATCTGCGTGCTGTATTGAAAACTGCGCGACGCCAAAATCCCTAATGTAGTTAACAGTGTCTATTAAAACCAGTTTTACGTGTGAATGCGCCCATACCCAATGACCCGGAAGCAACACCATGCGAGATAAAAGCAAAAGTTTTTCAATAAGACTTTTTGAACACGCGTTGATGACAAACTTATCAATGCATTAATTGACTTTAATAAAATGTACGCCACTAACATAATTATTTAGAAAACAGGACCATGTTTAGTTCATGGGCCCGAGGAAAAAAATATAATTCTTACATATACCAGAGAATATCAAATACACATGTGCACAAATCAAATCAAAATCATTTATTTCCATAAATACAATAAATGTATACTTAGAAATAGTCAAATTCTTAAAATTAAACTAAATTAAATTATCGCAGTTTTATTATAAGCTGCTAAAAGTCTATTCCAGTCACCAGCTAGCAATTGTCTCATTATTATCTCTGCCAAATTTCGATTATATTCGTTCGTACACAGAGCATAACAGAAGGTAATGGCTACCTAGCCTACTCTATCTGCAAGTTTTACTTGACTATGATTGACGGGCGACGGTCCGCCTGCGATGCAGGAGGGTGCGCGTTCGATTACCTCCTTGGGACAAAAGTTTGTACGATCTGCAGGTATTTATTCCGGGTATTTACTATGTACATATAATAGAAAAATATCTGTCTACGTATGTATTGTATTCATATAGCCGTACTCGTTTGGGGACGGTGACCTCTAATGGGTTATCATCTAGTATAGTGCACATAACACAAGCTCTACTTAGCTTGGGGTTAGACGATGCTGTGTGAATTGTCCAGCAATATTTCTTTATAATGGATATTGCTAGATACAGCTAGGATAAACAACTGAAAGTATTTACTACTTACCTACTAAATACTTACCTATTGATCACTACCTGCAAATTCTAGAACACATTATGTCATGAATGTATCAGCTATGGCCCAACTCCGTCAATACCAAAACTTTTAGGAAGCTCTTGAGTGCTTTGAATGCTTGACATCGTCGTCAACAAACTTGTTAATATTAACTTGTACCAAACATCTAAACATTATGTCACACGTGAAAGTTATAATGAGAAATATAATCGTGTTCGTCATTAACAATCCGACATTTATCTATTTAGGGCGGACGAAAAATCACATTATATTTTCAGACTCTAAAACATACCATACATATAATATCGCATTTACTGCCCGTCTCAATAACTAGTAAGACTCGTAGAACTACATGTGCGTCGTTGGTAGTGAAAGTGTTAACTTTAGATACATTGTACAGTGACAAAATAGCTTCCCAAAAAGCTTCAAACGAATGGCCCGCGACCTGTCTGTAGTCTGATGCCATCAATATAAAATGCATGTTAATGTTACAAATTTGCAAAAAGCCCATATTTGAATGCATTTTGTGCTGTGCTTTAACAGTGCGAAATTAATCTGCGATAATCTTTAGGTAGTGAATAACATTGTTCAAACCGTGACGATGCGAGCAAAGTAATTTTCTTCCGAGACTTGTTCCTTGTCCATTATTTTATATCTCGCTATTGCGTGGCGTAGATCTGAGTGACCGTACAAACTTATTCTGTGCATACTAACGGAAAATTAACTTACTGAAAACAGGAGCTGCTGACCTCAATTCAGGGTTGCTTTCTGCCTCTACAGTTCAAAGTATCGTAGTAAGTTATTCAAACAGTTGCAGTTCGTCATCCTTCCATCATTGTTTTGAACCCCTATTTAGCTTGGTTTCGGTTATCTCCCAAATTTACACAGATAATGGCGAGTACCTGAGTTGTAGTGAACGAACTTGTTAGTAACAGATTCAGTAACTGAAACTGTCACTTTGATAATTTGATTGTTATGAAAAAACTAAAAACCGACTTCAAATTCGTTAGTATTTACATTTCTTTTATGTTTTTTGCGATAAAATACTTATCTCTCGAGAATAAAAGAGTTGAAGGACCTCTTAGGGATTATTTCTCATACAATAGTGCAAGAATTTTCCAAATCGGTCCATAATTCACGAAGAAATCGACGAACTCACATAAAAACAAATTATATCATCATCATCATCATCATCAGCCCATACACGTCCACTGCTGGACATAGGCCTCCCCCATACGACGCCACGAATAGCGGTCCTGAGCCGCCTCTATCCAACGACTCCTTGCGACCGCTACGATGTCGGCGGTCCATCGAGTGGGTGGTCTCCCATGTAGGGGGGGATTTGCCATAATCACCACGCTTGGCAGGCGGATTGGTGATCGCAGTGTTGGTGTTTAAAAATACTCAGAAGGAAGCTGCTGCCCTTCCTCTGGTAGCTTCCCTTAGTCGGCTTTTACGACATCCACGGGTTGACTTGGAGGGGTCGATATTCGTACGCCGCGACCCCACGGCTTATTCGTACTAGATTACCTAGATTATATAAATACAAGCATTTATATAATCTAGGACCAAAATGCCTGGGAAGACAAATCTAACGAACCGCAACTTAACGTTAAATCGTTTTGTTCAGGAGTTCCTATGGCTACCTCTATTTCTATCATCAGATCAGCTAGGTGCTACCATGACATTCACTGTCACCGAACTTACATAAGAATGCCAAATTTCAGCTCAATCGGTTGAGAATAACTGGTCTAAAATTGACTTGTACGATTCCACTCGATCAAACATATGTAGTTACATTGCAAGTTAAATAAAAGCTTGTAAAATACATACAGCCGAACCTACCTAGAACCTCCTCCTCTTTTTATTTCGTCGGTTAAAAATATGGAAGCATCTCTGAATCTGAGCCAAAATTGTGTAAGCAAATGACATTTACGCATAGGAAAGTTCAAATAAAATAACAACAAGGTACCGGTGAAATTTGTTTAGTCACAATCAAAACTAAAGCATGCATTTTATTCTCTTTGTTCGAATTTCCATTAGTGCAAGTGGAAAATATTATGCAGAACTAAGTTTCACCTAGTAGTATAAACAGAATCCAAATAAGCTTTTTTTTATAAATCGAAAGACCTTCGTTTGACCACAATTGTATCAACTAACATTGATCACTTACAAGGCATACAAAAGTGACCCTTCTAATCTGTTTTTTAATGCTAAAAATTTCACTCGTATTACGGTAATATTATTCTCCCCGGTTTAGGTTGATTTTTGTACTTTGGTAGATAAATGCAATACGCTCCAATAATAAAAGAACGTGGAGTTGAATGGTAGATTACATTCGTTGCCGCTATATTTAGGCCGGCTTTCAGGTCACAGTCTAAATCTGCCGACGAAGATTGATGGCCTGGTAAGAGATACGTACAGTGCAAAAAAACTCGTACCATTATTGTATTTACTAAAGTTCAGTCAAAGTAAGTTGTATATGATTTAACGACGTCTTTATGTAGGTTATGTAGCTACCTACAGTCCAATTTCACCGTTCGCTGCAAAAACTTAGTTCAACAAAACAAAGTTGAGATTAATTGAGTTCAAATATTTTTTAATAATATATAATAATACAAGAGTAAATTAAAATATATACTAGCTATTTTATTTATGTGACATGACAGCTCTTGTACGCGGTTTAGCTAGACTAAACGCCGAAAATCGGGCATCATTAACCACAATATAAACTAAGTTCAGTTTGAATGTGATACAACTTTATCTCGGTAAAATGCGCTGCACTCATTCAATGCTGTAAACTAAGTTTATCTTAGAACGCGTTTCATTTCAACGGTGAAATCGGACCTAAAAGTACTTAGCGATTGCTTTGGAAGGAAAATGACATAAAGTGGCGCAAACCGTTGACGCTCTACGCCGTAGACGCTCCAAGACCGTAGACGCTCTACGTCGTAGACGCTTTACACCGTAGACCCCCTATACCGTAGACGTTCGTAGACCCTTTAAAACACGCGTTTTTACATCACGATTTTTTTAAAAGATACTTCAACGGAAAGAAAACCTAGCATTTCAATATTTCTCTTTCTGTTAAATTGGACCTAAATGTACTGAGCGATTGTTTTGGAAGAAAAATGACATTCAATGGCGAAAACCGTAGATGCTCCACATCGTAGAGGCTCTACACCATGGACGCTCTATGCCGTAGGCTCTCTACGCCATAAACGCTCTACACCGTAGACGCTCCACACCGTAGACTTTCGTAAACCCTTTAAAGTACGCGTTCTACTTATGACTGACCCACGAAGTAGTGGGACCACGAACCCTCTTTTTCAAAATTAGTGGGGTCATGATAATTCTAGGACAAAATTGGTGAGATTACGACTCAGAAACCATATGTAGGCCCTACTTATGACTGGCTGTAACACTAGGCACCACGAGCCCTATTTTTCAAAATTAGTGTGGCCATGAATTTGACAAAATTGGTGTGATCATGAGTCAGAAAACGCGTTTTCTTATCACGATTTTAAAAAACATACCACAAACGGAAACAACACGTCGAACTTAAATTGTTCGAAAACACCTATACAGCAGAAGTTTGGGTAACCAACTCATGATTTCGAATAATTTAGAGGATTGAAAAAAATAAGAAAATTACCTATTTGTTTTGCATTTTCCAACTACAAAACGCAATAACAACTGACATTTAAAAACACGCAGTTAAGTCTATTGTCTCGATAAACAAAGCGAGACAGTGCATGAATTAGTTTTCGCTTAATTAAGGCGAAGACAAAAAGCGGTAGTTTTTAACAATGAAGGAGATAAATTTCCCAACTGCCTCTCATTTACATTGAGAACAGTTTATGTACGAACTGCGGACCCTCGTATTTGCATGCCATACCAATTAGTTTTACAAGTTTCGACTGGAAAGAAGTACCCACCTACGAACATTACTCTGCGGTCGTAAAGTAGATAGATAGAGAATATATTTATTGTACCTTATAAAATAAATGAATAAACAGTAACTACTAGTTAAATCTAGTGTGGCACAATCGGTGGCCTTATCGCTGAAAGCGATCTCTTCCAGGCAACATTTGGAAATTAAATGTTGCCTTCGATCGCGGCAACTACCCTGATGGATATATGTATGTATATAGCTATATATAGTCTTTTCGTGAATTTGAGGGGAACCTGAAGTCAGTTTGAAAAGTCATTAGAAATAACAGTCTGTATATTTGGACGGATTTTGACTTCAGCATCTAAAACATTATTTATATACTACTTATCCCTTACAATTAAAAATAAAATTTACGATACGACTAGTTATAATTTTTTTCTCATACTTACACGAGTATTTAGAAATATGAAAGAAAGAGCACAGAGCATCCAGAATAGGTAAACCTATTCTACCATTATACACAATATATATATGTACCATTATACACATGGTAATAAGTACATATAACTATTGTACCATTCGTTTTATAATTTTAGAACAATAAGAAATATTTTGATTCTTAATCTTCAAAAAATCATAAGTTCTCAGACAATAATCATCATCAATTTCAATTACATATTAATGGAAACATCTCAGAGTTAATGGATAGGTTGGTAGTTCGCATTACAATTTATTAATTATTCAATATCTATAACCGTATTGATTATAGTAAAAGCTTTTGGGTACAGTGCGTAAATAAGTGGAAAATTATTATAAGTAGTAGTTACTTGCTGAACGATCTTTTCTTAGCTAAATACTACTTCATCATATCCGCCCATACATGTCCACTGCTGGACATAGGCCTCCCCCATATGATGCCACAAATAGCGGTCCTGAGCCGCCTCCATCCATTGACTCCCATCGACCGCTACGATGTCGTCGGTCCATCGAGTGGATAGTCTCCCATGAGGGTTATTGCCATAATCACCACGCTTGGCAGGCGGTTTGGTGATCGCAGTGTTGGTGTTAAAAATACTCAGAAGGAAGCTGCTGCCCTTCCTCTGGTAGTGTCCCTTAGTTGGCTCTTACAACATCCACGGGTTGAGTTGGAGGAAATATAACTTACCTTTATTCTAATACGAAAAATGGAAATCGAAATGGATATCACATCCACATTAATATTAAAAATGCGAAAGTCGGTGTCGGTTTCCTTTTCACGCCTAAATGGCTGAACGGATCCTAATGAAAAATTTGACTGGGAATAGAATATTACTTTAAAGTACTATCAATAACAAAAAACTGTTTAGCAACAACTAGTGGAGGGTAGACTTTATCCCGGAGAAATACAACCAGGCTAACTTTACAACAAAAACACACAATACATATAAATACTATAGATAGGGTAGAGTAGAGATAGCCCCTACAGGGATGCGAAACTCAAAACTTGGAACTCAAAGTGCTTTATTTCCTTTAAACCTTACAGGACTCTTGGACACGGCACAAAATTAAAATTACATAATATGTGTGCCCATTAAAAAATTTAACTAGACTGAACATTTCATCATATCAGCCCATCACTTCCACTGCTGGACATAGGCCTCCTCCATACGACGCCACAAATAGCGATCCTCAGTCGCCTCCTCTATCGACTCCCTGAGTCCGCTACGATGTCGTCGGTAAAACTGAAAAATTACAATCAAATAGCATATGTAACCCAGCTTAATGCCATACCCAACCCTGGCGATCATCCCTACAGTACCACAGAGATTAACATCACAACTTACAGCAAACACTATAATTTAACTTGCATTGCATAGTCAAAAGCATATTTCAAGGAAATAGTTGTTTTGCAACACGAAACAAAGCCCGGAAACGTGGCTTATGACAGATCGTTTATATGGAAATTGTCGCGATTTAAGTTGCTCCAGACAATGGTAGTGCGAACTAGAATAGTAGAGATTTCGTAGTTAAAAGCTTGGTATGTACATTACATTACAAACCAAGTACGCACAAAAGATAAAAATAAGATATATTTTGAGAATTTATAATAGGTACGCCAAAAATTTACACTGCGGTGCCAGATACATTTCCGCCGCTGACGCAGACTGCGACGAAACAAAAGACCATCCTATACGTTTTTCATACGATTATGTGTTCGGCACCGCAAACCACTGCTTTGTGCGTTCCGATCAAGAGACCAAAGCTTTACACTCTGTACGGAAATGTGTTGACAATGCGACTGGTCAGCTGGTTGACTAGGTTGCTAATAGTTAACGCATTCCCGTACAGAGTGTAAAGATTTGGGGTCCCTTGATTGGAAATAGGTGGTTGACAAGTTATTGTTAACGCATTCCCGTACAGAGTTTAAAGCTTTGGTCTCTCGATCGGAACGCACAAAGCAGCGCGGTATGCGATGCCGGACGCATAATCGTATGAAATACATCTAGAATGGTCTTTTTTTGGTAGCAGTCTGTGTCAGCGATGAGAGGTAAATGTGTAGAAAGTGGACTTGAACGCGCAAGGTGCGCTTCGGCACCAATCATGTCGTCATCAAGACATGACGAGCCTTCGTAGATTGTCAAACTAAACAACACACACGTTGACCAACATAGGGACCGACCATAATACTCGACCGCCAACAACCCCTTGAAAGCATCCAATGAAAATAAATAGATTTTGAAAAAATACAAAAAAAGTATGCTTACAGTATTCACTGGTCACCATATCTTGGTAGAGGCTGGCAAGATATGCCGAAGACATGACGAGCTTTCGCAGATTTTCAGCACACGTCGATTTGGGAACCGACCATAATAAATGACCGCCAACACTCCGTTGAAAGCATAAACAGAAAGTTAATAGATTAAAAAAAAATAGCGTGCATAAAGTTATTCACTGCAAAATGTTATAAAACGCTTGTAAACTTCATGTTTTCATTTTTCAAACTTTTTAGAGACAAGGTAAGTTTTGCTTGAAACTTGTCTTGTTGCCACGACCTTGAACAATATCGATCCCCCTTTAATTTTAATATTAATGTCATTTTTATTATTAGTTATTATATATACCAGAGAAATACACATTGTGTGAAAATTTTACTTATACACAAGTAAATTTTCTCACAAGCAATGAACTTTCACGTGTCATGAGATACAACCCGCTGACGGAAAGGTAGACAGACAGAAAGACAGCGGAGGCTTACTAATAATGTCCCGTTTTCACCCTTCGTGTACGGAACCCTGATAAAGCAACTTATTCGAAACTGTGTGCTAAGTTATAACATCAAAGTTATAACGTGTCAATCGGTTATACTACTCTATAAAAAAGAAGCGGTCGGTGATAAAGACGGTTTAGTATAAATTCCAGAATGGAAAAAGAAACGCCTTTGCCTTGAAAAAATAAAGAGATGTAGAATATAATAAAATAAAATCCTTACTTATATTATAAAAGCAAAAGTGTGTTTGTTTGTCCTTCCTTCCTAACTAAGCAACCAATCGACTTGATTTTTGGCATAGAATTAGTAGAAAGGATGGAGAGTAACATAGGCTTACTTTTTGTCCTAATAAAACATCAAATTCCCTTGGGAAGAAAGATAGATAGAAGATAGAAAATACTTTATTTCACACTTAACAAAACAGTTTACAAAAAATTTGAAACAAAAAAGAAATGTGCCAATTGGCGGTCTTATCGTTCACGAGCGATCTCTACCAGACAACCTTGGATGGACGGGGAGCGCATTATTTTAAGAACCTATCCAAATTACAAAACCCTAATCAATACAAATTACAAAATTCGAATCATTTACAAATCTTACATACGAAATAAATACCAAGAATACCTAAATACATAAACCTATCCATACTTACTAGAAAGACCATTTTATTCCCGTAGAAATGTGAAATTCGAAATTAACGCGGGTAAAACCGCGGGGAACAGCTAGTAGATAATATTTAGATAAAGATAAAGATAAAATTTATTTATTTACCCACAAATCACAAGAACATTAAATAAATAGTCTAAAATTAACATAAGGAGACATATTGAATTCTATTAGACTAACAATTATTAAAAATAGGGTAAAAAGGGTCCCTATCCCAGTGTTATGCAGTATTGGGCATTTAATTGTCCAATACTGCGCTAATTTTCAGTATGGCCCTTGTGGAGTGACGACGGCAGAGTGCCTATTATTATTAGTAAGTACATTATTATTATTTAAACACTTAATTGCACTCTAAGTAGTTCATAAATATTAAAATTTTATAAAACAGTGAAATTTAACAAAATTAGCGTCATTTCTTTCCTGCGAGATGGCTAGCAAAAAAATTTCCAAAGCCCGCAAAGTCCATTCTTAGAATTAGACGTCTGCCTCTTTCCAAGGAATACTAAGTAGGCATTTCGGCCTTGAAGATAAACGTGGATCAGACAGGCTTTCAAAATGAGATGTACCTGATTCTAGAGAGCTTCTTTACATTAAGGTATACGGAACACTATCCGCCGTAGGTGCTTAAAAGGACGCAGAAAAATTTCCAGCAGAACCACAGAAATTGTGACTCAATTTTCTTCAATTAAAGCCACCACCACCGTCACCGTCTACACATTTTTATCACTTCCTGGCCATTCACAAGTTGTATGGAAGAGATCGCTTATGGCGATAAGGCCGACCATTGTACAACTTTCTCTGTTTTGGCTTTTCCTGTGATTTAATTTTTTGATGTATTATAAAGATGTTTTTTTTACTGTATTCAATTTTAAATTTCTCCTGATCGGTGAATGTTTTTTTTAACAGATTTATTTATAGATCACCAACATACTTGTAATGTAGACCAAAAACTTATTTAAGGATATGACGTCAGAAATGAAACGATATCAATCAAGCTTTATTAAGACTCGGCAATTAGAAAGTGATTCAAAGGCTTTTAAATATAACATGAAAGGATTTAGATTAGTCGTCACGAAAGCGTTAATTATAAAGATTTTTGACTTCCTCGCACAATTTCAGTTCTATTTCATTCGTTATAATGAACGTGAAAATTTATTCCTGACATTTAAACATTATGTATCAAAGCAAATATGTATATAGAGTAGTTGCTGCCCGCGGCTTTGTACGCGTTTCTATGGAAACGTTTAAAGGTTACTTTATCACATGGGAACTGATTAATGAGATAAAAAGTATGATCTTTTTAATTTCAGGTTGTACCTATATTTATGCAATATTGCAGCTTGATCAGTTCAGTAGTTTTCGTATGAAGAAGTATCAAACATCCATTCAAACGTTTGCGTTAGATTAAAATTAACATTATTAGATTTTGGATATTAGATAACTCTGTACAATAAATAACAGTTAGAAATTAAGTTAGCTTTGGTTGTGATATATAAGTGATTAGCTGTACTGAATAATGTGCAATATTTATAAAAGCAAGCTTTATTGTGATACTTAAAATTTGCTACCTCTCAAGTTGCGCCCTAGCAGGGCTCCTAATACCTAGCCCCAAAGTGAAATATTTAAGACAGCTCACATTGTATATATTACGATTGCAAAATAAATACCCGAATACTTTATATTAGTGTGATAGTGTGAAGTGATGTAACCTCGAGTCAAACCACTAGCTAGATAGTTGAAGGGTGTAGTCGGAGTAGAAGACACTGTATGCGGTTAGCAGTGCTCATGCCACTTAAGCTGGCCTATCAAAGAGGAAGCATATACCTAATGGTCCGTTCACATTTTGCCGGGTCAGTGCAAAGGTTGATTGTGTAGTGATGACAGAATCGACAGCTAGTAAGGCTCGCCACTGCTCGCCCAACATGTAGACGGACCATAACAGTTGTGCAGGGCCCTAATTCCACTAAATTAATCGCTTTACCGTAACACTGGTATCGTCTCAGAATGACACTTTTTTAAAGGTAGAATCTAAAATAAACTACAGGTGGAGAGACGCGTGTCAAGGGTTGAATCAAGGGTTAAATGAAACCATTATATCAATTGGTTGTGGAATGATCTCCCGGCTGAGGTTTTCCCAATGGACTGTATGAGGTCTTTCAAATGCACTTTTCTCGAGTTTTTTTCAACTAAGAACGATTCTGCCACAATAGCATTGTCATAGTAAAGCCATTGGCTTTTAGAATTCGACCCGAGAGCTACGAGTACATCAATGACTACGCGGGGTAAGAGCGCCGTCCAATTTCTTGTTTCAGACAAATTTCGTCTGAATGAAGAAACAAATATGCAGAAAGAAGGTTTTTTTGAAGTTCTGATGAATATGGACTAAATCGTGACCGTAGGATTTTTGAAAACTTTAGGATTCAAAAGAAAATTAAAGTATCGAGCTCTTTTCAAAAGTTACTCCCAAAGGTTTTCTAATACTCGAAGGTACAACTTTAGAGCTTAGTTTCAAGACGAACTCTTCTAGTTAAAAGTTGGGACGCGGCACAGAAGGATCCTTTTAAAAGTTGAATTGTCTATTACACTTGAATCGTTTTGATGACGCTGTGCGATTAATTTTTGCGAGAATACAACCATTCTACCATGTGTGCATTTTCCTTGGCTATATAACCATGATGATTATGATACTTTATGTACATAATAAAAACTATTATGAGGTATAAGGGATGGACAGATACCTACAAATAACAAATGTCTTCTTCTAATAATATCACATCTACGTATTTCCTATTTTTTCCAAGTTTCCGGAAGCACCAAGTGTAGTTTGTTGTTTTTGGTTGACTACTTTATGATGGAAGGAAATGCTATGACTCTTGACAGCACCTATAAGATCTCAGCTTTTTTATAAAAACGATCAACCGAACTTAGCATCACTTTGAAATTTATATTTTCGACAGAATTCTATCTAGAATGGCACGATCGAAAAATGAATAATGTGATTGCAAAAGTTTCTTGTCAATCCGATAGATCGTTTTTGCGGAACATAAAAACAAATCAGTATAAAACTTTCGTGATATTCTTTTATTATGTCCGTGTTTTGCAAATGACACTTTCATAAAGTAGATACCAAATTATAAAGAAACTTAGGAAAGGAGCACGGGATTGCTGTCTATGGTAAAATAAAGAAAAATTACGTCACTTTGTCATCGAATGCGAAAATTATTTGAAATCCATTCATTCAACTTCAATAATGTACGCAATATATGACGATGCGATGTCATTATTATATATTCTATCTAACCTTCTTTAGGTTAGAACCGATGGTTAAAAGCAATCCCCATGCTAGGATGTAGGTACATATATCTTTTTTTATCGTGAATGACCAACATCTGATGGTAATTGACAATGTGGCTGACAGACGTCTAGAAGATAATCGCACTTATTTACTCTTATCTTAAAGAGATTCATGTTCTAGTTGGCCGGAAAAACAGAAGCAGGCAGTGAGTTTCAAGCCATAGACTAGGAATAGAGTAAAGCTCTTCTCGGTCTACAGCCTTAGCATTACGAATGAAAAAGGTAGAGGAGACCCGCTTAGTACCGTGAAAAAAAATTAATACTTTCAAAATGAACTCAACAGCAATTATACATAAAAAGCGCTTCATTTTTAAGAAAAAAAACACGTTGAAAATACTCCAAATACTCAAATTGAAACAAGCTTTCTAATAGCTATCCAAGATTGTCCATCAATTCGTTTTACAATCACATCGACATTGCTTTTCATCGGGAAACAATTTGGCTCACTGTCTTTTCAATTTCAATCGTGCAATGCCACAGCAAAGTGTTGTGGAAGCTGGTGTACTTTATTAATTTAAATTGTATCATAGGCGATCGATCTAAATCTCATGTCGCTTCACACCAAGATTCTTAAAACCCGATAGAAGAATGAACTACACTTGGTTCTAGAATAAAACTTCATATTATATACTATGCCCACAAAGCAAAATTGCACAAATGCAACGAAAAAGATATAAATCGAGTTCAAATATGGACAAATGATGAATACAATCGGTCAACACCAAAAAGCTGATTGTGTAGTGATGACAGATTCGACAGCTAGTAAGGCTCGCCACTGCTCGCCCAACATGTAGACGGACCATAACAGTTGTGCAGGGCCCTAATTCCACTAAATTAATCGCTTTACCGTAACACTGGTATCGTCTCAGAATGACACTTTTTTAAAGGTAGAATCTAAAATAAACTACAGGTGGAGAGACGCGTGTCAAGTGTTGAATCAAGGGTTAAATGAAACCATTATATCAATTGGTTGTGGAATGATCTCCCGGCTGAGGTTTTCCCAATGGACTGTATGAGGTCTTTCAAATGCACTTTTCTCGAGTTTTTTTCAACTAAGAACGATTCTGCCACAATAGCATTGTCATAGTAAAGCCATTGGCTTTTAGAATTCGACCCGAGAGCTACGAGTACATCAATGACTATGCGGGGTAAGAGCGCCGTCCAATTTCTTGTTTCAGACAAATTTCGTCTGAATGAAGAAACAAATATGCAGAAAGAAGGTTTTTTTGAAGTTCTGATGAATATGGACTAAATCGTGACCGTAGGATTTTTGAAAACTTTAGGATTCAAAAGAAAATAAAAGTATCGAGCTCTTTTCAAAAGTTACTCCCAAAGGTTTTCTAATACTCGAAGGTACAACTTTAGAGCTTAGTTTCAAGATGAACTCTTCTAGTTAAAAGTTGGGACGCGGCACAGAAGGATCCTTTTAAAAGTTGAATTGTCTATTACACTTGAATCGTTTTGATGACGCTGTGCGATTAATTTTTGCGAGAATACAACCATTCTACCATGTGTGCATTTTCCTTGGCTATATAACCATGATGATTATGATACTTTATGTACATAATAAAAACTATTATGAGGTATAAGGGATGGACAGATACCTACAAATAACAAATGTCTTCTTCTAATAATATCACATCTACGTATTTCCTATTTTTTCCAAGTTTCCGGAAGCACCAAGTGTAGTTTGTTGTTTTTGGTTGACTACTTTATGATGGAAGGAAATGCTATGACTCTTGACAGCACCTATAAGATCTCAGTTTTTTTATAAAAACGATCAACCGAACTTAGCATCACTTTGAAATTTATATTTTCGACAGAATTCTATCTAGAATGGCACGATCGAAAAATGAATAATGTGATTGCAAAAGTTTCTTGTCAATCCGATAGATCGTTTTTGCGGAACATAAAAACAAATCAGTATAAAACTTTCGCGATATTCTTTTATTATGTCCGTGTTTTGCAAATGACACTTTCATAAAGTAGATACCAAATTATAAAGAAACTTAGAAAAGGAGCACGGGGATTGCTGTCTATGGTAAAATAAAGAAAAATTACGTCACTTTGTCATCGAATGCGAAAATTATTTGAAATCCATTCATTCAACTTCAATAATGTACGCAATATATGACGATGCGATGTCATTATTATATATTCTATCTAACCTTCTTTAGGTTAGAACCGATGGTTAAAAGCAATCCCCATGCTAGGATGTAGGTACATATATCTTTTTTTATCGTGAATGACCAACATCTGATGGTAATTGACAATGTGGCTGACAGACGTCTAGAAGATAATCGCACTTATTTACTCTTATCTTAAAGAGATTCATGTTGTAGTTGGCCGGAAAAACAGAAGCAGGCAGTGAGTTTCAAGCCATAGACTAGGAATAGAGTAAAGCTCTTCTCGGTCTACAGCCTTAGCATTACGAATGAAAAAGGTAGAGGAGACCCGCTTAGTACCGTGAAAAAAAATTAATACTTTCAAAATGAACTCAACAGCAATTATACATAAAAAGCGCTTCATTTTTAAGAAAAAAAACACATTGAAAATACTCCAAATAATCAAATTGAAACAAGCTTTCTAATAGCTATCCAAGATTGTCCATCAATTCGTTTTACAATCACATCGACATTGCTTTTCATCGGGAAACAATTTGGCTCACTGTCTTTTCAATTTCAATCGTGCAATGCCACAGCTAAGTGTTGTGGAAGCTGGTGTACTTTATTAATTTAAATTGTATCATAGGCGATCGATCTAAATCTCATGTCGCTTCCCGCCAAGATTCTTAAAACCCGATAGAAGAAAGAACTACATTTGCTTCTAGAATAAAACTTCTTATGGACAAGAGATAAATGAAATGATGAAAACAAACGGTCAACACCAAAAAAAAATTCTATCTTCTGGAGTTTGATCCGACAACACTGAGTTTTTAAATATTTTTCATCAAAACTTCTTCGATATTGATACTCTTTTTTAAAAAAAATATGAGGAATAGGTATTTTGGAACCTATTATAGTACCACGTTCGTACGTTGCAATGTGCACAACTAATGCAAACACACATTGCAACATAAATTTTGTGTTATTTGTAGAACAATTATTATCGTTTACATTTACCACCTCATGGTGGGTGATGTTTCTGGGATATCTTGATAATGATCATGCTTCAGTATTGAGACCCACCTAGTTCTACAAGCACGTAAATGACGTATATTGTTGAAAACAAATTGTGTTAGACATTAGTAAAACTTTTGACCCAGTTATTAATTTTTTTACTGTAGTAACAGAAAATAAATAAACCGCCTTTTTTCGATCCCACCGGTAAGGTGGCGAATAAAGACATTTTAATTAAAGAAGAGATCACACTTCTATTAAATTGAATTGTCAGCCAACACAATAGAATTTGTTGGAACGTTTTATAAAGATGATGCCCACTCCACTTTCTAAATATATTTAAAGGTTTTTTGTTAGTTTTTGGATAAAGGAAAGACGAATCTCACCTTTTTTTTATTGATAATGGAAAAGCGTTTGACCACCATCTCACTCGGGAAAGGGAAGATGTGGCCTAAGATGGAGCACGCTTTCCCAGAAGGAACTTATTCACTCGGGATTTGAAGACTCCTAGATTGTACTCTACTGGAAAAACAGGAAGCAGGAAGTTCATTCCACTCTTTACCGGTACTTATAATGAAAGTAGAGCGAAAACGTTTGGTTCGACACGGTGGTATGTCGACAAGCCTAACAGCGCGTCGCTCAATCGAGTCAAGGGCTTCGAGCTGGTATTTGGCCGAACCTTCCCGTCATATTGGAAGAGAAGATATTTGACTGTCGTAATTCGGTTAATTTAGTGGAGTCGGGATAAGAAGTGCTGGTTTATTAGTTCATCTTAGGTACCTAGCAATATTTTGTAAAATTATAAATGTCCCAGAATTGTAGCCTATATAACTATACTCTATTCTTGTAGTCTAAGTAAAAATTATTAAGCAATTAATAGAGGAACAAGGAAGGAAGCCTTGTCACTAATCATTGTTAAAAAATATCTGAAAAAAACGTACTTTTCCGCGACATTAGATAATAACGCAAAATATGACATGCTCACAGAGATCGGAACTAGCTAATGGAACAAATCTGAGAACGCGGGCGTTTTCTAGACCCTGGGTATCCACTGGCACCATTCCGAGGGTTCCAAGGTAAGTGCTGGCACTCGGATGGAATATACATGAGCTATCCTATTCGGACTGAAGGATTCCTTTGACAGTCAAAGCCGATGAAAGTTTCCTAGAAGGTACTTTTATAAATAAAAGTAAATTAACTTTGGGTAAACAAGAAAACCTGAAGGTACGGAATAATACACAGAGCTTAGACAAGGTTCCTATGAAAACTGGATTTCTTTGTAATTCGTTTCTTTTGTTTTGCTTTTTTTATTTTGCAAATAAGAAGTACCTACATAATACTTAAAATTAGTGAACATAAAATCCCCAAGAAAGCGTCCTTGGGCCGAGTCTCTTTTTGATTTATATAAATGATTTATGTAATATGGCCCTCACTAATGGATCTGTAATCAGCTTTGCTGACGACACAGTCCTTGTATTTCACGGAAGGACCTGGACTGAGGCTCAATCTTACACTAAAAGAGGCATTGAAAATGTCTCAAGGTGGCTAAATTCCAACTTACTAACTCTAAATATCGAGAAAACTAAATATATGACGTTCACCATTACGAAGTCAACTAAACCACCAGAATCCTTTAAATTGCCACTCCATAATAATTGTGATCGTGCCTCGTCTATATCACAGTGCAAATGCTTAGAAATTAAAAAAACTAAAGAAATAAGATACTTGGGAATTATTATTGATGACCTCTGCAAATGGGTTTTTAAGTCGGTTTTTAGTTTTTTCAATACCATCAAATTATGTACTAACTTTTCCAGGCTGAAGTTGCACGCGGCAAGGCAAATAGGACATGGCAGTTGTATGCCATGGTATTAAGGGAAATATCATCAAAAGCCTTTTTTACCCGCGGATTGGCTTATGTTTTTCTAGTATTTCAATGTGGTTGGCGGACTCTCTTTTTATTACCTCCAACTATCAAAACGACTAAAGCGATTTGATAAATGGGGTATCAAAAAACTTGTTTCGTCTTTGAAACGGTTACTTACATTTTTGCAGGCCTTTATATCCTCTCATTTGGCCAAAAAATATTAGGCGAGGACCGTGTCGCGTTTCCGTGTAGTTTACAATTAATCGCTTGTTATACAATGACATATTTATAGCTCGTGATGACTGACAAACATCTCAACAAAATATTTCCAAACCAAAATTATCTAATAAGTTCATAAAGCTTCGTTCTTAAATATTTTTAACAAAAACCCTTCAGCCATAATAAGCCCCACAGACGCGATGCTACAGCATAAAACTATTTCTTAAAATTTTATTTCTTGGAGGAAATACAATTCAGTGTCAGCAAGAAAAGTGAGTGTATTTATTGGACCAAAGAACCACATCGGCAAAGCCTTAAACCATATTTTTCAGAACTCTGTTAAATGCAAAAAACACATTATCTGATTCTGATTTATCTCAGAAAAGTTCCCTCACTTTTTATATATTAGGCGTTTTGTCTATTCTGAATGAATTGTTACAAATTCTAAAAAATATCCAATATATTTTCATGAGATCGCACGCGAATAAAACCTCTTATAAAGCGTGATCGTAAATGAAGATATAATTTTTTCTTTTGAATTTTTGGTTATTTATCAATTCTAACTCCAGATTTGTTATTTTTTGGGTGCACGGGACTAGAAATTCAAAATATTATATATATGTATATTAAGATTTTAATATAAAATATATATTCTTAACGCCAGAGCATTAAACTCTACTTGAGTAGGTAACAAAGATCTAAACATGTTACCTGAATTACAATTGGTTTTCTCGGGCAGTAAATTGAATTTTGCTATGGGTTATAAGTAATTTTAAATATCATATTTAACGTTATCTTTATAACATCTCCTCTGATGACTATCAAATTCATTATATTATCATCATCATCAGCCTATACACGCCCACTGCTGGACATAGGCCTCCCCCGTACGACGCCAGAAATAGCGGTCCTGAGCCGCCTCCATCCATCGACTCCCTGCGAACCGCTACGTCCGAGTCGATGGTCTCCCATGTAGGGGGGGATTTGCCATAATCACCACGCTTGGCAGGCGGATTGGTGATCGCAGTGTTGGTGTTTAAAAATACTCAGAAGGAAGCTGCTGCCCATCCTCTGGTAAGTTCCCTTAGTCGGCTCTTACGACATCCACAGGTTGAGTTCGAGGGGTCGATATTCGTACGCCGCGGCCCCTCGGCCCTCATTATATTATATCAAACGTTATTTGAACTATGAATAATAAATACTATTTGAATTTCTCAAATTTCATCAATTATCATAACTGAATCCCTAATACGAAGCTATAGAGTTCAATTAACACTGACACTTACATTTTAATTAAGTAATGAAAATACAGAATATTTCAGTAATATTCAGAATAATTTACTGTTAACGAACTTGAGCTTAACCAGGTTATCAAATTAAATTGTAGCTAAAATTCATCATTTACCATTAACATCTCATGGTTAATGCAGCTTACCACCTATGTTGTCCTCCTATGTGTCCGCCTCAAGTTAACATTCGCAAAGCATCATAGACCGAACTCCTAGTGCGTTGTATTGTCTCATCATCAGTTTTGTCAAAGTTTTCCTAATGATAAAATGCAACAAATCACTATATATAATCATTAACAATTAAATCAATAAATTATTTGAAAACTTAACCCCGTATTCAATCCAACGATCCTATCCATCCAAGGTTGTCTGGTAGAGATCGCTCGTGAGCGATAAAACCGCCAATTGTCACATTTTTTTTTTTGTTCAATTTGTTTGTAAACTGTTTTGTTAAGTGTGCAATACAGAATTTTCTATCTATCTTAGTCTGACTATCGAATGCTGTGACTGGAAATATTTGTAAACTTTTAAATGGCTAATTTCAATGATAACATGAATTCTACGAAACAAATTGTCGATGATTTGGTTTTGTGGACATCTTGTTTTACCATTTTACCAAAATAGTAGAAAATGCTAAAATGTGGAGTGCGTCCGATAAAAAAAAACTCATAGAGTTCGTATGCAACAAAGATAGTTGTATACCCGTAGGCTTCTAGGAGCTTTGATGAAAGTATTGGATAGCTGTCATACTATAAAAGTATAATAGTTCCTCTCAATATCCGTTAGGGGAGCTGCAAGGCGCTAAACGTATGGAATGCAACGAAAACATGTTAAGTTTTTGTAAACTATGCAAAACTCATCCTAAGGCCTTGATGGGCATAGGCATAGAATTTCGGGTTGTTCCCTCAATAAAAAAATATTCTAATAATTTGATTATTTTGACGGAGAAATCCACGAACATAAATAAAAAACATGCATCCAGCCGAACATAGAACCTCCTCCATTTTTAGATGTCGGTTACAAGCACATTGTGACAAGCGACGATTCTTCTCATCACACTATTTTACTACCTTATTTGAGTTAGCTAGGTCTAAGCAACAGGGACAAGTTGCCAAACAAGAAACTTCTAAAACAGGATTTCTGCTCGTGTGCCTCTGTTAATTGGTTAGTCTTAGTACTTCGTCACGTTAAACTTGCACAGTGTAGAAGAGGCCATGTTAGACTGACAGCTCTCCTTACCTTGCTGCAGATACATTTGCTCATTTATTATTTTATATAGGAAAACATAATTGTAGTACTTCATGTCAAGTAGATAGACCTACTATTATATACTAATATTTCCTACAAATAAATAATGTTGGAGAATTCACACAGCATTATCTAGCCCCAAGCTAAACCGAGCTTGTGGTACACTACATATGTAGATAGATATTTTTATCGTACATAGAAAATATCCAGACAACCCTAAACAAATATCTGCAGATCGTAAAAACATTTGTCCTGAGGCGGGAATCGAACCCATAACCTTCTGCTTCGCAGGCAGACCTTCGCCCACCACGACACAGAGGTCGTAAAATAAAAAATATGTTTACATTCGGTAAATATTCTCTTATTTCTTATCAATACTAGTTTATTTCGTATAAAAACTTTTTACTTTGACTGTCCAGGTAGCCAGTGTACAAGCTGCCGCAAAAAAATGTTGAAATTTGCATAACAAAAGAATGTACGAACTGCCGACAACCCGACGGGGTTAACCCCTGTTACAGGTTTTTTTTTACCAGCTTTTAAGGAAATACGCATCAATCATAGATTATATTTAATTTATTTTTCATGTATTATTGCTTGTCATGTGTGTACCTAATAAAGTAACTAAAGTCTCGACAGAGCCTACGCATTTGCTCCCCTTGGAGTCGAGACCCTTGGTCCGTGGAGTACTGAGGTTCTCCGGGTTTTCAAAAAATTATCCGAGCGCTTGCTCGAAGCGACGCGTGACCTGAGAGCTGGCGCAGCACATTAGCGTTGCCATACAGAGGGGCAATGCAGCCAGCGTCTTGGGGACGCTTCTGACTGGTATTGATATGTACCAGTTGAGCTATATGTAGATTGTTTGCAACAGTCTGCAGTTAGCTCAATTGTTTCAATTTTAAATATGTACTAGTATAATTTGTTTATATTATTTGATTGCTATTTTCTTTGTCAATAAAGATTAACTACAAAAAATAAAATCAATCAACGTTATTTTGTATTTGACAACTGGTAACATTTACCCTACGGCTACGACGTACATGGCCGCATTCACGGACCAGTGAATGCGTAAACACATTCAAAAATATTTCATTTAACTATGTTGTTATTTTTTACTGGGGCAGTATGCGAAATAACAAGCTGGAAAGACGTGGTCATCGGCTAAGTAGACGGAGAACAATCGTGAAGACGGAGCCCTATGCTTTGCTGGAGACCAAATTAGCTCAACGCTGGCAGCCAGCATGAGCGACTCTATCCGTGCTGGAAGACTGACGTCGATGGAGACTCATCGTGCAGACTAAGACTATACATAAAGGCCCGATCGTTAGCACTGAGCATATGAACGCAAGGATGAGGAATAAACCTAACATAGGCTAACGCATAGAAAAACCAAAACCCATTGTATCAAAAGAAAAAATCATTTTGGCTGAAAAACAGCGCTGAGCGGCAACAGTTCAGCACATGCTGAGCCAACACCTATTTCGGCACAGGGTCATGGGGGCAAAACTCGAACTAACGCCAATCAATTTTGTAACCTAGGTAGGATAAGAACTTCCATGGTCTATGTTTCTGTTAGTTTTTTATGTACTTAATGGTGTGTCGAAATAAATGATATTCTATTCTATTCTATTCGGTACGGTACTATATAATATTATAAATTTGAAATTAACTCTGTCTATCTGTTACCTTTTCACGCCTAAACGGCTGAACGAATCTTAATGAAAATTGGCAGGGAGGTAGATGGTATCCCGGGAACGGACATAGGGTACATGAAAAGCGCATGCGAAGCCGCGGGCAGCAGCTAGTAATGAATAATAATAAATAATGCTTGATAATACACACAGCATCATCTAGCCCCAAGCTAAGCAGAGTATGTGTTATTTATGAGTACTAGAGGACTAATAAAGGTTTTTAAACTTACGAGATCTGAACACATTAATTTAATATTCACGGGTATTTATCGCGTTTATTTACCTATTTTTCCCGACCTTAACGTTAGATGACTGATATACAAAATACCTATACAATACATACACAGATATTTTTTAGTATACATAGGAATACCCAGAACACACGGAACAAATATTTGCAGATCGTACAAACATTTGTCCCAAGGGGAATCGAACCCGCAACCTTTGTCGCAGGCGGACCTTCACCGCACCACATCGGTCGTCAGGTAAGCATTAACTATGAATGCAAGTTAACAGAAATAGATCAAATCGCATTGTTAATTTTCAGTATGAAGAGCGTCAGCATAAAAACTACGTTTATTTTCAGTATGAAGTGTCAGCATAAAAACTGGCTCACTGATGTAGGTTACCTATTTTCTGCGCCCGGTCGTCGGCACGTTTTGTTCGAGTCGAGGCTATCTCAGGATGAGATCAAATGGACAGGCTCATGATTGAAAATTAATCCCATCACTGATCTTATTAAGATGAGAAGTATCTTATTGAATGTCTTGAACCGTTTTGTGATTGGAAACAAACCACTTCAGGGGTATCTTCAAAGGGAAAAACGGGAATTTTTTTTTAAATTCCAGTTTTTCCCCGTAGAAAGCATTTTAGGGGCAAAACTGGAATAAGTCCTTGTAGCACAGAATCCATACTAATATCACACTAATATTATAAAAGCAATTACAATCTGGGTCTCTTCAAGACAAGAGTGAATAGGCGTCTTCAAGACCTTCGTGATACACCTTCGGCCACATCATCACTTTCCATCTGGTGAGATTGTAGTCAAACGAAGGTATATCTTCAATAGAAAGTAATGAACGAAGCGATAGAAAGAGATCTGTCTGCCTGTTACCTTTCACTTAAGCGGCTGAAGACAATGGCTACTTTTTATCCCAAAGCATCTCAAGAGTCATCAAGAGTTTGCGAAGCCGCGGGCAGCAGCTGGTAACTATATAGTACTACGTAGTAGGAAGGCATACGATCAAAATGAGGTGGTACCTTTTCGAACTGTAACAGCGGTTGAACACTTACTTTGAAATGGTACCATCAATTTTGATAACGCGCAGATTATAGATGAAAGTAAAGTAAAATATTTACTTTACCTAGAATCCACTCTATTCTAATGATTCGCGAATTATACCCAACGAAGACTAATCTATACCAGTTCAAAAAACCAATATTAAACTTTATGACGAAAACACTCAGTTTACTCCGACATTCCGCCATAATAAAGAATTTATTAACGTCCTAATGAGAAAGACAATTAAACGTTTTTATTATCATAACAGCAACCTCCG
This sequence comes from Eupithecia insigniata, assembly GCA_947859395.1. Taxonomy (NCBI): domain Eukaryota; kingdom Metazoa; phylum Arthropoda; class Insecta; order Lepidoptera; family Geometridae; genus Eupithecia; species Eupithecia insigniata. The sequence continues at coordinate 6,154,655 of OX401999.1, read as the reverse complement.
TGTTGCAACATAACTTGTTATTAACTTCCAGACTAAAAGGTTTGGATAGATCATTTACAAAATGGGAGGAGCGTGTCTACACGGTGAAATTATCGCGGGGATTATTTATTTCCGCTCGCGTGTGGTGGTGGTGAAGCTGAAGTTGCGCGTCCACTGCCTCGGAATCGGAGCGAACGGTGCGTAAGGATTTGTTGCTGTATATAAAGCTGTAAAACTGTTCAATGCATTACCTACTGAACTAAAAACTATGGACAAACCAAATTTGTTTAAATTAAAATTGAAAAATATTTTGTTGAAGGGGTGTTACTACTCGATAGATGAATTTATAAATGCTGACATGGCTCTAGAATAATTTTGCATTTTGATATCATACACATACATACATAGGTACCAATATTGTCTAATAAATAACATTTCTTTGTCAGTTATGTAATTTATAAAAATTCAGATACGTTTTTATTATTGTGAATGAATAAATATTATGAATTGATTACATATATTTTAAGCTTGCATAAAAATTTAAGAATATAAAAGTGATGTAGCTGGCAAGTTTTTACAGCGGGCAACTCTGGTAGCTCGAAAAATGGTGTCCATCTGGGAAGTATTGTATTTATTGTTATACATAATGAAATGATTATAAACCTATCTAAATGTGATATCCTGTTTTATTTCAGTCACAGAGATAAGCGAGGATAGTTTTACACTATGGTACGTATACAGCGTGTGATTGGCATATATGTATGTATGTATGCTGATACCGATACCATATACATGACACATATGTACTTATACATACACACTTATACACGATACATAGAGCCAATTTTGTGAATTGACCTAGGTACAGAAGATATTTCTTCTCTAAATTAAGTATAGTATTTAAGTAATTATAGTACCCAAAATAAAGATATTTTATTCTTTATTCTTATTCTACTTTTTTTTCAGTCACAGATCATAGTCACAGATTTTCTTTTTTTTTCCTATAGATATTTTTTCACATAGGTTAATAATAATTTGATTAGTTTCAACTGTAAATACTACTTCTAATTTGTTCCTTTTCTTTAACTCTAATTTTCTTTATTAATAAGTGTTATTAATCTGTTACATTTTACATACCAGGCATATTCCATTCGCGATCTGGGCTTGGTTGAGGATGCGCAACTTAACTTCCGTCAACATATTGTCACTATGTGTAAGGCTGCTAATAGAACTCTAGGTTTTATCATGACAGCCTCGCATTTCAACAACATAGGCATAGCGATCATGTTGTACAACGCGTTCGTCAGAAGCAAACTTGAGTTCAGTGCAATCGGCTGGGATCCACGCGAGGCCAAATATACGGTAATGATCGAAAGATTACAACGGAAGTTCGCAAGGTATCTGTATAAGCGGACTTATGGATACTACCCGTATCTCTTTCCCTCTCTGTTTGTGACCGGTATGGTGGGCCTAGACACCTTAGAGTTGAGACGAAAACTACGATTAGCCATGCACTACTGTTTAATTCTTCGCAACAGAGTGGACAACCCGGAGATACTAAGTAGTATTACTTTATATGTCCCAAACAACTACTGCAGAACCGGACGTAGGTTTCACCGGCTATTTGCGCTGCCACCAGCAAATACGAGACACGCCAATAACGCACCCACACGCAGAGCTCTCGCACTTCTCAATGGTTTTTACATGAGTTCCAACATGTCGACATATTCAACGATAGTCTAAGTCATATCTATTTATGCCTTAGATCATATCTTACTTTTAAATGAAATATGTTTTTAATTTAATTATTTATTTATTTTAATGGTTTTTCTGTTTTATTTATAGAAACTTGAATTATGTGATTCTGTTGTTTTAATTGTAATTTTAATCAAACAGAGTCCTAGTATATTTTTGTGTAGTTAGTGCTTTGGTTTAGACTGTAAGCTAGCTTTCTTTTTTGAATAAATAAATCTAAATCTAAATATTGGAAAAAACGACACCTCATACGCTTTGGACGCGAATTCTGCGTATCACGTGATATTTTATCGAGTGATACCTACTCCTATCACAGGATAAAAATATCATGTGATAAGTATCAAGTACCTACCGCAAAAAACGGCATTCTCGCGCGACTTATCGAGCAACTCATAAAAGAAAAATCCTCGATGAATAAATATTTAAATTGAGAATGAGAATTTGAGGATTTGGGCTTGTTTATGACTCAATATTTTGATAGTTCTTGTGATATTTATTGAGTAGATATATTTCCAGAATTACCCTGCTGATTCCGATCCGATAGACACAGCTTTAGGCTCAATTCACACCGGGATGGCAGCGGTCGGCAGCGACCCGACGCGACGGGCAGGACCGAGCCGCGCGGTCTGGACCGCTAACAAACCGCGCGTGGCCACACTTTACCATTATTATATTAGGTAATATATGACTATTTAGTTATTCTGTCCCGTTACCAATTAAAATAATAATAATTAAAAACAATATACCTACCTAATATTTATTATTGTAGAATAGTTTTTATAAAATTTCATTGGTTTTTATCAAATTTCATGTGGTAAGTAAAAAATTAATTATGTAACGAGATTTTAAATAAATGATGTGTATAATTTACAGAGAATGGACATTAATTTCATAAAAGCTCTCTAGAGAATTAAGAAAACACCTTATCTAAAAGAAATCACTTCCAAAAGATATCACACATTTTTTCTTTATAACCCCATATCTGGGCGTAAACTGGAATTCAAGGATGGTTTTTATGTGTCTAGATGATATCGAATTTTAAAAGTTTATAGGCATTATAAATCGTGAGTTTTCATCTAAAATTGAACAGATTTAAAGGCTTTTAAGCTGAAATTGTTGAATGATGACAGCTATTTATAAAACCATGTCTTAAGTGTGATTTAAGTGTTACGTACGTTTCAAGGTCGTAGATACGTACCATTGAGGTCATCGAATAATCTAAAACAAATGACCGCCTCCCACCTCTACCGCAGAACAAAAGCCTCTGTCCCTACTAGCGAAATGCTTTAGTATCCATGTCCACCTTTCTCAGCAATTTTTTGCTTTAATGCGCAATCTTAACTAATGGTGAGTGAGTGACCAAAGAAATAATTTGACGTGTTTTAAAAAACTATAAACCGACTTCAAATTCCTGAACATACCTCTTGTTTACGCCCGTTGCTGTGAAACTGTTTGTTAGTCATTGTGAAAATTTGATTGTTGTCAGAAACCTAATAATCGACTTCGAATCCCTTACTTTTAAGTTTTGCTGGTTACATACATATGTTCTGGGGATAAAATGTGTACGGGACCACCTCGGGATAATTTTTTATTGGGCAACAGTGAAAGAATTTTCAAAATCGGTTCATAATGGGTGGAAATATTGCGTAAATAAATACAAAAAAGAACATACACACGAATTGAGAACCTCTTCCTTTCCGTCGGTCAAAAAGCCACCGAAAGGTAACGAAGGTCTAAAAAACTCTAAATAGTGCAATCGTTGTTAAGTTTCCATACTTTCCATTCATAAGTAGTAACTAATAAGTTTTTATTAGTAAAAAAAATAAAGAACACCTCAAATTAAAGCTCAGACAATAGTGGACAAAATAATAGAATCTACCGCATTGCGTGTTAGATAAATCTATGTGGCTGTGACGCTGTGCTATTTGCATAATATGAAGATTAAATATTCATTTTGTTAAGTTTTGACACAGAACGCATATACCTATATTTAACAATCATATCCAAGGGTGAAATATTAATGAAATTAATTAATAATGAATAATATACAATAATACTCAGCAATGGCTTCAAGCCATATTAATTTTGGGACGCAGTGCCGAACCTGATTGCCTCATTACATTACTTCAACGCAAGATAAATATAATCAGATAAGTACAATGTTAATTTGTAGTATGTGCCATCAGTATTACCATGTCGCAAAAATATCGAACAAAAATAAGGACGTAAAATATAAGGTGTGTCAGTCAAATTAGTGCACACAATATCGCGGGGGAATATTCTGTTGGTGCCACAGTATGTATGATATAAAATTAACAAACGGGGTCCAAGGTCAATATTATATCTACCCAAAATTAAACAAACCCTTATTTTGCAAGTTTTGTGTTACGTTAAACTACAGTCCCTCCAAACAGATGATTTGCATACATTATGGAGGGCATTGACCGTGCGGCGCGTTCTACTCGCGCGGAGTGAACTCATTGTCAGTCTATTTCGTGATCACGTATAGCTCTGTCACTTTCGCATGGAGGCGGGGCCAGTGAGGCGATAATGACCGCAAGGCATGAAAGAGCGGTCGCCCTATTTTGAGATGGCTAAGTACATAGTATAAAGCGTTATTTGAGACAAATTAAAAATTCGGCAATATTAAAAATCGTTTGCGGCTTAGGTACTATGTTTACTGAAAGTTAATCTGGCAGGTGAGTAACCTCCAGCAGTATTGTGCACTAATGTTCTTAACACCCTGTATAAGTATGTAAATAATAAGGATGGGAGTTATTGGATATTTTGGCTACCGGTTATTAGTTGGGTATTTTGTTTCAATACCGCTAGTACCAACTGGTACCCAATAACGTTACAATACTCTTATACCTGTTCTGATTTCTACCCAATATATTTCTAACCGATTTGGTTAGAAATACCATCTAACCGATTTGGTTAGAAATACCATCTAACCGATTTGGTTAGAAATACCATCTAACCGTTTTGGTTAGAAATACCAAATACTTGTTGCAGCTACATAACTTTACGGGTGAACGGTCCGCTAGTACCTATGCGTAGATGATAGTTAGGTAAGTATAGGTATTGAAGCGTTGGGTAGTTATGGCTCACGGTCGGTTAGGCGCGATGCTCGCTTTGCACAGTTATTCCCTAGCGGTATGCGGATTTTACAATAGCGTTAGATATTTTAGGATCATGCTAACAGGTACTGAGTTAGTTATTGAATACCGGACTCATCTCTAGTAAATAAATAATGTCGGACAAACCACTCAGCATCATAGTATTTCCCTGTTCTGGATTATCTTAGTTCTAGTTAGATAGGCTCAATTCAGAGAATCAATTAAATTGATTCAGTCGCAAACCATTTTGTTTGCAAAACAAGAGTGCAATTAGTCAGATGATTGCGCGGAATTCTGACCGCATCCGAACGATAGAAACAATTTCACCGCAATGTTTTGTTGATAACGAATGAACGTAACAGAATTAGTGGTTTAATTTATTGACGACCGATATTGCGCGGCGGGTTCGGTTCCCGCCTCGCTACAAAGTTTTATATAGTACGAACTGCAAATATCTGTCACGGGTGTTCTGGGTATTTTTCTATATGCATAATAAAAAAATTCTATGTTTGTATTGTTTTAAGTATGTAGGGATGGGTAAAAAATATCCCAAGGACGGTCATAGGCTACTTGAAAAACGCGAGCGAAGCCGCGGGCAGAAGGTAGTGTAATTATATCTTAAATGAAGATAACATTCTTATTATTCGTTTAATGTACCAGTTCAAATTTTAATGTGGCAACGTGAAAAGCATGAAAACGAGGATTTCCAAGTGATGACGTCAGCGACGGTATGTTGCAGAAACTGCTATGATTTCTGGGAACGTTCCAAAACATGGTTTTCACAAATGGTTAAACTGCGTAATGGAATGGAATTGTGGAAGGAAAGCCAGTACCTACAGCACGTCTCAACTTACGACTGGACAGATTATACTTTGCATTTGCGTTTATTCGACCAATCATAAGTTTTCAATGTTAATATTTTTAGCACAAAGATAATTTTTTAAACACACACACGTCGAGCAATGTGGGGCGGCAGGCGAAGGTCCGCCTGCGACGAAGGCGTTTGCGGGTTCGATTCCCACGTTGGAATGTTTGTATGATCTAAAAATATTTATTCCGGGTGTTCCGAGTATTATCTATGTAAATAAAAAAATATCTATCTATCGTATTATAAATATGTACAGCAGTTATCTAGTACTCATAACATAACACAAGCTCTTCTTAGCTTGGGGCTAGATGACGCTGTGTGGATTGTCCAGCATTATTTATATTTATTTATTAACTAGCTGACCCGACAGACGTCCTGTCATTCAACTTACCGTGAAACAACTGACAGTTATTACAAACGTGCTTAGCAAATAGTATATAATTTTCTTAGTATCTGCGCAATTTTCTTAATTTTTTTAATGTCCTTCTATGAAGTATTAGAAAACATAAAAAAAGATGAACGAAATCGGTAAAGCCGTTCTCAAGTTATAGCCGGACCATGAGAAATAGGGGTTTATTTTCATATATATGGTATTTATATAAAAGTTTATTATCCGTTTTAAAGCCACAAAAAGGCTTAAAGTTAAAATGAACTATATAAACTACGGCTGGCTTCGGTGCTGCGTATCTGAACAAATTTAATACCTAATATTTCTCGTGAAAGCACCCAGAGCTGTTGTACAAAAAACATGGGAGAGCCGAGTTAAAATAATTTATAATCTTAATTTGCCTCGCTTCGTGTTGGGGCTATAAGGTATTTAAAACTGCATTTGTCATAAGGGTAACCTCCTACATTTGGTTCTAATACCTGAACAGAATCATCCTAACCTACTTCCTACTAATATTACAAATGTCATAGTTTGTGATAATGGATGTATGGATGTTTGTACCTCTTTCACTCAAAAACTACTGAACTGATTAGGCTGAAATTTGGTATGGGTATAGTTTGGAACCTGAATTAAACATATAGGTTACCGTTTTTATCCCGATAAAACACGGACGAAGGCGCGGGCAGCAGCTAGTTAGGTAATATGTACAGAGAGACGTTAAAAGGACGTTTTACATGAAACTGGTTGATGGACACCGGACATGGACATCACACTATGGACACCGTTACAGGTGTCCATAGGCTGCGGTAACCACTTCCCATCAGGTGGACCGCACGCTTGACTGCTACGTTTTTGGTATAAAAAAACTGATCTCTGTACTATACTGGGCCATGTAAAATTAGGTTATGTATATAAATTTCGAGTTACCATTATTACTAGATACCCTATGAATAGATAACCCAATAAACCCACAAATTAATACGAAGTTAACATCACCGAAGAAATTTCCCCGAAAATCCCTACAATTCTGCAAAATTCACCCGCCATCGAAGTCAATTTTCTCTTCCTTGACTCAAAGTTTAAATTCCAATAACAGCTTATAAACATCAATTTATATTCAAAAAAATATTTCCATTGTAATACAGTTGGTATCGTCCAGCTCGATGATGACCTCGAAAAGTCAAATCTTAATCCTTGATACGGGGTTTATAAATATTCAGTGTCGTTATTTCACCTCGGATTTCGATCCTGCCAGCGTTGCCAGATGATACGAAGAACCTACCAATGTTTCCGACGAAATATATTTATTAATCTAGTATACAAAATCCACAGCCCATAGAAACTAAGATTGGCAAACTTATTTATAGAACCTACGGCCAATACAGGATTTACTTTTTGATCTATATTCAATTAGTGATAAGATTCAATTAAAAAAAATATCGTATCTTTTTGTTTGTGGGCGACCGACGACGTAGCGCAGCGAGCGAAGGTCCGCCTGCGACGCAGGAGGTTGCGGGTTCGATTCCCGCCTTCGGACAAATTTTTCTACGATTTGCAAGTATTTGTCTCGGTGTTCTGGGTATTTTCGTAAGTATAATACATAATATCTATGTAATATGTTGTATTTAATATATCACATCTAATACCCATAACACCATAATGGTTAAATAAGCGGTTAGTCCCAATATGCACTAGTTTCGTTATATAAGCTGTTTGTTTTCCAAACAAATAAACACAATCTCTGCTTAGCCCAAGCTTGGTAGCTTAAATGATGCTGTGTGGATTGTCTAGCGTTATTGTTATTATTGTTTATTTCTAGAAAGACCTAGATGAATCATCCAAAGCTGGTTAGCTGGTAAGTCATCGCATGGGACATTTTAGAATAAGCATATTAGAATAAGCAACTTGTAACCTGTGATTGATTTACCCAGACGAGGATTCTGATGACAATGCTCAATGGTGATGATGTAATTTTAACACCTTAACTGGGAATTACGTTCAAACATTTACAAACGTCACATATTAACTCATTCATGTCGAAAAAGATACGAAATACCGACTGAACAAAGGTTCAAAAAGTACTATGTTCGTACTTTCCTGCCCTTCTGCCAACGGGCCCCCGGACCCGTGTTTATGTTTACAGGGGAGGTGGGAGGGGGTCTCAGCTGAGAGCTTCCCCACCCCCACCCCGGCTGGGGAAAATCGATAACTGTCTCAGCGCTGCAGACCCGAGCGTATACTTGCCTCGACGTGAATCAAAACAGACCTTATAAATAAGCAAGCAACTATGTTTTTGCTTGCTTAATTTATGACAGCCAAAAGTAAAAAAAAACTACATTCTTTACAGAATTGCCAGCAACTACTACTACCCCCGGCTTAGGACGCTCCGATTTATGAAATAAAAAGGAGCCTATTTGTATTCCAGACTTAGAACTATTAGTATGAAAAATCTCAGGCCGATCCGTTTAGGCGTGGTTATATGATATTGAGTTAATTTTGGCGTGAAGAGGTAGAAATGATAAAAAAAATAAGAGTGATGTTTTTAAGCTCGTATTCAATACGTAAACATAGATTTATCTGGATTCCTTTTGGAACTTTAACAGTCCTTTTGCAAGAACCTATGTTTTTAGGCTTGCTTAATATAATGACAGCAAAACCTAAAGATTTTTCTAGATTCTTTATGGAATCATAACAATCCTGATAAGAAAGCACCTGTTTTCAAGTTTGCTTAATTTGTGACAGCAAAACGTAAAGGGCAAGTAGGGTAAATTCGTCTTACGGGGCTAATGCGTCATTTTGCGAATAAGTCTGACTTATTCGAAAACTGTTCAATCTACATTATTGTAGATGAATAGTTTTCAAATAATTTCAAAAAGACGGATTAGCCCCGTAAGACGCATTTACCCTCGTTGACCCTAGACTTTTCTAGATTCTTTAAAGAAACATAATAATCCATAAGAGGAAGAACCTGTTTTCAAGCAAAACACAAAGATTTTTCTAGATTCTGTATAGATTATATGCTAAGGTAACATCAAGGTATAACCCCGGACCTCTGTGTTATCTATAAAGATTCATGATACGTAGATACCTTCCCAAATTAACAGCACGTATTTTCTAGAATGTGATCGTTTCCTCCAAATAACTAGAAAATCAAAGATACTCAGAGGTATCTTCTCTGAGTATCTTTGATTTTCTAGTTATTTATATTCTAAGGTGGTTAAAGGTTCGAAGATAGTTTATGTTTTATCACACCGGTAGTCCTTCTAGAACTTTCAGTATTTATTGGAATGTAAATAACAATATCCATCGCATCCAAGCAACCACGTTCAAACTTACCTATGAATTTATTTTATTATTATAATCAAGAACGCAAGTGTTTATGATTATTTAAATAGTCAAATTAGTCATTAGAAGTGTTTTCGATGCAAATACATTAGTTAGATAATTAGGAATACTACACTCGCTGTTTGAACAATAAATTATTGCCAGTCAATTACATATCTCAATTAAATTTATTCGGGCTTAGTGAATATATCGTTGTAGTTATTGTATAAAACCTCACCACGAATCACAATGGGGAAGGGGGCAAAGAAAATTGCTAAACAATATCACGTGATTAATGTACGACCGCTATTTAAATTATTCTTTATCTAATTCGTTAAGTCAGTTTAAGAATAGATAATCAATATAAATTTAGTAACTCGATTAGATTAGTCATATTAGAACCAATTACAAGGACAGATACCATTAAATTCAAATTAATAATACAATATATAATGACCAGTACCAGTTGAACTACCTGTAGATTATTTGCAACAATCTGTAGTAGGCTCAATTGCTGCAATTGTAAATACTACTTCTTATTTATTCATATTATTTGATTGTAATTTTATTTGTTAATAAATAATGTAGAGTTACAATAAGATAAAATTCAATTGCTGTTAGTTATTCATGCTAAAACTTAAAAATGACTTGACCGATTAGTTTTTGTTTGCTACACATATACAGGTGTGGTTTAATAGAGAAATAAAATTATAGGTTATACGAAGTTCACAGGATCATCTATTTTCAAATAAAAGAGAGATAATGTCAAATCGTCAGATTATCATCCATTTATCCAAGCGAATAATTATTAACACTATATTCGTTCTGATAATGAACAAAGCTGTATAATTTTATCTTTTAGAAGACATGAACTTATAATAGGATTCAAAAATCTAGGCCACGATGAAAATCAGCGAAAGGTAAATAGGTACGAAAGATAAGCTACAAAGAAAATTCCACGTAATTTACCATAAACTCGGCGTCCCCTTTTCAATATTTTCATTTAATTTCAAGAACAACGAGTTATCTTGCCAAAATAAATTGGATACTCCAAGAAAACCGCTTATAATGCCATTAAGAATGATTTCGGAAGGATCCCGCTAAGTCCTTTGGCGATGGAATCTCAATTATGGAATAAATTTTTGTTTTTGATTCAAAAGTTATATTTTATAATTTGTCGACTATTTTCTCTGTTCGGGAATAAGTTAGACAACATTATACAGAATGGTGCAAAAGTAATGGCATGATGTGAATGTGCTATAACTTTTGCAAATGACGTCAAATGTTACAGTGCCTTTATATTTATGTATGTTGAAGACATACACAGCATTAGTTGACAACAAGCCATGGAGCGATATACATTATACACCTGAAAAACCACCTTTGGGGCTTTTTGAAAACCCGTGCTTTCCACAACAAACCACGATTTTTGTATATCATCTGGCTCCAAAATGGCGATTTCTGCTAAAATATTCGCTTTCAAGACTTGCAAGGTTCGTGATTTGTTGTGTCAAATAGGAGACTTCAAAAAGCTAAAAACTTGGCCTGGAAAATTCTCTTCGAAAATTGGTGGTTCTTCAGGTGTGTAGCTGCAACATGGCTTGTTGACAACCAATTCCCCATCTGTCCAAAAGACATATGTCAAAGCACAGTGACTCCCGACGTCATTTGAAAAAGTTATACTACACAACTGACTTTTTGTCTGGATTCCGGTCATAAACTAAAGACAAATCATGAAGGCTCAATTTTTCTGTTGTCTAACTAGCGGAAAAATTAAACCAAATTATTTTTAGAAGATCATGTGACCACGAACATGTCACAAAAACATGACCGATTTTCCCACTGAGTAAGTAAAGGAAGTATTTTGTGAGTAACTCGTGTACCAAAAATCATAAATAAAAATCTAATAAACAAAATAAGACGAAGGTCAATATAGCAAGTTCTTTTATCTCAATTCTCGGGTTATGAAATACTCGGTAAGGAAGACCCGGGGGAATATCCGAGTAACACATAAACATGTGTGCGAGAATGATATTAGATTACGGCTTTTACGTAATGCCCTTCAATTCGCCCTTTCAATTTAATGCGTACTCTTGTTTTTGGGACGTTTTAATAGGTTTGTTGGTGGCTCTTTATTTTTAAGCACATAAACACATTTGAGGAAGGTAAAATATCAGGTATGATTTAAATTGTCAGACCTACGTCTAATAAAAAACTTTGATTTTGCTAGCCCACGCTTTATTAAAAGAAAAACGTTTACTATTATTTTTTTCTAAATATCAATGTACTTTATTTGCTTTAGTTAGACCTTACTAGACTCTTAGACACATCACAAAATTAATAATAATAATAATAAAATATATTTATTTTGCAAACAGAACTTAGATACTAAAATAACTGATACACTGTACTTAATTAGGAGAAGAAACATCTTCTATACCTAGGTCCTTTCACAAAATGGGCTCAGTCTCAGCATGAGTTGGATCACTAGCAAGCTAGCATCCAACGCTGGTCTTCCGCCAGAGCCACTTGTTGGCGTTACGGATAAATCATCCATAATTACATAACTAAAGCAATCAAACAAATAAAATTTAACAAAATACAAATCAAATAGGTACGCATACACAATAAAATAGAATGCTACTCAACAAGTAAATGACGCTATATTAGAAAATAATTTATACTTAAATATTCATGTATTACATGTTCTACAGGTGCAATTTATCAACCATAGCAATAGGTAGAGTACCTAAATATATAGCTGACAAATCTCACACTATGTACAAACACCATTCAAAGTTCTACTCTCTAATGAATGCCTTTAATAGAGATAGATAGATAGAGATGTAGAGACATTCACAATACACTTGTGTCATGCCTTAAACTTTCCTGCTCCTTCTGATGATCAAACAGAAATTTCTTTAATTTTGCTCTAAATCCATGTAAGCTTTGCAGGTTCCTTATCGGTGATCCATGACAACTTTTCGTAGAGATAAGACGGCGATTTGTATTTCATAACACCAAACATAAGGCATGCAAGGTGTAATTTACAACGGTGCTTCATCTTCAAAATGAAATGCTTATTTAAAAAGGGCGTAACATGACCTCTAAATGGAACATCGAAACAAAAACGGGCGCAGGCGTTTTGGACTCGCTGAATTAACCTTTGCGTTCTTGCCAGTAATCGGCGTCCAATTACTACATCTGAATAATTCAATTTTGATAACACGATAGACTTTACAAGCCGGATACGCAAGTCGGTATTGAGATAATGTCTCATTCAGTAAAGTACCTTCAGTCTGTAGAAGCAATTTCTGACAGAGTCAGCAACATGCTTCTCATAGCGAAGGCGACTATCCATCTGCAGGCCGAGGTTCCGTGCTTCGTAGACACGCTCTACTGACTCTCCCATAAGTACCACATTCTGCGTGGGGCTGATACGTTGTAGCTTATATTCGGTACCAAAAATCAAATATTTAGTTTTGTTTGGATTTAACAGAAGACTATTTCTTTTTGCCACTGAGCAATGTTAGACCGATCTTTATTGAGATTTTCTATGGTACTGTTAATGTCAGATGGTTTGCAAGAGATATACACCTGAATATCGTCCGCGTAAATATGAAAGTTACAGTACTTAATAACACATCAGCGGAAAAGATTATAAACAGGAGCGGTCCCAGAATTGATCCCTGCGGAACTCCTTGTTTTACAGGCAGAATAACGGAAAACAAATAATTACCGTCACTCCGAGCTATCTTAGTGCACTGGTAGCGGTCACTTAGATAGCTGTTGAACCAACGCAATGCTCCCTGGTCTAAGCCGTAATAATTTAGTTTTGACAACATTAAATTTATATTTAATGAATCAAATGCCTTAGAAAAATCAAGTAGAACGAGTAGAGTACATAGCCCTTTATCTTGTGCGTAGAGTATTTGGTCAGTAACATCGAGCAAGGCGGTTGTGGTGCTTCGCCCCTTTCTAAAGCCAGACTGGGCCTAAGGCAGAATCCCATTTTGTTCAATGTATTCTGACAACTGGTAGCTTATCACCTTTTCCAACACCTTAGACAAACACGGCAGTAAACTTATAGGTCTCAACTCAGTAATCGCAGTCGGATTAGGCAAAGGTAGCACAATAGCCAGTTTCCAAGCGTCAGGAAAAACCGAAGAGGCAATTGATTTATTAATTAAAGCAGTTATGGTACCAAGTGCTTCAGGTAGAGTCATCATTAGCATGTCCAAGCTAATCAGATCCCAGCCCACTGCTTTTGACTTAAGACTACGTATGATTTTACATATTTGATCTAAACTAACAGGTTCCAGAGTAAAGGTTGGGTCGCTAAATTTATGGAAATCGAAATAAGTCAGATCAGAGATTTATTTATTTGATTACTAACTAGCACGATTATATAAAATCAATTACACTAGTTAATGAGATGGTCACGGAAGTACCTGGCAAAGATAAAAAATGAGAGTTTATTATATTAGCGTCTTGCAGATGAAGAGGGAGCTCATAATTGTTTTTAGGCAAAAGCGTGTTCTTTAAATTCTTCCAAAAGTTTTTTGGATCACTTAATTTATTATTTATATTATTATTGAAGTATGCTTTCTTCTCGTGATAGAGAGCTTGGTTAACGGTAGACTTAGGGGTTTTATAATATATTCTTTTACTCTCCGACTTGTTGAAATTAAAATTACTTACATAAAAAAACTAGGAAATAAGGTTAACACTTAGATTTTTTTGTTCACTTCAATAAACAAGCGAACAAGAAACCTTTATCCGCTTAGGTTGTTAGTTTTAGAGTTTGAGCAGAACTCGTTCCAACCTTTTTTATCCTCTAGATAATCTGATATTTACTTTGCTACATGACTACGTTACGTTTTATCCAGGGTATCATGTGAACGCAAGCACCGGCAGAATGTAGTAAGTACCTGATAATTACGAAACTGAGTTCAGAACCGTAGTATTCTCGTCGTGCAATTATTATTATTTAATTACTAAAGCTATACAATCCAATTATTCCACAAGTTGGCAACACCGAGCGGAGAAACGCGAACCAACGCGATAGAAATGCAATGCATGCACTGCACGTTTGTGACGATAAGAATATTTTATAAGATACGATACGACTCTTATCCAGAGGTATTCGAAGCTTATTTCAAGTTAACTGTTTTCAAACATTACCTGATTGCTGATAACAATGCATTGTGTTAGATCAAATCAGCTAGACGACTGTGGCACGGCGGGCAGAGGTCCGCCTGTGACTCAGAGGTTACAGTTTCTAACCCACCCTGGGACAAATGTTCGTACGATCTGCAAATATTTGTTCCGGGTGTTCTGAGTATTTTCATGTTTAATAAAAAATATCTATCTATGACGGTACGTATTGTATTAGGTATGTATATCAGTTATCCATAACACAAACTCTGCTCAGCTTGGGGCTAGATAATGCTGTGTGGATTGTCCAGCATTATTTATTTTATTTTTTATTTTATTTTACGAATTTTAAGAAAACTTACATTTCATTGATCTAGTATACATAATTCAATAATCTTGGTAGGTGTAACAGAGCTTGTGTTATGGGTACTAGATAACTGATATACATAATAGAATATATTTTATAAATAGATATTTTTTATCATACATAGAAAACGACCAGAACACCATGAAAAAATATTTGCAGATTGTATAAACATTTGTCCCGAAGTGGGAATCAAACCCACAACCTCCTGCGTTGCAAGTAGACCTTCGCCCACCGCGCCACAGAGGTTGTTAAAAAATTGTTTCGTCCTTGGCCAATTATGGAATGCGATTTTTCATTACAAATAAATAAAACCTTATTAATTTGTAATGAAAAATCGCAAATAATATGATTGATACATTCAAAAATACGATTTTTATCCCATGGGAACTGATTTATGGGATAAAAAGTTAAAGTAAGCCTATGTTTGATTGCAGGCCTAGAACCTGAACGCAAAATTTTACCAAAATATTGGATGGATGTTGTATCGTTACCCCATCACGCCAATACTACTGATCGGATCGTCAGTAGTTCTGTCGTGCAGAGGTAACTAAAATCCATCCATACATCCAAACTTTTGCATTTATAATATTAATAGATGTTCCCCGCGTTATATTCGAATTTCACTTTCCTAGGGGGCTAAAAATGGGTCTTTTTTTCCATTAAGTCGTATAGAAGCATCGATTTTCGTATAAAAATACGAATATTCCCGTAAATCTCCCATAGGAATCTGATATTTTACCAGGACAAAAAGTATCCTATGATAACAAACTTGCCAAAAATCAAATCGATTGGTTGCTTTGTTAGGGCGTGAAGGAAGGACAATCAAACAAAGACACTTTCGCATTTATAATATTAGCTAGGATTGTGATGTTCAGCACTATTTTTGCTCAGCAAACTGATGCCCAGCATTTAGTCAGGTCCAATAACCGCGACTTATTATGCGAGAAGGAAAACACAGAACGGCAAACAGAAACAAATTTAACCATATAACATAAAATTTGAATATCAATTTCTAGAAAATACAGAGAAAAGAAATTGGAAACTTTTAAAATATCAGAGTAAGGTTTTAAATATCAAAGAAATGTAAAGTGTATCACTTTATTAAACGTCGAGTTTCATTGGACGTGGAGTAGGCACCGCCGCCGTGTGCACTCACGTTGAATTGCACAGTATTTCTACTGTGCTTCGAATATATTGGAATATTTTAACAGTTTTCATGTAAATGGCTTGGTCACTTATAAAATATGATATTCTTATTTGCGTTAAAAGCTTCTTGAACGACTTATATTATACACTGACAAATATAGCGGAACGCAAAAAAATGAGGAAAATCTCTCCTCTTTAAGAAGGCTACGAACCACTCCCAAACGGATACGGATTTTCCCATGCAGATTTGTTGTTGTTTCATGTAGAATGAAATGTGGGTGCCATATGAGTTAGAAAGCGCGTCTAACTATCTAATACGAAGCTGTCACGTGGCTGTGTGCGTGTGCTTGGTGTTAAAACCATTTTTTGATATTTTTTTCGTACTTTTCGATTAATTTTGAGTAAACTATTGATTTCAAAAATATTTTTGATTATTTATAATGTTGAATATATGTATTTAGGATGTTTGCAGCGCGACAGATTTCATATCTCTCTTCTAACAATGTTACACTGAGCATATCTTTCTCCGGGTAATTTCCATACTTTGGTCTTTTCATCAACTGTCTAGTGACAGAATCTGGAGTCATTAGTAAAGAGTACTTCTCCCCAATCATCATCATCCCAATTATGGCCGGCAAGTATTCCCCTAGACCAGATGCCTTAACTCTTCCTCTTATCGTTTTGGTGCTAATTGTTACACTTGTCGACCTACCTGTAGCTTTTTTCGTACCTCAGAACAAGTCGAAGCGAAAACTGCTTATATAAAATCTGCCGTCCCTCTCTTTTACTCTTCTGCGAGCTTGTCCTGTAAGGCTGATATACTCTCTAGCTAGTCTGTCGGTATCGTTTAACATTGCGAAAAATCACAGACAAGAAAATATATTATGTTGTTCTACCAGGTTTTACCTTAATTTTAGGCACGCGCTAAACTTGTC
This sequence comes from Eupithecia insigniata, assembly GCA_947859395.1. Lineage (NCBI taxonomy): Eukaryota > Metazoa > Arthropoda > Insecta > Lepidoptera > Geometridae > Eupithecia > Eupithecia insigniata. The sequence goes on along the minus strand of OX401999.1, from coordinate 6,137,617 downwards.
CGCGACTGGATCGGATCTGATCCGACTCCAGATGGGTTCCGATACGTATCCAGGATACGATTCCGCGGATCTGTTTGGATCCGCCTGCAGTTTTGGTTCCTACATGTCCATTAGATCTGTTTGATTCAGTGGATCTGGCGGCTCTGTTAGAATCGCTTGCAGTAACGGTTCCTACATGTCCATTGGATCTGTTTGTATATGACACGTTTATTTCGGTGGATCTAACGAATCTATGACAAATACTTTCTTGATTTTTTACAATCATTGTTCTAGATTAGGAAGTAGGTAGGTACAAAATGTTCGTACTTCTATGTTCATAAGACTAAACTATAGTATTGTCCCCTTGGCGGGATCAGTGGCTAATTTAATCTGATTCCGGGATCCGTAGACACAAACCCACCTACTTATTTAAATAAGTGGGTATATTATAGATTTATTTAGCAAATTATAATATGGTATAATTTGTCTGTAGTAGTTACTTGTTTACTCGTAAATGGATCCGGATCCTTCGATCGAACACGTCCCAACCCAAAACGAAGCTCAGATCCACATAGCTCCAATCGCTCGCTACATTCATTCGAGTCGATAAACCGAGACCGACGCGGCGCGGCTAACGTGTCCGCGGACACGCCAAGAACGCCAGTCCGGAGCGGAACCACACGGATCCAGGAGCGGACACGACTCCAGGATCTGTTTGACTCCGGATCTACGCACCTTTACTTAATTTTGCGTTCCTCTAAATTTGTCCATGAGTTAACAATTTTTATCGGTTATTTATTGCCGTACCTTTTGTTAACTAATCCTAATTAATTTTATAAATATCAAAGTTTGTGAGTATGTTATACGAGTATATTATGATGTATGAATGTTTGTTCCTCTTTCACGCAAAAACGACACAAACTAAAACAACGCAAAATTGAACGCGCGCAGCGAAAACGGATCGAAATCGAAAAATTGTGCCAAACTTCGGGTGATTGGCTCCGATGAAATCAGTGTCGTAAAATATTGTCCACCAAAATTGATTTGGTTTTGTAATACCTTTGTTTACATAAAATATCTAGGTAATTTTAAAACCGAGTACAGCTCTCATGCGAGGACGCTAGGAAAGGTATAGTCTACCAGCCGCATTCGTTTCACCACGCTAAGTGTACAGTAAACTCGAGATTTCGTCCGGTATAAATCTTTCAAGTGGAGATGTATTTCCCGGGACTGGGAAATGATACATTAAATATTCATCTCGCTCAAAAATGCAGGGTCTGAGTTGCTCGGTGAGATTTTTGGCGCTTATTTACGTGCTTACCGTTAGTTATTAAGATGTTCATTAGATTTTTGATTGATGACTGTAATGATTTTGCCAATTTTACTAACGTAGGTAGCAAAATCGAACGTAGCATGGCCTTGTAGAGTCAGATGGAATCAAAAGGTAAGAGAACGCTCGAACGGTCGGAGAAGTGGTCGATCTATTTTTAATGAGATTTTAGAACCTCAATCGTGCGTGCGCGGTAGTTACGTACAACACCTCGTATAAAATTTTAAAAATAGAACGTTCACGTTCAACCTAACAAAGCCAACTCGTTTCTCGACTTCCTATTCCGATTCTGAGCGACATTTGATTTTAAAGAATTTAATGATATCCCAAAAATTTACGACTCCGGCGGGACTTGAACCCGCGACCCTCCTCTGAATACGCGGATGCGCTAACCAACTGCGCCACGGAGGCAAGTACCCGACTTGTCGAAAATCTTTGCGACTTACGGACTATAGCGCCGTTAGCTCCACCTACAGGGGAAACATTGAAGTTATCCATGTTTTTTTTTTGGGATATCATTAAATTCTTTAAGATTACCCAAAAGTGCGGGCATAAGCACTATAAAACCTTAGTGATTTGATTTTAAAATGTTTTTAATCAAAATTTTTGTGGAATTATAGTTACCACATGGTGATTATGAAGATGTAGAGTAGAACATACCTGAAACAAGAAACAATAATTCTTTAAAATTTATAATAATTTTCAAAATTCAAATGTTTTTGAAATTTTTTTTTTATTTCAATTACACTTGTATCTAAATCGCAGTAAGTATATTAAATTTACGTCTTATGTATGCAGTCAAGAACAAAATTAGCTGCAGAAAAACAAATTTAAATTATTAAAGCCAGTTTTGTCGTTGAAGGTAGGTAAACTACCATATACTCTGCAAGTCTCGCAAAAAATCGTGTCAATTTAAAGTAATTTAAAGCAAACATGAAAGGTGACTTCTTACAAAACCGTATGAATTAAACATTTATTCGAAAAAAAAACTGACCTCTTCAAAATAATATCTAATCCTCCTGACCGTGATATACACAGTTTTCTAGTTCAAAGCTGTGTGCATTGATGCTTAAAATCCGTACAACAAAAAACCGGGACATGAAACGCTAAACGCATGATCGCCTCGGAAAGCCTCCATACTATGTTGTTACATTCCGTTACAAGCACAAAGTGTTAAAAATAATGGTAAAAATAAATATCTAAGTATCCTAATCCTAACTAATATTATTATAAATCCGAAAAAGTGTTTGTTTGCTTGTCCTTCCTTCACGCCCTAACTAAGCAACCAATCGACTTGATTTTACATATAGAAAAGATGGAGGATTTTACTAGGTTAAAACATTAACACGTGGCTCGTAACACGTAGCTTTTAAACAGTCCAATAAATTACCTATGTATTTTTCATATTTTATAGACATTTAATTTTATTCATATTTAATTTAACTAAGTACCTAAGCCGTGGGGTCGCGGCGTACGAATATCGACCCCTCCAACTCAACCCGTGGATGTCGTAAAATCCGACTAAGGGAACCTACCAGAGGAAGGGCAGCAGCTTCCTTCTGAGTATTTTTAAACATCAACACTGCGATCACCAATCCGCCTGCCAAGCGTGGTGATTATGGCAAATCCCCCCCTACATGGGAGACCATCCACTCGATGGACCGACGACATCGTAGCGGTCGCAGGGAGTTGATAGATGGAGGCGGCTCAGGACCGCTATTTGTGGCGTCGTACGGGGGAGGCCTATGTCCAGCAGTGGACGTGTATGGGCTGATGATGATGATGAAGTACCTACTGTTTATTTTTTAATTTAGCATGTCATTTTTCGTTTATTTTAATTGAATTTTATAATTTTGTCTATGAGTGTATTTAGCAGATTTTATGTACCTACGAATATTCACATGCCAGTAATGCGGCGAGATATGAGGACAAATTTATTTATAATACTACCTAAATAATTTACCGTATCTTATATGAATAAACAAATAAATAAATAAAAATAAATTAAATTCCCATTGGAGATTTACGGGAAAAAATACCTTTTTATCCCCCTAGAAATGTGAATTAAACGAGGGTGAAACCGTGGGGAACAGCTAGTACTATTTATAAATGCGAAATTTTGTATGGATCGAGAGACGTATACTAATAACTTCTACACGCCAGAACTACTGAACGGATAATTCAAACAAATTACAATTTCTAAGAAATTTTGATATGATCCCAAAAACTTTTCGGCTTCAACGGGACTTGAACCCGCAACCCACCCTTAGTACGCTAACCAATTGCGCCACGAAGTCAAGTGACGTAGGAGTCGAAAATCTCTGGGAATTCCCTCGGACTCAAGCGCCGTTAACTCCACCTGCAGAGCAAACATTGAACTTTATCGAAACCTGTTCAATGACTAAAGTTACGTTTTACGAGTTTAAGTACGATTGACGAGAGATGTCGCGTTGCTTTTCTTCTTAGGATTTTTTCCTTTATAATATTACTCAGTATGAGAGGATAGGAAGTAGGATTAGCTCTGGTGATCGATCTCTCGTTCATCCAGACCTCTCCATTCTAAGCCACCTCCGTCCACTCAGCAAGGAATTTGGATAATACGTCCCATTCAGAATCAGAATCAATAACTTTATTTCTTTAAGCTTACAAAATAAGCACTTAGACAAGTCAAATTTTATACTATAAACATAGTTATTATTATCAAATAAGAAATAAGGTGTTATTGATATTTTCTTCACTTCAATTTTTTGTCCACTAGTGGAAGAAGTAAAAAAGAAACCACTAGCATATTATAACATTCTGTACATAAGTTCTAATGTACTATTTGCGTTTGGCTATTTAAAATATTTACTAAATGTTGCTGGTAAATAAGCCCTTTTTTAGTAAATGACCTTTAGCATTAAGCGTTAGCTTACGGACCTTAGGCGTAAACTCGACGTTTTATTTGGACCCTAATTGCCCAACTGACCGGAAAACAGCTTATGACTGAAATAGCCTCAGTGAAATTACGTTTTAATCTGATGAACGATTTTGTCAAGTTTTTTAAGGTTATGGCTGCAAAAACCTGAGTATTTAATACTAACTGACCTGGCAGACGTTACGTACTTGAATGACAAGACGTCATTCAAGTCAAACAACTGACAGTTATTTCAAACGTGCTTAGTAAAAAGTATATAATGCTGGGGCTAAGGTTACATTAAAAAAGTTTACTATAACGTTAAGTTTTCTTAAATTTTGTAAGATTCTGCTTATTTTTTTTATGTGACCTTCTATCACCCTTGTGACCTTCTATGAGCTTCTAAAAAGTTTTAGAAAACATTTAAAAAAAATATTAATGAAATCGGTAAATCCCTTCTAAAGTTATAGCTGGACCAACGGAAATAGGGGTTCATTTTTATATATATAGATAGATAGATATATTTATATATGCTCCATTGGAGGATACGTCTAGTAAGACGAAAATGATAAACTACAACGGAACTCACCTGTCAAAGTTTATTATCTTAGGCCAGGCGATAAGAAGCAAAGCGGTGCAAGGTGCAAGATCATCCCCTTGTACCATGTAATTTTTTAGTTACTTATTAATCATAGTCTGGCCAGGATCTTTTCACACAACCTCCTTGCGTTATACTTCAAAAAATAACATACTAGCTATGATATAAAATACTTTCATCCATTATATAAAAGGGTGAAAGTCGTCTCTAATTCTGACTAATAGTAGAGGTACATTAGTCTCGTATTCCATAATCCGAAAGAATGAACCGAGTAAACACAGAGACTCGAATGCTCTATGCATTCGAGTCTCTGTGTTTACTCGCATAGCATATTATGATATAAAATACAGATGGGTGGAAGTCGTCTCTAATTCTAACTAATAATAGACATTATTCTCGTATTCCATAAACCGAAAAAATGAACCGAGTAAACACAGAGACTCGAATGCATAGAAAAGCATACTATGATATAAAATACTTTTCATCCATTAAACAGATGGGTGAAAGTCGTCTCTAATTCTAACCAATAGTAGAGGTACAATAGTCTCGTATTCCATAAACCGAAAGAATGAACCGAGTAAATGCACAGAGACTCGAATGCACAGAATGTAAACAAGTCTCTATTTGCGTAATAACAAACTCATCCAAAGTCATCCCGAAGACTCGAACTTGGATTGGTTCATCGTCCTCTCGGAAATAGTTCGAGCAATATTAATTAGCAATAGGGATACTAATAAAAAAGTTTGTATGAGGAATTTCGGTGGGTCATTCATTAGCGAATAGGTACTCAAACACAACTCAGAAACCTCGCCTGACGTCACGGTTGTTTGACAGAATTCATAAAATATTCGTCATCTGGACATAGACGTTCCCCATACGACGCCACAAACAGCGGTCCTGAGCCGCCTCCATGCATCGACTCCCTGCGACCGATGTCGTCGGTCCATCGAGTGGATGGTCTCCCAACACTCCGTTTCGCGTTGAATCGTGGCTGCCACTAGAGAACCTTTACTCCCCAGCTGTTATCAGTTCTGCGAGCTTTATGACCTGCTCACTGCCACTTCAGCCTACTAATTCTGAGACGTACTTATATTTGAGTATTAGTGCCTCCGCTGCATTCTCTAGCCCAATTTCGGCCGTAGTAAACTGTCTAAACGGAGAGTATACCCGTATGCGCATGACATATTATAGTGTATGAGAAAATACAGATGCACTCTCTATTCCATCTCTACCCATACTCCGATGGGACAGAAGACCCAAACCACCACCGGGGAGAAATCAAGCGCAGGACGAACGGCATAAAGTATTTTCCGATGCGTCGTACTAGTATGTACCTCTACTATGCGTAGTACCTCTACGATGCGTCGTACCTCTACGATGCGTAGTACCTCTACGATGCGTAGTACCTCTACGATTCGTAGTACCTCTACGATGTGTAGTACCTCTACGATGCGTAGTACCTCTACGATGCGTAGTACCTCTACGATACGATACGATAGTCATAGCGTATGCTACGGTCTACGAAAGGCTTCGAAATATTAAATAAAAAGTTTTTATGATACTAGCTCCTGCTCGCAGCTTCACACGAAAAATTGCCTTACAAAAGGTTACCTATATGTTATTCCGGGTCTAGAACTACATAAATGCAAAGACTGATCCGTCCAGTGCTTTCGGAGTGAAGAAGTAACTTACCTAAATCCTAATGTCTAAACATCCAAGTTTGCGCAGTATAACTAGCTTCTGCCTGTGGTTCCGCACGCACTTTTTTTGTTTAAACAAAAGCATATTATTTATACCGGGTTATGTTCTATATATGTATGTATTGTACGGTGAATTTGATCTTCATCTCTTCAGTAGTATACGAAACCACGAAGTCGGCTTCCACCCAGTTTCTGCTTAGTTAGTTTAAATAAAATAAATAAACAAATAATGTTGGATAATTCACACAGCATTATCTAGCCCCAAGCTAAGCAGAGCTTGTGTTATGGGTACTAGATAACTGATATACTTACTACGATTTAAGATAAGATAAGATAAAAAGTATTTATTATAGGAACATACTTGTGTTGCAAATAACAAAAATAGGAAGCGATGCCTGCAGAAGTAAAATACTGTGTCGCAGGTCGCAACGCCCACCTCCGGGATTTTAATGAGTTCCAACAAAGTGTAGGTACTTAATACAAGTAATATATACATAATTACAAGCTAACAATAGGTTTCTCATATATACTGTAGTTACTTAATAAATAAAAAAATTCAAAGTTTTAAGTGTTTTTAATAATAGAATACGGACTACCTACATACCTATATTAAAAATAAAAGAAATTCAATGAAAAGTAATTAAGGAACAATTTAAGAAAAACGGATAAAACTAAGACTGTTACTCAGTGTGTGTGTGTGTGTGATTGTGTGTGTGTTTGGCGATCCTGAGAACACCGTTCTCTTGAGAGACCGGGCAACAGGAGCTACCGCTTTGTTTATGCACTCAATTAAGATTTATTTGAATTATCTAAGAGTGGACAATAGTTTCTCTGTTTCGCCATAGGACAATATATTACATAAATATGTATATATTTTTTATTATACATAGAAAACGACCATAACACCCTGACAAATATCTGCAGATCGTACAAATATTTGTCCCGAGGCGGGAATCGAACCAGAGGTTGCGGGACTTTCGCCTACCGCGCCACAGAGGTCGTCAAAATTTGGTGACGTGACACCAAGTATTTTTTTTTATTCATGACGATCCATCTGCGTCAACCTTCACAAGCACTATTAGAAATAAAATAGACAAAATGTAAGGATTAGCCTTCTTTAGAAATCATAAACCTGATAAATTATGGCCCATTGTATAAAGCTTAGTAGATCTAATCTTTGAGCCGTTGCGCGTTAGTCAGGTGCCTTGACCTCCAACTATAAAAGTATATAGACATAAGAACAAAAAAAATATTTTCGACTATTGAGAGCTAATGAGCTCTTCTGGTATGCTGGCGACTAGAGAAAGTAGTGTGAAAAAATTCTGGCAGCTTTCAAAATAAAAAATATCATGTAGCGTGCATACTTTTCGTAAGTTGCCAAAACTTTCGGTACACCCCTTTCTAAAAACTCTTTTCATCGCCAAAAAAAGCAAATAGTTTAGAAGCGATCTCTTCCATGCAAACTTTCCATTGTGCATGTCTTTTGTAGTCTATGTATTATACAACTTTTTTCAATGTAATTGGTCTAGGTATAATAAAATACTTTATATTGTATTTATGCATTGAATTGAAAGCTCTCCGTTTTAATGCACCCTCCTCACGCGACTCGCATACAACCTATGCTATGCTTGTTACCTTTGTGCATGCTGCATTATTTAGTCCAAAATTATCTTGCATACAAAATATTAAACAAAAATACTAAAATAGTTTTCATTCTAAAAGCTCAAGTAGAATATCTACATAATTCTACAATACCTACGACCATTGAGAGCCATAACAGCTCTAAACTACACGATAATTAAGACTGTATTCTGTAGAATGAAAGTACATTTTCGTACCTAATTTTGAATTTAACAACCTTCATGTGGAGGAGAATAGGATAATTAAAGCTACCTGCTGATTGCAATTTTATTACTAACGTCATAGAGTTTAATTTAATTTTAATAAAATAGTTTTTTTTTATATTGGTCAATGAAATAGATGTGTCCGTCCGTATGGGGTATAAAAAGTCAAAATGAGATATATATTACATAGGATCGTACAGAAGAGATGACGCGAAGTCATAATATTTACATAGTATATTATAATTTAGTATTTTTAAAGTAAAATAATACAGGAAATTAAGTGCTAAATAAATCAACTACCTGAGTCCATTAGTAAAGCTGGATCTCTACCTGTTTTTAAAACTCGCGTCAAAGATTTTAATCTATCAGAAAAGTAAATATTGGTACCTATCTATCTTGCTCTTGGTATTTATTTATTAATTACTTATACATAATATATTTTCTACTTTATGTACATTATTGTGTAATTTTATTTTATGTATTAAGGTAGTATACACCCTTGCCTTTCTTAAATTGTAAATGTTCTATCCATCCAAAGGTTGCCTGGAAGAAATAGCTTCTAAGCAATAAGGCCGCCCATTGTACTTGTTTATGTTAATATCTATGTGTTTTATTTATCTTTGTGGTGTACAATAAAGAATTTTGATATTGTAATTGTAAATACATATTTACCAAATACATAACATAAACAAACATGTAAGAAACAGATATTTCGTTTATTTGTTTCTTTATCAAGAAGAATCTCAAAACTGACTAACTTGTACCTGAATAGTTGACGCACAAATAGAAGAACAGAGAAAACATTTCTGGAAATCCAAAGGCTTTTTACATTCGCATTCCAGAAGAAATCTTTCACTCGTATACTTGCCTCAAAAGTTCCGGGTCAGGAGTTTCATAAATAAAGAAGCATACTCTCTATATTTTTCTTTTGATGTGAAAAGATTCGTGGGCGCGTCCGATTCTCACAATGGGCGCTACTCGATTCTATGCGATTCGAGTCGATCCAACACGCAATGTGTCGAATCGAGTAGGCATGAGGACGCTCTTTTATTACCATAGAATCGTATTACCGGATTTATGAAAGCTTCGACGAATCGGATTATTTTCTATTAAAAACATTTTTTTTATAAGAAGTAATACACTCATGGACAAATTTAGGAGAACGCAATAATAAGGTAGAACGATATATAAAAAAATTCTTATTCCCAAAGTCTGTGATTTTTCGCAATGTTAAATTACGCAAACGAAAGGTTTTGCAATTTAGGTAAGTTGCAAAACCTTTCGTTTGCGAATGTGACTCACACTTGGTCAGTTTTTCTTTTTTTCCGCCACGAAGCACTGCTATAATGTGCATCTAATGACTTCAGATTCTGTCACAAGGCAGTTGACGGAAGGACCAAAGTATGGAGACGACCGGGAGAAAGATACGCTCAGTGTAACATTGTTGGAAGAGTCTTATACTGGAGAGATTTGCCTCCATTTTTTGCGTTCCGCTTTTGTCCATGAGTGTATTTATTAAACTTTGATTGTAATTTATAGTATTTTTATATTATGTAAGCGTGGATGAATCCCTCTAACTCAGCCCGTGGATGCCGTAAGAGCCGACTAAGAGATCATACCAGAGGAAGGGCACCAGCTTCCTTCTATGTATTCACTCCTACATAGCTATCATGATCGGCTGATAGGTTTAAGATATACGAAATACAAATACAATAATTTTTTTTTATTTAGAAATAGAATCGTTTATTTGTAACTCAGACACATACAATTATAAAGAAATGAACATAATAAAAGAAAACAGTTTACTAGAGTCACAAAACGGTCCCTGTCTCAGCATGGGTTAGTTGTATGTGTGTACAACCAACACTGGTCTTCCGACAAAGCCGTTTCGTGACGTCACGGAATAAAGAAAACAGGTATAAATAAAGATAAACATTTAAAGGAAATACATTGAGAACGGTGTTGATATAAGATATAAACAAAACAATGAAATAAAAAGAGTAGGAATTGCAACAGCTTTGTGCTAATATATCACATTTCGTTGCTAATATATCACATATTTTTTTTTATCCATGATCGGAATCTCTTTTTAAGTCTTAAATACCTGTATGATGCTCTAAGCCTGTATGCCTGTATGTAAGGAATCAGAATCAATAACTTTACTTCTTTAGGCTTACAAAATAAGCACTTAGACCAGTAAAATTTTATACTATAAACAGTTATAAATATATTTCATCATATCAGCCATACACGTCCACTGCTGGACATAGACCTCCCCCATACGACGCCACAAATAGCGGTCTCGAACCGCCCTCGAACACAACAAAGTAGCGGTCGCAGGGAGTCGATGGATGGCATCGACTCCCTGCGACCGCTACTTTGTTGTATAAATATAGTTATTATTGTCAAAAAACAAGTCATGAAAGTGAAGAAACAAGGTGTTATTATTTTTTCTTCACTCAATTTTTTGTCCACTAGTGGAAGAAGAGTGCAGATAAATCCATCATTTTACCAGTCGTCACTCAGATGAGTAGGCTGGTTGAGAGTCAAATAAAAACATACAGCCGCATTGAGAACCTTCTCAGCTTTGAGTAAATTTTTGTCTTTTTTTTGCTGAGTTGCTCATAAGCGGCAATTACTGTGACAGACAAAACGAAAATGTAAGGCTGCTGCCATTTGGCTACGGAACACTAAAAATTACCCATTTGGCTTAGTTCAACATACAAAAAAATTCAACCATATTTCCATTCTACAAACCCTGTAGTGAACCTTCATATTTCATACTGGATATATCCAGATATGTAGGTATAATTTTTATTTCCATACTTATGTGGCCGTATAGGTGATTAATGTTTTTATGGAAATAAGTTATGTTGGCGCAAGCATACACCAGAATTTAGCTACAGGTTGTATATCATTTAAATGATATTTTCTATTATTATAAACTATAATAATATTTTTGTATAAATAAACTAGCTAAACTGCTTGCGATTTCATTCGCGTGGACTTTAGAGTAAAAAGGCTTCTCGAAATAAGCTGCAACCTTCTGGTAAACGTATAAAGCGGGCGCCGCTACGGATCACACCGCTGCCGAGGGTAGGCAGTGAAATCGTTAAACCACTCTCTTAACATTAAATAATTGCAAATAATTCTTTATTTCTTCTATCGACTAAAAATAATGCCATTATAAGACAATATACTGATTAGCAATTGCTTAAAATTTTGAGGGGTTAATATTTTTAGTTTTGGTTGACTGGAAGAGATTTGGTTGAATGGAAGAGACTCTAAGCGGTAAGGCCGATAATTCTTTTACCTTGTACCAAACTGTTTAGTTGTAAGTTTTTCAGAATAAAGCTGCATGTATATACATATATCATCATCATCATATCAGCCCATACACGTCCACTGCTGGACATAGGCCTTCCAATACGACGCCACAAATAGCGATCCTGAGCCGCCTCCATCCATCAACTCCCTGCGACCGCTACCATGTGGTCGGTCCATCGAGTGGATGATCGGATGTGGTTTGATGACCGATGTGGCGCGGTGGGCGAAGGTCCGCCTGCGACGCAGAAGGTTGCGGGTTCGATTCCCGCCTCGGGACAAATATTTGTACGATCTGCAAATATTTGTTCTGGGTGCTCTGGTCGTTTTTCTATGTATAATAAAAATATCTATCTATGTATATATGTATTATGTATATCAGTTATCTAGTACCCATAACACAAGCTCTGCTTAGCTTGGGGCTAGATAATGCTGTGTGAATTGTTCAAAAAAAAAACTCCCATGTAGGGGCGGTTTTGTCATAATCACCACGCTTGGCAAGCGGATTCGTGATCGCAGTGTTGTTGTTGAAAAATACTCAGTAGGAAGCTGCTGCTATAAGTATATATATGTACATATATCTTATACCTTTAAACGAGCAATTCTTGTATATATATGTATATAATCTGAATCTCGGAAACGGCTCCAACGATTTTGATGAAATTTAGTATACAGGGGTTTTCGGGGGCGATAAATTGATCTAGCTAGGATTTATTTTTAGTAAATGTAGTTTTATTCGTTTTTCATTAATCAGTTTTATCGATAGGGCACGCCCATAGACAAGATTTCAACGCTACAAAGCCTTCATGTATCATGTATGACAGTTTTTTAACTTACTGCACATACTCGGTTATGACGTCACAATGTGGGAGGAAGGAGGTTGTCAGCTAAGATTCGAGGCTAAGATAGATGAACCCATAGACATAAAGTCCATTATTTTTGTTCGTTGATACCAGCCGTGACATAAACCGATAAATATGACTCTTCCTGACATCTATTGGTGAATGCAGAGCTCGGTCTACATATATAAGTAAAACGATAGGTACAGAATTGATTTAGCAAGTAGACGTATAAGTTTCTACGCTGCTGTGTGATAGGTACCTTACTCATGGCGGATCTTACATTGGACAGCTCTATTAATTTACATATTTTGGGGTTGGCACCCTATGTACATATGTAGCCGATTGATGAAATTAAAATAATGGGGAATACCGATGAAACAGCTTGTTGTTATGTCGTAAAATGATATAAATGTAAATTGTAACTAATGTACCATAGTCCAAGGTCAATATTGTACTATGAATTATAGCCCAAGGTCTTTCTAACATGAAATTCAAGCATGCAATCTGCTACTTCTACCTGCAAAGAAAGTATACCTGTTCTATTTATGGCTAGTACTGCCATAAATAGAACAGGTCGATAGAATGGAGGAGGATCGTGATAAGATGGCGTATAAGGGAAAACCATCGGGGCCGTCCGTCGCCGTAGGTAACGCTGCGTCGACGAAGTTGAAGACGATCTTCGCGAGCTCGCTAATAGCGAGAGACAGTTCAGAACCGAGATGCCTGGGGAAGTCTTGTGTCGGAGGCCAAGATCCACTTTGGATCGCTGGAGCCGCAGGAGGAAGTAAGACAGGAGTAAGTAAGACAGTAGGAGTAAATAAGATAGTATGAGTAAGTAAGACAGTGGGGCAGTACAGCAGGTACTACACTATTACTTCCGTCTGTTAACTAGAAGGCCGTTAACCCTGAAAAGTAGTTTTCGAGAAATTAGCAAAAAAGATTGATTGAGATTTATGTGTGTCACTTATTTTATATCCCATTTACTGAAAAATCCGTATTTCACTGAGCAGTTAAAGTATTTTAACCCGCGTATTAGCAAAGTATTGTGGATTATTTGCTTTCAAGTTAGGGACAAGTCAAAAATTCAGTCACTTAACTGCCTACGAAGTTTTTATATCTCTGGAACTATTTGGAATTATGGAATGGTTATTAAAGGCAAAGATGGAGAATTTATATCTGTATCCATTTCTACTAAAAAGTCAAAAATGACCATATGACTGTTAACTATAAGGGTTAATAACGGCCTTATAGTTAACAGACGGCAGACTAGTAGTTATTCGATGATCATGGTGCATTAAACTGTGCCGAAATATTGGAAAGCTGAAAACTCAAATCATGGCTAATATCCCGTTGTAAATGACTTGAGTACTGCATATGGCCGCAGTGTAGTTTACATAGAATGAGCTATAGCATATCTTATTATGTAACTGACGAGTTCTGTGGCTATGTACGCGAGAGAACTCAAAAGAAGTTTGATTCCCTTCGCCCAAATTCTTGTATTCTTTTATCTTCACATCATATGATTTTGCGATGGAAATATTTGCAGTATGTTCTTTTCATAGAAATATAACAACGAATACAACATATTTAAAATAATATTTATCAGTTATAAACGGCAACGATGCCTGACAGAGATATAATTGTTAGGTTTGACGTCTGACTTATAGCTATAGGTACTTTAGTGTTCTATGACTTTGGAAAATGTCCACCATACAAAATAATACTTATCCACTACTTGGAACCTTAATAGGCATAGGATTTGAGCTATTGACTGTTGCACACAACCCTGTATCATGCACAAGAACAAGTAAAACAACCAAAAACAAAAGCCCAATCTAAAATCAAGATAGTCCCTAGCATTAGGGCGTAGCTAAACACAATGCCTGGCGCCAGTTACTCGTACCGTGTAATTCCGCCATTACATTTAAACGACTCATTAACCCAGAAGCGTAAGGGGTCCTTAGAAGCAGAACCTAATCTCAGGATTAGAGGACGTATGTTCGGATTTTTTCAAAATTCTTTTTACGGTTGGACAGCCTTCCTAAACTCTAACGGCTGTTTCATGTTGTAATGGTTTTTCATTATCTCTGTGTGCAGAGGCCTGTTTTTGGTAATGGTATTGCTGTGCTAAAATTAACTGAAAATCTATGTTAAGTGTGATGATCTGCTGAAATTGTGTAAAAAGTAGCAAGATGCCAATTCGAGCATGGATCCTGAAATAATAGGTAAACAATACATTATATTTATTCCACTACATATTTGCTGTTTGGTAGTTCGACTGACAATCAAATAGTCAGGTCCTAATGCTTTACTCATTTGATTATTTATGAGAATCGATTTAGTTTCATATTTTTCGAACCGACAGATTCGCATTTTTATCCGTCAAAAGTAACGGTGTCTATGAAATAATTAATTCTGTGATTCAGTATTGATTTACTCACCTGACAAGAATTAGGGAACTTCATAGACGTGCATGCAAGTTTCATAGTTTTTTATAGTTTATAGCAAAAATGTTGACGGAACTCATACAAAAAACATCCGACCGAAGGCTTCTCCAACTTTGTATGGAGATTTGCCTATGTTACGCTGAGTAACAATATAATTTTTATAAATTTGCCTATAAACTATCGCAGATAATCTAAGTTTACGTCAACATTAAAACAATAATATTTTAAACTGAAATACAGATTTTATAGTTTTTTCCATGACAGGGACACAAAAGGAGTGCCTAAAAAGATGATTCACCCACCAAACAGCCAATAAATGAGTGGATTATACGAACCAACAGTAAATTCAGATTCCAATGGTAACTAGGTACTTAACGTATTTACAAAATATGAGAAGATCTTGTGTCATCTAAAATTACGACTAAAATTGCGAACATTTCTCATCAGCACCACACATCCAGTATGCTGAGTATGGCTCCATAATCCAAACGGAATTTTGCCACAACCGCCATGCTAAAAATAAACGTAAAGATAATTCAACGTAATAATAAGGAGTTTAAACCAGTATTATAGAGTTTAATATTTACGCGACCTAGTTTTGCACGTGTGTTGAATCGTTTTCATAATACCTAGTTGAATCGACCGTAAGAACGTTAAAGTAATTTGAATTAAACCTTCATTTTGTAACTATTTTGCGTCAATAGTTATTTAATTACATATATAGAGTGTGATGTGAGTCTGTATACTTATATATACGCGTATTAGAGTATCAAGAGCCCAAACTCTATGTCTTTAACAAAAAAGTCGTACAATGTTGAGAAGCTGTTAGGTACTTATGTTCTTTCAAACAAGATCAGAAACATAAACGCTACAAAGCTTTAGAGAGTGAACAACACATTATTCAATACCTTTTTACTGAAAAATGTTCTAGAATACTCTTAGTAAAGAACCCCTTTTATGTTTAGTAGGTTAGCCAACTCAGTGAACTCTACAGGTCAACGTACCCTACTCCCACACCCGAGAGAAAGTGAGATAGAAAAATAGTATGAAAAGTATCCTGGAATAAATTTCTGAGAATAAGAACTTACTGCATTAATTTAATAAGTCTGTTTTCCAAGAAACATAATTATTTATGACCATCTTTCAATCATATTATTCTAAAAGCAAAAGTAGATGATTGCTTACACCAAAACTGGTCAGTCTGAACTTTCATGAACGTATTTTAGACTATGAAAACATAGCGCTACCTTTTATATCGTAAAAAACGCGTGCAAAACCGTGGGCAGCAACTTTTCTGTACAACTGAAGCCCCATGGAGGAAGTAACAGTAAAAACATTGCGAAAGCCGCAGCCGAAAGTTTCGAACGCAGTAGTAAAGTCAACTTTACCCTGATGAGTCGCGAGGCACTCATTAGCGTGATCACAAACATTCATAAGTAAGAACTTCGTATACAAAGGCGAAGTTGGCTTTTACAGTGACTTTTAACGTAGCTCTGTTAGCACTAGGCTTAAGAAAGGGAGTCCGATTTTATATACGAAGGACTGCAAGATCCGATTCGATAGAGGTATTGTAGCCCAGTCGAAATGGGATTTGACCCAGAAAAAAAATTGGTGCTATTTTCCTTCGGAATTCGTTGGGTCGTCACTGGCAGTCTAAATTTTCTTTTGTGTGGTACTCGATACGTTGCGTCGTGCGCCATCTTGATTTTAGGGGTAAATTTTTGTTTGGGGGTTCGCCCCAATGAACTCCGACGGAAAATAGCTACTTAGATTTTTTCCGGGTTTGCCCAATTGTAATTTTTCACGATTAATCAAAAAATTACGTACCTATGAGTGGTTGGTGTCGAGATAAAGGTAGGTAAGTACCAAAATGTGTAGCGAAACATTTGAATCAATCCTATCGAATAGATCCGCACTTTGCTCCCAGGTTATGGATTACCTACAAGAAAGTTACATTAAACGTAATGAACTTAAATCATAACATTAACATTAACATTTCAAAAGCGATTGTTTTCTATCCTGGTACTAAATGGTAGGTACCTACCATAGACGAAAGCTCCTAAATATTGAAATAACGTGTTTTTATGGAAAAATACCAGCTAGCACCTTATTTTTTTAGTTTGCAGCAGCACTGAACTGCAAGCTAAAAAAAAACATATTGTTTTGACAAAAATACTAGCAATTTTTATTGTTATTCATCACTGAACTGAGAAGAACGAAAAGCGTTAAGTAACTCGTGTTTCGTTACAATTCAGTTGGTACTGCAAAGTTTACAAATGCGTTCACTTTGCTTCCCCTTATTTGCTCGTGGCAAGCTTGCTTATTGAATTGTATTTTTCGCTCAATGAGTTTTTCAAGCAGAATGCTTTCGTGCAAACTAGATACAAATTAGATAACAGTTATCTCGTTGTCACGAATAAGCTATACAATCGTAATGACTATTCTGAAACGAAATGAACAGAACTCGTTTTATTCTTTTGACGACCGATGTGGCGCGGCAGGCCAAGGTCCGCCTGCGGCGAAGAAGTTTGCGGGTTCGATTCTCGCTTTGTGACAAATGTTTGTACGATCTGCAAATATTTGTTCCGGGTGTTCAGGGTATGTATAGTTTCATATATTGTATTAAGTATATCAGTAACCTAGTTCCTACCATAACACAAGCTCTGCTTAGCTTGGGGCTTGATGATGCTGTCTGGATTGTCCAGCATTTTTTATCATTTATTGATTTATAATATAATTATTTATTGAGAATAAATAAAGACTTTTCAAGCGAACTGACAAAACCCAACGACACCTGGATTACTTCGTCAGCCTGGAACCCATTAGGCATACGAAGTAATCCAGCTACCACCTATCCGTCGAGTAGGTTAGTTACATCGGTCCCTTTTTTGTTATTTGCCGAGTAGAACAACAAGTATTTGTGCTATTTACATAAAGCAAGCTGTTACATATCGAATGAGTACATTCCAGCTATAGATAGAGTTTGCGGAACATGTGACTATAGGCTGAATTTTACCCTGAAAAGCTGTAAAGCTCACCCGAAATAATATGAGAAAATAATTTACGTACATTTTACTTGGTAAAAAGTTCACAAATAAAGATAAATGGACAAAGTTAGATACTTCCTAGAAAAAGACAGGTTCCCTGTGGTTTTCTTTAGTTTTCACGTTTTACATACCATAGCGACCTTAAGCCGGGTTTCCACCGCGAGCGGAGTGGACCCATTCAGGGCTGCGTTCATTTCACAAGAGTTAACTGCATACTTGTATTTCCACCAAAAACACTCGAGCGGAAAGGACTGAGCGAACAGAAAGCGTTGAAATTTACTCCGCCGACTCATCACTCATTTCCCGCTCAATAACCTTTCGCGGCAAAAAACCGGTCAATAGTCGAGCGAAAAGGACTGAGCGAGGAGAACGTGTTGAAATGACAATCCGCTCACTCATCTCTCTTATTTTCCTTTTGCGGTGGAAATCAACAGACAAAACTCTTTGTTGGTGGAAATGCAAACGTTTTTCATCTAAAAAGAGGCCGTTTCGCCTACCATTTCACGCTCTTCCCTTGCGCGGTGGCAACCAGTCTTTATTTTGTATACTTTTATAAGATTAAATACATGTTATAATTAAAAATCGTTTTCTAAAGAAACGTATTTGCTTTTTATCGAGATATAAATCCTATTTAAATGCCTAGGTCTGTTCATCTAATTGCCTTTAATTCCAGTACAAACGATACCTTAATTAGGTATTAAAAAACGTAAAGTTTGATCGTAGCTAATGAATAAACATTTTATTTCGATCAATTAATTTAATGTTTCTAAAATAAATACAACAACAAAGTCTAGTCTCCTAATTACGACTCATTAGCTGCAAATATCTAAACGTGGGCAAACAATTTTTACCCCTGTCGGGGAATTTTTTCAAGGGAGAAAACTGGAATAAGCCTGAAGAAGAAGTTATAAAACCTAAAACCAGACTGTTTTATTTATGCACACATAGTAACTAAGTATGAAAACAACGCCCTTTTAGCTGCGGCAAAGTGACATTCTTAGTTATAGCTTGGCACTAAAACACATGCATTGTTGTAAAAAATTTAGGCTCTTTTTACATATACGACTTTCTAACACAAAAAGGGTATGAGTTATATTACCACGTTGAATTCAGTTTTAGCAGTGAACGGTTTGTTTTCTTCATTTCAACCAAAGTTTTTTTTATTGTAATGAAACAAATCAGACCGATTATCAGTTTATTTTGATTCAATATTTTCTATTGAATTTGGTGATTATGGCAAAACCCCCCTAAATGGGAGACCACCCACTGGATGGACCGACGACAACGTAGCGGTTGCAGGGAGTCGATGGATGGAGGCGGCTTGGGACCGCTATTTGTGGCGTCGCGTCGTCGTACGGGGGAGGCCTATGTCCAACAGTGGACGTGTATGGGCTGATATGATGACAATGATGATGATTT
This sequence comes from Eupithecia insigniata, assembly GCA_947859395.1. Taxonomy (NCBI): domain Eukaryota; kingdom Metazoa; phylum Arthropoda; class Insecta; order Lepidoptera; family Geometridae; genus Eupithecia; species Eupithecia insigniata. The sequence continues at coordinate 6,118,191 of OX401999.1, read as the reverse complement.
TCTATTACTATGAGCTCAAGCAATGGCTTACGGGAGCAAAAAGTAGGAAGAAATAATAATCCTTCATTGACGGGGGATTTAAGGGGTTTTTGGAATAATCTTACTTGACAGCATTCGCATAAGGCTGAGGGTATTTTGAGCGCAATAGATTCGACATTTCATCTTTAAAATTCTATTTTATGCTTGGTTCGAGAATCCCCGATATTTTTCAAACAAAAAGATATAAAAACAAAGAAATATTAGAAAAAGTTGTATGAAGTGTCATCGGAGCAACTCGCAGATAAAACTTTTGGTTTGAAAGCTTTCATTCTTTTTTTTTTATTGGTAACGTTTATAAAGCCTTTGGCCATCACACTAAAGAAAGCGATGATTTCAAGAGTTCATTATTCATTTCGTCTCTCCTACGTTTTTGAATTCGAATTTGCACTTTTCTGCTGCGTGTGTAAGTTGACGATTCATGATGCGTTATTGACTTCGTTTTGTTTTGTTTTCGTCCCTTACCTTATTGTTTTTTTATTATTGATTTCGGTTAAAGTAAAGTCTACAAACGAAATCGCCAAAAAAAATTGGATTCTTGAATAGAGTTCAGTGAGGTTTATTCTCTTATTATAAACAAGTTAGAGGCATGTCGTGGTCCGTATGTATCCAGCCTAAGGATAAAACACGGGATCGTGACACGGGTGTTGTTCTACTCTGTACACGAGGCAGTAACATAAATACATTACACGTTATATTCCCCCACACAGGCCCTGCAATAAATGGACCTCATTATTCTGGGTGAAACCCGAAATTAATTAGCGACGCAAAACATAACAAATGGGTTTGGTGGGCGACAAAAAATGTCGATCCAACCGGTGTAGCTTGACCGGACCTGGTTTGAAAAATGGGTTGTATAATTTGATTGTTTTGTAAAAACTAAAAACCGACTTCTAATTATTTAAATAAATAAAAAATCTTTTATTGCCTCTAACTTAACCTAAACTATACACAGAAATAAATTACTAATAACTGGCAAAGGGAGTAGATTCAGCATTTCCTGCATGCAAGAAACATGCGGCGCTGATTTTAAATCTACTCCCCTCGGATAGTGTATAGTGGTACTTATAATTTACACTGTTTTTTATATTTTTGGGACGAAATTTTTATAAGACCACCTCAGGATCATTCTTTATACAATAAGCAAAGAATTTTCCGAACCGTTAAATAAGAAACACAACAACAACAAGAAATCGACGAACACACATATGTACATACATAAAAAAATATACATACAGCCGAACATAGAAACTCCTCCTGTTTTTTTTCGCCGGTTAAAAATGGGAAGTTTTCACACGTCAGTTTTGTAAATGACGTCATTTTGGTTGCCTACCTATACCTAGCTGTTTAAGGTGAACGTAGCAAAGTAAATATTTGAACGCTACGATATGTCGCTAGTCTATTTCTAGCCTTAGACTCAAAAAAACTAAGTATTATAAAATCGATAGTATATATTAACAAAAGGAGAGGCCTATGCCCAGCAGTGGGAATTTAAGGGATGATAATAAAGTGCTACAGTATGGCAACATGCTGTACCATCAAGCTGAGCTATGGGCCATTTTTTTACCATCAATTACGTCATCATATCCTCATATCAGCCCATACGACGACGCCACAAAACGTGGTCCTGAGTCGCCTCCATCCATCGACTACCTGCGACCGCTACGATGTCGTCGGTCCATCGAGTGGATGGTCTCCCAACACTCCGTTACGCGTTGCATCGTGGTCGCCCCTCGAGAACCTTTCCTCCCCAGCGGTTATCAGTTTTGCGAGCTATATGCCCACTGCCACCTCAGCTTACTAATTTCCACAATAACGTATTACTTACTAATGAATATTTAAGCTACTTGGAATTTCGTTTCGTATTCTTCTTTGATTTATTATTTTGTTCTAATTAGATTAATTTTCATTTTTAATTAGTGACTTCTTTTTTTATGTGGCTTGTGAGAAATATATTAATTTCAAAAGCCAAAAGCTGCGTTACATACAATCTTGCAATCACTCAATGCAACTAAAACATCAAAGAAAGTCGTTAACTGCAGTATATGTCACATCGGAACGGTCTCTCATATAAATTTAATAGCACTTTGCAGGCATGTTGAAGGAAACACATTTTATTTTTAACGACGCGACAGTATTTTATGTTGCTACGTTCTTTTTCATGGAGGTAATAAGGGTTAAAAGCCGCACTACGTGACACAAATACTGGTAAACCTTATTCTTTGGATGTTCCTCCCTTAGGAAACTCTGGAGAAAACGAAGATATTTAGATTAAGGCGCTTCCCTGAGTCAATTTTGTTCCTAAGCTGTTTTTCCCGTCTATCTACTCGATGAATAAAGCTAGTGGAAAATAACTGAAAATGCAACATAAAAGTTTTACTATTTTTTTATGTTTTTGTTTGAAACAGGAACAAATTTCCATACATCCATACTTACAAACATTTAGACATTTACACTAACGACTAAGGATGGGAGTTATTGGATATTTTGGCTACCGGTTATTAGTTGGGTATTTTGTTTCAATACCGCTAGTACCAACTGGTACCCAATAACGTTACAATACTCTATACCTGTTCTGATTTCTACCCAATATATTTCTAACCGATTTGTTTAGAAATGCCAAATACTTGTTGCAGCTACACTAACTTTACAGGTGAACGGTCTGCTAGTACCTATGCGTAGATGATAGTTAGGTAAGTATAGGTATTGAAGCGTTGGGTAGTTATGGTTCAGGGTCGGTTAGGCGCGATGCTCGCTTTGCACTGTTATTCCCTAGCGGTATGCGGATTTTACAATAGCGTTAGATATTTTAGGACCATGCTAACAGGTACTGAGTTAGTTATTGAATACCGGACTCATCTCTACTAACGACCTGCCCCGGCTTCGCACGGGTGCAAATTATACATATGAACCTTCCTCTTGAACCACTCTATCTATTAAAAGAACCGCAACAAAATCCATTGCGTAGTTTTAAAGATCTACGCATATATAGGGACAGACATACAGACAGCGGGAAGCTACTTCGTTTTATTTATTTATTTTTAAAGAAGGCCTACAGCTTATTCTATTACAAAGTAAATTACAAGAATCTAGCAACAAAAAAGCTAATAAATGGCCTTCACGGCTAGGTAACAGTGTGAATATTAAGTGTTTAGTTTATAGTATGTATGTAGTGATGATTATAGTAGGATTTGCTACAAATTGAAGTCTCTGGTATCTCTAGTAATCAGGCACTGATGATCTAGAATATAAAAATAAATAATATTGGACAGTGCACACAACATCATCGAGCCCCAAGCTAAGCAGAGCTTGTGTTATGGGTACTAGATGACTGATATTGATAATATAATATATTACATAGATAGATATTTTTTATTAGCCATAGAAAATACCCAGAACACCCGTGACAAATATTTGCAGATCGTACAAACATTTGTCCCAAGGCGGGAATCGAACCCGCAACCTTCTGCGTCGCAGGTGGACCTTCGCCCGTCGCGCCACATCGATCGTCATGTATGTATATTGTATGTATGAGGATTTTTTTACCGCCTTAGAAAAAAGGAGGTTCTAATTCGGCTTTATGTATATTTTCTATGTATTTTCGTTGATTATCTTTTAATAGAAAAATAGCACACCTAATCACCTTTTGACGACCTCTGCCTGCGAAGCGAGAGGTTGCAGTTTTGATTCCCGCCTCGGGACAAAATTAAATTTTTGTAGGATCTATAGAATTTTTGCCGGGTTTTTTTCTGGGTATTTTCTATAATAAAAAATATCTAGTACCCAGTTAAATTGTCCTAGCAATTTAACTTTGTACCCATAACACAAACTGCTTATCTTGGGTTGGGGCTAGATAATGCTGTGAGAAATAAACATCATTATTTATTTATTTGTCCAGCATTATTTTAAAAGCCCACCAAAATAATCACACAAAAGGATTTGCCGAGTCAACACGACAATAAAGCATTTGAATCATTGATGAGGCAGACGTGAGGGGAAATCGCACATATGGGCCGAAACGGGCAAATTTTCGAATGCATCTCGAGCTGAGCTGGACGATTTCATGTTTACCTACTCAGAGACAAATTCGCGTGTACAAGTTTTACAAAAGGTCGATATGTCTCTACGACCGAAGTAAAATCATATACAGGAACATTAAAGGTTGCCTGGGAGAAATCGCTCTCAACGATAAGGCCGCCTTTTGTACTGTATTTATTTTAATTTTAGATGTAAGAGTTTTTATGTAATGTTAATAGGTACAATAAAGTGTTCATTTATTCATTAAGTAGTGCAAAAGTAACGTTAGATCGCGAGAAGTGGAATGAGAAAAGGGCTTTGTGAGACAGTAATAGCTAATAATAAATAAAAGCAAGAAATTACCAGAGATTTAGAAATATAAAATATTTAAAAATAAACGGTGGATATATCTCTATATAAAAATCAAAATATTAGGTATGAATAAATTATCTTTATGAAATATTAGAATTAGACCACATTCGTCAGATCTGTTAGATAGTTATTTCGTAATCATATATCATACAGAAATAAAAGTAAACTGAATTTTTTTCACCTCACGATACTTAAGTACTTGAATACCAACTAGTGTGTTGCAGGTTTTTTTTTTTTAAAAATGTAGTTTTTTAGTACGTAATTCATTTCGTATAAGTGTGTACCCGTAATTTATATACATATATTTATATATTTTTCTCAGGGTAATTGCTCTGTAAAAATCTTTTTTTATCGCACGTGTTTTTGGATAAAGGCAAGATAACATTCGATATAGTTGTTTTGCAGATTGAGGAGTACCCTACGCCCAGCTTCCTAGCATAAGTAGTTTTGAAAATAAGAGAGGTTTGTTCCAAAACACCGTTTTCTTTCCCTCTAATTAGAACTAACTCGTATAGTAAGAAACTTGTTATTCCGTTGACAAGAGAACCGGATAATCAATTATGCTAATACCCAATCCAGGCTCGCATGCAGAGTGGATAATTGCGCACTACCGAGTAATTATTTATTATTCTGTGGCGCAGAGTTCCGTATACAAGGTAAAGGGGAGAGTAATGGCCCAAATACGTGCGGATAGTAAACAGCAAACTTTCGTGCTAAACTTGGGAGCTTTTACAGCTATAGACAATAACTTTACTCTAAAATCGAATATGTAAATGTGGCACATTTGATAACCTAGTTTAAGCCGGGTACTGACCGGTTTTACTAAGCGTAAATATCATTCGCAGTGAGCATGAAACGTCCAAAATCCGTCTCCCAGCTCGCTGCTCGCCTTTTTTTCCATACTGACTGCTCGAAAGCTCACTCTACTTGTTTGTTGTTATTGTACAATGCGCGCAGCCAAAGATAAGACTTGACGGATCACGTCAATTTCATTATTACTCGACTACCGAAGGACGAGGGTTATGAGTTTGACACCCTATGTATGTATGTATGTTTGTATGTATGTAGCCGATTTTTATGTTCCCACGTAGCGCTGAAACTACTGGTCCGATTTCAACAAATGAGGTGCCGTATGATTCGTCTTTATAACCCGATGGTTATAGGCTATGTGACGTCAGATAAAAATGGGGGTCTTACGAGATAGCGGGGGTCTAAGTAAGGGTCGAAAATCCCAATGTTAGTAAACATGCTCGTGTATGGTATCGTTGTTTGTTCTTTCCGAAACAGTTTATCAAACTGTTGTGAGGTTACGATTCTCAAGACATCAGCAAAAAGGTGGTAAAAAAATTATAGTTAAAAACTAAAAACCGACTACATAAAACTCTTAAACAAGCGTTCACCTATCATCCTTATCATTTTCTTTTGATACTTAGGTAGTCGGAGGCACCCACCCCATATTCCTAGGGTACCTACAAGTAGGAACAAAGGCCTCCGACTACCTAAGTATCAGAAAAGAATCAATAATAAGTTTATTTCTTTAGGCTTACAAAATAAGCACTTAGACAAGTCAAATTTTAAAAACCAAAAGAGTATGATAAGGACCATAGGTGAACGGTTGTTTAAGACTTTTTTTAAGATACGTGGTAACAAACATTCAGTGAACACAGACTTTTATGTACACTGAATGTTTGTTACCAGTGTTACCACGTATCTCCGTGACTACTTTACTCATTTAACTTTGTTCATGTTATAAATAAACAGGCGAAAGCCATATTAGCCATATTGCCTTGTCTTGCGTTGTTTTATTTTCTTTAGTTTTGTGTAAAATACACGTCTGTACTGGTCAGCCATTTTCCTTTTCTCCTTAACTCATTTAAATTAATTAACGTAATACGTCAAGTCTCATATTTGGCTGCGAGCATTGTTCATGTTAATATCTATGTCTTATATTAAACTTTGTGGTCTACGATAAAGAGTTTTGTATTGTATTGTTACATTACAACCCGTAACACCGTCACTACTTGGCTTTATAGTCTTATCGGAGAGTATCTACGAAGAGAACAAAAGATATCAAGTAAAGACCACATTTCACCCATGATAGAGCTTTTTTGATGATTTGAGATTCACAGTCACGCCACATACACAGCTGCCAGTTATCAGATAATGCTGAACTGAACTATTATTCTGACAGGAGATACCAGCTGTTAAAGTCTTGGCTAACCAATCAGTGTCATTACCCATCACTTTTCAACCGACTTCAAGGAGTTTCTCAATTGGACTGTACGTTTTTTTTTTGTATGTGTGTTACGCAATAACTCCGCCAACTATGGACCGATTTTGAAAATGATTTTACTAATGATCCCGGGCGAGGTGATCTCGTAAATTCAAAATGATTCCCAGGGGATTAGTATTTATCCCACAAAACTTAAAAACAGTGTAAAACTAAGGGATTCCAAGTCAATTATTAGGTTTTTGAAAACAATCTAATTATAACAATGACTGGTAACAAATAGTTTCTATGGCAACGGGCATAAAAAAGAGGTCTACTTTGAAAAACAAATTCGAAGTCGATTTATAAAAAAAAAAATATTCACGCCATATTGTCTTATTTGCTACTTTGCAGTAAAAAAGTATCTACTCAGCGATTAGCGCAAATCCTCAGCGTAGCTGTAAACTCGGCAACTCCAGCCTCGCGCCTCATTTGATATTATTAATCAATTCAATCCAATTTGCGCAGACCAATATCACGTTGAGAGACAACATTTTACCAACCGGATAGAGCTTTTTACATATTCACAGTCACACCACTCACGCAGCTGCCAGCTATCAGACAATTCTGAACAGAACAGTTTCTCTAACAGAAGTTTCTTGCTGGTAACAATCCATCGCATACTTCTAGTACTGCTAAAGTAAAAAAGTACCTACTGAACGATTAGCGCCAATCGTCAATGTAGCTATAAACTCAGCATCTCCAACCTCGCGCCTCATTTGATATTATCAATTCAATCCAATTTGCTCAGACCGATATCATGTTGCAGATCAGAACTAAATTACGTCGCGACGCCTCGAGGAAGTTCTTTGACGCGACAACATGTATAATTAATGTTATACGAGCTTAACTTGGGATACAAATTCGTACGAGACTGTTCCTTGTAAAACTGGGACGGAGATAAGCCAGTATTTACGTCTAAGCATAGAATAACTATATAGTACTAACGTCTAGATAGGTTTAAAATTATACTCTTTACACTAGTTTCGAGAAATGTGGTAGCAGGGGCGGATCCAGGATTCCATTTTGCCCCTCCCTTTATCCGCCAATGTGTGGTAGGTACCTTTTGTGGTAATTTTAGAGACGCTAATCAGTTATATGACTCAGACATTGCACATTTAAACTTTTTGCAAGACCAAAGCCTTAACTCGCTTTGGTTTATACTCGTATAGGCTGTAAAATTTGTCATTTGACTCAGCCAACATGTATTTAGCATAATGGAGTCTACACACCAAAGTCGGCTACACTGCCCGTCGAATTGGTGTGACATTCAGTGTATGAATATTATAGGCAGCCGAAAGTCTGGCTTATTCCAGTTTCCCCCCTAAAATGCCTCCTAAGGGAGAAAACTGGAATTCAAAAAATAAATTCCAGGTTTCCCCCTTGAAGATCCTCCTTAAGGGGGGAAATGGAAACGATTAAAAATCAATACCAGTTTTCCCTCGTTCTTACCCTCTTTAAATCAACTTATCGGCGGGGCCGTCCGCTGACTTTGGTGTGTAGTCTCCATTACAGTTTCAGCAAAATTGCCTACTAATTCAGATTAGCTATTCTTCCGAGTTCGCCTCGTAACAAATGCAAACTCGATTCTTCCCCCAAAGATAAAAGAACCTGAACACGTACAAAGTTCAAAGCGAACGTTTCAAAACGTCGCCGTCATGATTCATGGCGTGTCTCCGCGACATTTTAAAAGGAACCTTCAATATGGAAGGTATTAGGTATAATTTACCTGGAAAACTAAAATGCTGAAGGAGCATACGCCTTTATTTGCGAATGAAATGCTTTTATGTGGTTTTGTTAGCACAAATAATCCTTGTTAATTTTTAAAGTCGTCCACATAGATGTCGACTACGCTCTTGCTGTTCTGTGTTGCTTTCTTTAGCTACCAAAAAATATAATAGATATCTATATCAATACCATACTTGCTTCTGACCGCAGCCTCGCACGGGCTTTTCCGGGACAAAAAGCAGCTTATGTCCTTCCCCGGGATACAGTTTACCTCCCTGCCAAATTTCATTAGACTTCGTTCAGCCGTGTAGCCGTAAAAAGGTAACAGACAGACAAAGAAACATAATTACTTTCACTTTTATAGTTAAGTATGAATTAATGAGAATGTTTTATTTGTAACTCCTTCAACAAAAACAATTAACAATGTTTTAAATATAAAAGACAATACAGTAAAATTGCCTTGAGTTACAAATCGGTCTCTGTCTCAGCATGAGTTTGACGACCTCTGTGGCGCGGTGGGCGAAGTTCCGCCTGCGGCGCAGGAGGTTGCGGGTTCGATTCCCGCCTCGGGACAGATGTTTGTACGATCTACAGATATTTGTTCAGAGTGTTCTGGATGTTCTCTATGTATAATAAAAAATATCTATCTATGTAGTGTATTATATTAAGTATATCAGTTATCTAGTACCCATAACACAAGCTCTGCTTAGCTTGGGGCTAGATAATGCTGTGTGAATTGTCCAGCATTATTTATTTATGAGTTAGTTGTAAACACGTCACAATCATAACCAACGCTGGTCTTGCGACAGAGCCGTTTGGTGACGTATGGAAGTATTGATAAGTCCAAGCTTTTAACACTATTTTCCACTTGTCCTAATATCATACATGGAAACCAAAAGGTTTCCAAAGGTTGACAAAAATACCCGTTTTTGTCACAAATACATAATAGAAGTTCATATTATTTGTACCCAACTAGTTCTTTGTAACGATGATCAATACCCCTAACTTGCCAAAACACGTGCCGCTCTAACGTTCATAGACAATAGTTTGTGTAGGTATGTATGTATTATATATTATACCTATATGTATGTATCGACATACGTAAGCAGTTATTAGACCAGCGCTAGATTGTCAACGTGACCCAGCAATTCTGCGTTGTTGGTATCAATCTTGCGACTCTCGTTATCATCCCCTAAAGATACATAGATTGATAATACTTTATTCAGAAAAACTTAAAACTAAACAGTTTGGTAAAAAGGTAAAAGAATTGGCGGTCTTATCGCTTACAGCAATTTCTTCCAGGCAACCAAAAGGTGGTAGTGGCTGAATAATGGATAGAATTTCAATAGATCCTATCAATACACTATATAATACATTTATTCAATTCCTTGCGGCAACGACTTTCAAACGCTTGTTGGAAGCTTACAGGCCCGATAGCCGACGACGCGACGCCTTGCTCGCTACAAGCGTGCGGTAAGGTGTTTTCTTGGCGTCTACCTATAAGATGGAGGATCTCCTTTTTGTTTTAGTTTGCCATTTTATGTTATCAATATCAAGTCTGTATTAAATATAGTTTATGAATTTTCATTATTCTCTGCGCACGTTGAAAAAACTTTTATACTTTTACCAATCTTCCCTCTCTCTGTTTACACGCCTCGATACTGAACTGGATGAGATAAACTGAACGGAAGATTTAGCTAATGGCTAAAGTGATCGGTGTGAAATTACCCGTGAAATCAGGTTACTTATTAGTTTCATTCATATCAAAAGGGTATGAGACGATCGAACGCAATAAAATTAAGCGCGATCCCGTGTGGCGGCGGCGTAGTGAAAGCGAGGGGTGGGTCTCGACCTACTTTCACCTACTAATGGCACGGTACATGTTTAAACAGTACTTCAAGTCTTCGACTGAGCCGTATCTTTGAATCGTCCTTTACGCTATGCAAAGATGAACAAAGACGAATTTTGAACTTTGTCAAGGTATCGCTTTGTGTCTTTGAATACGTAAGTTTTGACTTTGGACACAAAGAAATTGACCATGACCAAGGTCATTTGATTGTGTCAAGTAGTTAAGATCCATTTCCATGAACCGGACAATGGCAGAGAAGTGGCAAACCAGACTCATGTTGCCTTCAACAAAGAATTCAAGTCAGTCATCCCATTTTTTCTTGAGTTTACATCGGGCCATTTCAAGTTTTTATGTATTTTATGATTGTCGTAGGTTTTTCGGCAACATTATGTATATCCGAGCCATTATTTTTTCAACATAAAAGTAAAAATCTATCCGTACGCGTTTATCTATCGTGAGCCAGAGTCCACGTGTGTGAGGGTGTGTGTGTGTGCACGCATACTAATTATACACTTATTTTCTCTTTTTTTGCGTTGCGTCATTAGTGGTTATTCTGTAAGTATGTGTGTTGTTCGGGTATAGGAATCGTACCCGCAGCATCTCCACGCTGACAGCTGCGAGAGAATCCTCAGATCACTGTGAGCTTACCGCAGATCTTGCGAATAGGATAGATGTACGATGTTTTGTAAATACAATACAAATATGTAAATACAATACAATACGAATCGGGTTTATTATTTCCGCATCTCTTCTCCGCTTAGCTTTGGTGGAAACCATCTTTTTTAAAACCTATATTAAGTAAGCAGAAGTAGATAAAAGCCGGTTATGGATGCGTACCACAAAGAGTAGCCAGAAGTAACAATACAAAAATTAATTGCTGCTTCTGGCTACTCTTTGTGGTACGCATCCAGATCGGTCTTCTATCTACTTCTGCTTAAGTAATATAGACCTTCGTTTGACCACAAGCTCAATTGATGGAAAGTGACGATGTACATATGTATGTTATATGTACAGTTCAATAAAACGATACATTACTAACTAAATAATATGGCGTGTTTTAAAAAACGATAAACCGACTTCAAATTCCCTTACTTTTATACTTATTTTAAGTTTTACGGGATAAATACTAATCGCCTAGGAATAAAAACCCTTTCGGGATCATTTCCTATACAAAAGTGAAAGAATTTTCAAAATCGGTCCATAATTGGCAGAGATATCGCGTAACATACATACAAAAAATATAGACATAGAGACGAATAAGAACCTCCTCTTTTTGAAGTCGGTATAAAATATAACATTTGGTGATAAATGTGATAAATGATAATAGAAAACAGAAACTACAATTATTTTGCACATTTCCTAATAGGTTTCAACTTTAATGACCAGAATAATGAACTAACTAAGCCCTTCTAAACTGATGTATAGAGTTACACAAATAATATTGAAAAGGTTGGCTCACAAGTTTTTTGAACTAATAACTACGCGCGGCTATGTTTACAAATCTCTCAAGCAGTTTCGAAAGGGCTGATTTAGCTGAAGTGAATGCAAACATCAACATATTTTTGAAGACCGATGGTGCGCGGCGGGCCAAGGTCCGTTTGCGACGCAGGAGGGTTCGATTTCCGCCATGGGACAAATGTTTGTACGATTTGGAGTTTTTTTTTGGATGAGGATTTTGTGTTCTGGGAATTTTCTATGTATAATAATAAATATCTATGTGATTGTATTAAATATATCTGTTGTGTAGTACCCATAACACAAGCTCTGCTTAGCTTAGGGCTAGATGATGCTGTGTGGATTGTCCGCATTATTTATTTATTATTTTATATATACCTACTTACATAGCTTAGCGTTTCTTCTATATTTAGATTCCTTTGTAGAAACAACTGTTGAACTCCGTCTCAAGTTTAGAAACGTTATGTAAATATCTACTTTCGGTTTATGTTAATAAAGGTTACACTTGAAATTTAAAGCTTTCTCTTCGTACCAAGTCAAAAGTCTAAATAAAAGCTTGTTTTATCGTACAAAAGGATGCCGTTTCAGCACCGCAATTATGCCATAGACGCATCTTGATTTTTCACAATATTTTTGGGCCGTCAAAAGCCGCGGGTAAAAGCGTATGTCCAGTCTAAACCCTGGTTCTAGCTTTAACTTTTTTCTTTTAGTATTTCATCAAGAAGCTTTTTAGAATTTTGTACAAAACAATGTTATCCCCAGCGGACGTCTAGCGTAACCGTAACCGCAAGCAAAGCGTAAATTTTAATCAGAGCTTTATAAAACTAACTGAAATACAACTTGAAAAGAAAATCAAAGGTCTCCTAAAAAACAACTTTACAGGTAAAAGATAGAGTGGTTTATCGCTCGAAACTGTCGGAGAATTTTATTCGATCGGACTGCGCAATACGTGACAAAAACTTTAGCTGTGAGTACAGTTTCCGCACAGATATTGAACCTTTAGCGGAGAAGTTAGCGAAGTGAATCTTTATATCTACACCGGGAAGGTTCAAATTGTCTAGTGCGCGGTCAGTCAGGGACCTATATCCCTGCTGTAGCTGTAAAACTGTAACAAGTTAGCACAGATGTATGTAATCCTTTGTTTTATTCCAGTCTCGTACTGGTGTGAGCTATAAAACTAGTTTAGTGATAGGTATTGAAGCTCAAATCGAGTTTTAAACACAGGCACAAGTTAACAGTTTTAAACGACGCCGGAATACAAAGTGTTCACATCCCTTATTTGCTATGGCCAAACACTGTAGCGTAAAAAGTTGAATCTAACCGCGTCAAAATAAAGTGAAATTACGAACTTTATACTGTTTATTGTGTGATGTGTTTTGGATGAACTATAAAAATGGGCTTACGTTATAAAATGTAGAGAATTTAGAGTATGGTTTTGCGACCACTTAGAGCAATTTATGGTCTACCTAAAAAGGGTAGCGAAAATATCGTATTATGTAAATTTATGCTTTCAAAGCGTTATTGATTTAAAATAATAACGAGCTTACAGGGGAAATCAAATCATAGAGCTGCTTAGGTATATTTTTATGATCAAGCATACCCAAACGTCAATTGGACTTTGAATCGAGGTTAAGAAAGATAATTTTGTTCGTGTTTAATCCCCCCTAGGGTTGAACATGAACAAAATTATTATTTTTGTAATTCTGTTTGAGTTTACCTTCCTAGGGTTGAACTCGAACAACTTTTTTTTACAAAGAACAGTCGTTGTAAACCCTTACCTAAGATAGGGGCTTTTAAACTTGCCGCTTCGAATATAATCCTATTAAAGCGAACAAAATTCAATGAAATCACGAACATGATTAGGCTCTACATGCAACCCCAAGAGCCTCAGGCACTCGAAATTAAATTGTGAGGCAAGGGCGGCCTGGGGACCCCTTACGAAACTTCGCCTGGCCTCCAATCGAGGGTTAAAAAGTTCTAAAACTTTTAGAAATCAATGTTAGCTGTGATCGGTTTACCAAGTTGATCCACTTTGTAAACATTTTTGTAAAGCTGCTCTCTTACTTTTATGTGTTTTGAAAAATATTTACTTATGTACTCTTACTTCACTATTTACCACCACATGAACAACAATTTTGAATTTAAAACTATATCCTACTATCCTACTGATATTATAATAGTCAAAGTTTGTAAGGATGGATGTATTGATTTTTGTTACTCTTTCACGCAAAGACTACTTGATTGTGCTGAAATTTGGTATGGGTATTGTTTGGGACCTGGAATAACATATAGGCTTTTTTTATCCAGAAGCGTATAACGCGGATGAAGGCGCGGACAGCAGCTAGTATAGAATGATTACATATGAAGTATTGAATTGTTTCGCGTTTTATTAAGTCGGGACCTGGGGCCTTACCATTTAGAATTCTGTAACACAAAATACTGACGATGGTAGATTGATTGCACCTATTATAAAAATGATAGCAAATTGGCATGTGACGCACTTGGCGATTTGCTACGAGCTACAGGTACCTGCGGCCCGCGCCTATAGGTCGCGAAGCAGAGACTGGACGATCTTTTATAGGATACATTTCGGTGTATGCTCCCAGGAACTTCATGACCTGATCCCACCATCTCCCTTCCACTCCAGGTCAAGCAGACGGACGGCTCAATAACATCCTTATCTGGTGGATATACCATCCACTCGTACTAAGCGGTTTTCCTCCACCTTCATCATTCGGACCGCTAAGGATTGGACTTGTTGCCTGCTTCTGTTTTTCCTGCCAATTACAATCTGGTCTCTTCAAGACAAGAGTGAATAGGTATCCTCTAGAACTTCGTGATACACCATCGGCCACATCGTCACTTTCCATCAGGTGATATTGTGGCCAAACGAAACTATATCGTCCACAAAAAAAAATTGTGTATGGTAGCATGGTCATAGCACTTTGAGTGCCCACGCCAATCTACTACGCTATATCTAGCAACGAGGGCAGTGAACGGCCTAATTAGGAACTACTATTTGCACAAATTAAACGTTAAAACCCATAATTGCTGTACCATTTTATCAAATAAACAATACAACCAAATGTAAAAATCTACGGAACGTAGGCTACTGAGATATTTGAGGAAAATAAATAAAAATAAACGTTTGGCAGAGCACGGACTGGAAAACTGACGATTCCAAGTTTTGCAGCAACATTTTTCAACATAATTAAAAGCAGCCGTCAAAAGTTGCACAATTTATCTGGCCGCACGGCCACTGCGATCCTCTCAGATAATTAATCACGAAGACGTAGGTTCGGACCAAGACGCTGCAAACCAAGCAAGGTTTAAAATGTTTCTCTGTTTCTAATAAACACTGGGGGAACTGACTTCGACTTCTGATTTAATTCCTTTGAACTAATTCGCACATTATTGATTGCGAGAGGAATTCAAATACGCTGGTTTTCGCCAAAAGATAATCGTTCAGATAGCAGCTTCGTCGGTTAACTTTTTATGTCGTCTGTTAATAATTATAACCAAAATATACCCTATTATAATTTTGAAAAACACATGCCTTAATGCTATACTTAGTATAGAAATATTTTTTACACTTTTACTAACACCACCACTACCGCATTGGAAAGTGAAAGGTAATATACATAAGGTAGTATACATATAATAATAAACACTGGTTCAACTGTTTTTAGAAATATTTCCGTGTTTTCTTGAAGCGCATTCAGGCCAAAGCGTGTGTCGGGTGTTTTGCCTGAAATTATGAGGATACCTACATGCAAGAATGCAGCCGCGACATTTAACAGAAAGGAAGAATAAATTAAACGGCAAAATTAAAAAAGCTGATAATTTTACGATTATCTTTTGGCGAACAACAGCCAAAAATTGGCACTCCTCTACTCTATCCAACAAAGGATATAAATTTTTACTCAAAAAAGTTTATTGTGCATTAAGTACCTACGTTACATAAAAGCCAATGAAAGGTCTTAAAGTTTTTATGAGATCTCGACCATACCTTTGAATACCGGCTTTTGCGTTTCGGGTACTTTCAACAAACCTTTTGCAAGAATTTAATTAAAAAATGTCTCTTAAGTAAACTTTCAAATCAGCAGGGTTTGTTGCAAAAGAAGTGAATAAACTCCTCAATTGAGTTTTGATTGGGTTAAACCAGAATTGTATTGCCTAAGTAACGATTCGAGGTAGCACGTGGACACTCGGAGTTACCTAAAACCTAAAATAATTGTTTTTAATGTCAATTCGAGTACCATACGTTTTTTTTCTGTTTTCTATGAGTATGTCAGGAAATGTATCTCTATCGCGGTTCCCATAAAAACAATAATTGAACTAACAGTTTTTAGTTGCAAGTCTGCGGCTTAATTTAAAATCACTCAAGGGTGGTGAGGCGCTATCTCTGAGATCGCGATAGGCTCGAGGTTGGCGAGATCCCAGGACTAGGCACAGGTAAAAAAGGTATAAGTAGCTAGACTTCTAACCTATACTCCGGCCAAACCTAAAATATGTATAATGTCTGTAAACATTGACCCGATACGTAACATAATGAACTACCATAATTTTTACTATAAAAACTTTCTTAGTTTGACGAATTCATTGTAAATGTAAGCGTACGTAACACAAACTAGGTTCGTAGTTATATACTACATAATGAACTTCCATAATGTTGATTTTTTTGACAGAATTTGCACTACTTATAGATGCTGCTCCAGGATAGTGGTAGTGGGTAGCACAAACTTCAGGACGCCTTTATCCAGCGGTGGATAAAATTTTCCAGTATTATTTATATATTTTTTCCTAGATAAATAAATGTTATTTGTTTAGAACTCAAAGAAGATCCGACGTACATTATGCATATTCAGAATTGTAATTACGCTACGTCTTTGTAAAAAATCTTTACAACTAAGTAGGTATGCTAAGAAATTGAATTTCATGAGTGTGTATATGGTAGAACGGTAATCAGATAGCCGTAGAATATAAATTACGACATAGACATGTCATTTATTTTACCACCAAATATACACACAATATAAATAAGATTAGGTACTTTAACTGCTAGCTTAATAAGCGCTTCGCGACATTTGTCGACTGTTTTGTCTCGTATTTTTTTTGTGCGAAAATGAAACAAATTAACGATAAAACGGGCGACAAACAGTCGTCACGGTGCGTATCGTAGCCCGGCTGGTCTTTTATCTCGCTTAAAGTCGACAAAGACACCATTAAATCTAACTGATATTTTCTAGCCGTTCTCTACCTAAGCTGTAATAGAGTTGCCAGCCAAATGCGCACCGCTGAGCCGCCTTTACCAGTACATTCGAGCAAAATTTGATAGGATGCCGATGACGTTTAAGATAAGTTGGGTTATTTGGCTTTTGGTTCTTTGTTTGGACTGGTGCATTGACGCTGAACGGTTCAGTGGGCTTTGTTCGCATGTTTTGTTAGAAATTTTGGTACGAAGAGATGAACACGTTCATTGTTTGAATCTAAGCTTTGTGTCACGGTTAGATAGTACGTAGCTATCTTTGGGATATATTTTATCAGATTTGTATACATTTTTCTGCTCCATTTAGTGATTAGCTATTCGGTTATAGAATCTTATGATCATTTCAGAGATTTATCAAATAAAACAGGAAGTTTTGAAAATAAGGTCGTTTTAAAGCTGTCTAAATAATAGTAAATCAGCGCTAAAATACGATACCTACAAACCCGTCATATACATTTTTAAATAGCTACGAAGGTCATACAAAACAACAGCCGCTGCAACTTTTATAAGCGAATATCGTGTCAAATAAATAAAATCCAACATGAGCGACAAATTAACTTCAAAACTGGCACGCGAGGTGAAATTACGGCCACACTAAACGGATTGTCATGCCATTTTAAGCTTTACATCAAAGGAGTAAGGTTTGAAAGGTGATGTGTGTAGGGTAGTGCTGTGACAGCATATCGAGACTCGAAACTGGGTCGGCGAGCTCTCGACCCGAAACTGGGTCCAATTCTAGTTCACGTTGACGATTCAACACTGGACCGTTTCTGGTCTGAGTCTAAAGCTTGAACGAGGCCGAAGGAAACAGGAGACAGGACTCTGAACACGAACTGACATTGTTAAGGAAATTTAATATCTATCAGTAGATGGAACGTAATGTTATTTTAGCATTTGATTTTATTTACCGGATTTCAAAACAGTCCTTGCGCACTTTATAAGCAAATAAAATTACAATCAAATAATAGAAACAAATTAGGACTAGTGTTTACAGTTGAAATAATTGAGCTAACTGCAGACTCTTACAAACAAACCGATCCAACGCGCTTCGGGGTTTTATCAAATTATTTGAGCATCTGGTAGAATCGCCGCGTGACCCAAGAGCGAGTGTCTGGTACAGCGCATCAACATTGCCATACAGCGGGGCAATGCAGCCAGCCACCGTCTTGGGAACGCTTCTGACTGGTATTGATATGGACCAGTTAAGCAACTTGTGCATTTGATATTGCCGATTTTCATCAACAAAATTGTTTTTATAACATTTCTACAGGAAAATTATTTCAATGCCGCATAAAAGGCGAGAGCTCTCTGCTATCATACCACAAAAGTTTACAATATAACGCTATTATACTTTACACAATCGCTGTAGTTTCCTTTATATCAGTTCTCTAAGTTCATCTTGGAAGTTTTTCTTTTCACTTTAATATTTACATCTGAGTATAGGAAACCGTCTTGTGAGGTAGCTTTAAACCAATGTTGTTGCCAGATATAAATAAATAATGCTGGATAATAAGGGTTTTTCAATGCAATCTTTAAAAAAAAACAATCACGCTTTTTTGACACTAGATAGCGCTGCACAAAAGTCATGAGTCAATGTCAATTGTCATCAAATAAACAACGAAACGGGTGCCATTTTACAAATTTTTTTTGCCAGATTTTTGACACTGTTTCAACAGCGCCAGCTATCTTAGTCTATGACAACCACTTTTGTTTAAAGGTCGCATTGAAAAGCTCTCTTTCACAGAGCATCATCTAGCACCAAGCTCAATAGAGCTTGTGTTATAGCTATTAGATGACTGATATTAGAATACATAACATAGATCGATATTTTTACCATACATAGAAAATGCCAAGAACACCCGGAACAAATATTTGCAGATCGTACAAACATCTATCTCAAGGCGGGAATCAAATCCGCAACCTCCTGGTCATCAAATGATGATGACTCTACAGTTAAAATTATTTAACTGAGGAACCAAACTAGTTCAGCTTAGTAAACAAGTGTTTTAGATAAAATACGTGGTTACTTAATTGGTTAAGACGACCTCTGTGGCGCGGCGGGCGAAAGTCCGCATGCAGCGCAGGAGGTTGCGGGTACGATTCCCGCCCCGAGACAAATGTTAGTCCGATCTGCAAATATTTGTTCAGGCTGTCTGGATGTTGTCTATATATAATAAAAAATATCTATCTATGTAGTCTATTATATGTATCAAGTATATCAGTTATCTAGTACCCATAACACAAGCTCTGCTTAGCTTGGAGCTGTTTAATGCTGTGTGAATTGTCCAGCTTTATAAAAAAGAAAAAAACTATTATTTAAGATTCTGGCTGTTTTTCTCAGACCATTGAGGTACCGATAAAATCAAAATAGATTCCAAAATAATGTTTGAAAGGTAAAGCAATATTGGCTGCTTCGGGATCATGATAAAAACATCTTAGGATCGTTTTGAAACAATAACGAAAGAATTTTTAGAATCAGTCAATACTTGACGGCGAAAGAAAAAAACGAAGTACCTACTATCAACTTAGAGCATTTAGAACATCAACTAACTAAGAATTGAATACATAGAAAAACACATACAGCCGTTACGATCCTTCTTTTTACAAATTCGTTTAAAAAGAAAAAACCATTAAAATCGGATAGCACTTGGCGGATATATCTAGTTACATAGGTATTGTACATTAAAAACATCCGAAATAAGGCCTCCTTTTTTGACGACGTTTGAAAATAGTTCTTCTTTGGCAATAAATTGGACAAACAGCCTAATGCGTCTTAGTAAAAAATATACAAATGGGTTTTCGGACAAAAGCAATACGGAGGTAAGAGAATAATCTTAAGTAAGGAAGCAAGGTGCGTGATTTATTGATGCCGTTGAAAATGTACCGTTAGCAAAACAAGCAACCTAAGGCTTACTTGTGTTATAAATAATAGATTCAGGCGTTACTTTGCGGAAATCCATTGCAAAATATTACATATCCTTTTTTATTACATACATTATTATGTACATTCTAATATTTTACTTGTGTTGTTTTTTTTACATTTATAGGCTTTCGATTGGCCGCTATCACGCCTGATGGAAAGTGATGATACGGCCGAGGTTGTAGCACGCTTGCCTAGATGATTCTTGTTCACTCTAGATATGAAGACCTCTAGATTGTAGGTATCGGAAACGCAGACGCCCACTGCCGGTAAGGCGTTCCATACTTTGGCGGTGCGTATGAAGAATGTTGACTTGAAGCGCTGATTTAGTTCTTCCTTATTATTATAATCCTCTTTGTGACTATTAGTCATTGCGTAGGGTTGGTCGTGACGTCACCTGTACGGGTTCTAACGGAAGACCAGCGCTGGTTTGGCTTAGTCTCCTACGGGAGCTTAGCCAGCTGAGTTGGGACCCTTCTATAACAACTCTATATATGTTTGTACCTATATAAGTGTCTTGTTTTTAACTGTTTATGGTTGTTATAAATAAATGTATTTCTATTCTATTCTATTCTAAGTGCGGGCCAATAGGATATACACCGTCTATGGATGACGCAGTTCCAAGCGTCTGGTTGTCCGATGGAAGAATGGTGATGGGGGAATTAGGTTGTTGTTTATATAATTGTATACCTTTAGTTTACCTGTACTGAAAAATGCATCACCAGATCTCCAGAATGTTTGGTTTTTATTAACTTTCGACAAATGAGAAGGGTTTATCGTCTGGTCATCGTACAGATAAATATTTAAAAGCTGGTGTGATCGCCGTTTGTTTTTCATATCATCAACATCATTATATCAGCCCATACACTCTAGACATAGGTCATGTTTTTTTCTTATACTGGAAGAAAATTGTATGAGAGGAAAAAAAAATTGCGCTTGTTTGCAAAAATTTGTCTATAGCGGCTGAAACGATTTTAATACATACATATGTATTGTTGTTTTGTTTAAAAGAGGTGACATCCATCATAGCCTAGACAACACATCGAGTTTGAGGTCCTAGGTTACATTTGATAAACATCAGTCCTGTCAGCTATTTCTTATGGTTGTCGTTTATTTATAACCAAAACAAGTTTTCTATTTGAGCAAATAAATCCATTTGCCAAAGAGGTTTTTGCGTAAAGTACCTACTATTAACTCAGAATTAAATCCATAAACAAAATTTTAGTGATATATTTACCTTTCGATGGTAATACATATGTATATTTGAGTACGAGTGATTGAATATACGATAGGTAAAACTCATGGTAAAGAGGTGTTAAAATGTATTGTGACGTAAAATGTAAGGATGGGAGTTATTGGATATTTTGGCTACCGGTTATCAGTTGGGTATTTTGTTTCAATACCGTTAGTACCAACTGGTACCCAATAACGTTACAATACTCTATACCTGTTCTGATTTCTACCCAATATATTTCTAACCGATTTGGTTAGAAATACCATCTAACCGATTTGGTTAGAAATACCATCTAACCGATTTGGTTAGAAATACCAATACTTGTTGCAGCTACATAACTTTACGGGTGAACGGTCCGCTAGTACCTATGCGTAGATGATAGTTAGGTAAGTATAGCTATTGAAGCGTTGGGTAGTTATGGCTCACGGTCGGTTAGGCGCGATGCTCGCTTTGCGCAGTTATTCCCTAGCGGTATGCGGATTTTACAATAGCGTTAGATATTTTAGGACCATGCTAACAGGTACTGAGTTAGTTATTGAATACCGGACTCATCTCTAGTAAAATGTGATGTGATGTATTGTGACCTAACTAAACGTTTAAATTTTATAATCTACTAGTTTCGTTTCTCCCCGCAGCTTTGCACGCGTTTTTCTATGATATGGTATTTGTTATTTCTATCGCATGAGAACATATTTATGGGCCAAAAACAGTAAATAAAAAGCCTTTGCATTATTCCTTGCTTAAAACTACATCTATCCAAAATTTCGGCCCGATCCCTTAAGTAGTACCATACCACAGCCTCTGCTTATCTTGGGGCTAAGTGGTGCTATATGGAATGTCCAATACTATTTAATTATTTATTTATTTTGTAGTTTTGGTATGAAGAAGTAACAAACATAAAATCCATCCATCCATTCATCCAAACTTTTGTAAGTGACGTATAACGACTCGCTATATCACCTCATCGTTTTAGTGATTTTTGGAAATCAACAAATAAATTGAATTTGCGGCCTGGTCTGCCTGTGAGTGTTGAAGGCGTGAGTGACAGTAGGGGCATTGCCAACTTATTTAAAGACCATTTCAGAGTAAGCTCGGTGCTGGTTTCATCGTCAGGATCGGGATATGCTGGGACCGACATGACCAGGGAGACCTATGAAATTACTGCAGAGCAGGTTGCTACAATTATAAATAAAATGTCACGAGGTAAGTCACCTGGTCATGACGGCCTCAGCATTGAACACCTGAAGTATGCGGGGCCCCAGTTACCTCATCTTCTCTCAGTTTTATTTGGTGTATGTTTCATTCACTCCTACTTACAACAACTGTTGTGCCCATTGTAAAGAACAAGACTGGTGACCTATCTGACAAATGTAATTATAGACCAATATCGCTAGCTACCGTAGTGGCGAACATCCCTCATGTTTGCGGAGGCCCAGGTTGATGGCTTTCACGCCATCATCCGCAAGAAAACCGCCTCGCTGCTGCGCAGAAGATGGGGCAGTACCAACACCATCCTACAGGTTGTAGGCAGCAAGTTTACTTCACCAATCATGCAGTCTTTCAACAGGGTCCTAACTCTCTAGACTCCTTGGGTTGGGATTTTGTTGAATGGCTGCAGAACTCCATATAATGACATTGATGTAATTTACTTAATTTTATTCTAATTCTAATTTTATTTTAGTATTTTAAATTTAATTCCAAATTTGATTTTAATTTTATTTTATTGTAACTGTTTGGTGTAATGTACCTACTTAATTATGGACAACACGTCTGACTAAATATTAATAAACAAACTTTTTATTTATTTACCACTCTCGCTCTAGCGAGTGATGTGACAAATTTTTAAGGAAATCAAGTGGACACCAAAGGGTACTAAAACACCAACAGTAACTAGTGTGGTTTGGTAAAATCGTGTTAGTTATAATACATAATAAACAAAATATACAAATACAAAACTAACAGTTGCTAATACTCACCGTCTGACTTTATAAGTGAGTGACCCTTAAACAGTAGAGATCACAAAATGAGGAAAATTACAAGCAAGATGACTCTGTATAGGTAACTAGCTGCTACCCGCGCCTTCGCCCACATTTTATCGGTATAAAAAATAGCCTATATTTTATTCTAGGTCCCAAACTATACCCATACCAATCAATCAATCCAATCAGTTCAGTAGTTTTTGCGTGTAGGCTAACAAATATCCATACATCCATACATACAAACATTACAAACTTTCAGATTTATAATATTAGTAGGATAGAAATAATACCCTTGGTATTTGAATACTTAAGTTCCTTCGAGAGTAACCTTTATCGATTAGATAAGAGGAGCTAAATTAAGATTTCTAGATAGTTCAAGCAGATTGGCATTTTGCTACACTTACCATAAGGGCTGATTTCCATTTGAGCGGAGATACTTAGGTAAGTATTTAATCCTACTAATATTATAAAGGTTAAAGTTTTTGCCGTTGTAAAGGTGTTTTAGCGAAGGCTATGCTTATGGTACAGAATAAATCGGGCTGAAATTTTGCACACATAAAGTTTTGGACCTGGATTACTACATAGACTACTTTTTATTCCGAAAAAATGCGTGCGAAGCCACCAGCAGGATCTATTAATAACCATGTTGTTAAAATGGCATCACATTATCATCGTATTAGAGATTATATTGGCTTTGGAAGTGAAAACTCCTTTGAGTGCAATTTTTCTGAACAGTGAACAAAACCAAGCAGTCACGCTCGGGTCAGTTACGCAAAATCGGGTTTGCTCGGCTGCAGTCGACTTAAGTTTAAAGTTTTGACTTCTATCACGTCGTCATAAGCAAAGCACTCACCCTATTCTTAAACATCTTACTAAGGTCAATTCGGTAAAAAATACTCAATATATTATATAATTGTCTTATTGGTAGGTATAATACGAAGGTAATTCATTATAAGTAATTACTAGCTGACCCGCCCGCGACTACGCCCGCGTGGTCTAAGAAGAATATCCCACCATGCATTGTTTTGTTATAACTATCTCAAAGGGATTAGCAGCTTTTCGATGATACCTCGCAGGCGACATAAATTTTTCTGACACTTCCAACAATTATCGTTTAGGTACCGTAAATCAGTTATAAGTATTAATAAAACCTCCGACAAACACTCTGTATGTAACAAAGAGGTATTATAGATCCTAAGTCTATGGATGAAGTCTATGGCGCAAAAACGCTGTCTATGGACAGCGTATTCGATGACAGCGGCTTGACTTTTTCGACACTTCCGATCTTCTTCTTCTTCGTTACTCTCTTGTCAGAGCAGTCGTGGCTATCATATTTACTCTGGTTGGGTGGCTGTTGTAATTCGCCTCACGATGCCTCGCCATCTCTCTCTATTTTTTGTGTGCCTACTGCACTCATGTAAGAGATAGCCCACTGCGGATTTAATCTGGTCGGTCCATCTTCCGCGCGGTCTAGTGCCCTCAACTCTGCCCTGCACGACAAGACGCTCAATAGAGTCACCGTCAATAGAGCTCAGTAGAGTTACACTTCCGATAGTTTTCGTTATATTTAAACCAATTTACACAAAACCTTGACAAATTATATACCTATACCTTCATCATGAATCACTCTATAGTGAGAATTGCATGAAAATCCGTTCAGAAGTTTTTGAGTTTATCGCGACTAGACAGACGCGGCGAAGGTCTTTTTTATTATTATGTAGTTATATAAATTGTCAGATTTGACCCCGCAACTTCCTGCGTCGCAGGCGGAGGTTCGCTCGCCACGCCACATCGGTCATCGATAGTTTATTAAAATTACGTTCCGTTATACATAGCGGCACGTAACTTTAGTGCTGACCGTTATTGCGCAGAAGTAAAGGATAAGGTCCCTGGGCGGGGCCAGCGGTACATCACCCATGATGCTCTCCGCGTATCGCTCAGCACTAAACTTACGTGCCGCTACTTGTAACTATAGTACCTACTTTAGTGGTTGGCACAACTCTCTCCTTTCATCTCTCATCTCTACCTACATATATCTCGTAGTCAATAGTTTCAGCCCAGATTGGATCCGATGAATGATGACCCAAACTGAAACGTAATCTGTAAGTCCATTGATTATGACATTAAACGATATTGCAACAGAGGAGTTTGATAAATGACGGGGCTGACCTTTTGACCATTACTCAATTGATCATTCGTGGTTTTTGGTATAGGGAGTGATGGTAAATAAGACTCTGGAGATGTTTAATAAGACTTTAGTGCAATTTGACGTTTCTCAAAGATCTCGTATTGGTATAAATTCTGTTTTGACACAAAACCTAACATCACGGCAACATTTTACGCCAGTTTATAACGTAAAATGTTGCCGAGATGGCGCCATCCCTGGCAACTAACTAGTTAGGTTAGGTATCGGTGCCAACCGAATCACTACTATTCTACACTACTGAGTAACAGAATAAGCATACATATGATATACTTGGTGTATAGTGGTATATCTACCAAACTATTGTCTACAAAAGATATTAGAGAAATGTGGCCTTAAATAGGTACATCCATTTTAACCGAAATCGAAGAAAGGGGGAGATTCTATGTTCGGCTGTTGTTTTTTTATGTTTTTCTGAGTGGTGTCTTTTTGAGATGGGTGTGGATGGCCAAATGTGACTATGAGAGTTAGGGAAAAGTTGTGAAATGTTAATAAAAATGTATAAATTTTACAAATTTTTATATAAAAATTTCCAAAAAAAAAAACAGTATGCAGTTTTTATTTTGCCATAAATTGAGCCTATTACTTCTTTCACAACTTTTCCCTAACTCTGATAGTCACATTTGGCCATCCACACCCATCTCAAAAAGACACCCTGTATCCTTTATATATATGTATATATGATCGCAGCCTATCACATCTCGTTGGATCCTTCACTTTGAACCCCCTCGCCCGACGTTATATTATCCATTTTACTGATTAAAATACGTTATATTTGTTAGAGTTAGCTGAAGGCGATCAAATTGAGCAAGTTCGGGCGAGATAAGATGAGGCTTACATTGGCTTATTTGTAGACGATGTAAACTTTGGATAATCTAGTAGAATGCTATACCTAACGATATGAGATTGAACTAAAGCTGTATTACATTTTCAGGCTTTTTTAAAATCCAAATCTTGTTCGTTTCGGCTTCAAGAATAATAGCTTACGACTTTCTTCAAACGATTGCGCACGCATTGTTTCTACGTTCTCGAACGTTTAAAGGTGGTTTTTATCCCATGAGAACTGATTTGCGGTCCCATGGCATACAAATATTCCAGGATCAGAATTACCTGTATGCAAAATTTCAGCCCGATCTGTTCAGTAGTTTTGACGTGAAGAGGTAACAAACATATATCTATACATCCAAACACAAATCTTAAAGAATAAAGGAAATCAATGACGGTTTTTAGTCAATACAATCACTTGTAATTTTACACACGTTTTGGGAGTAAGTATTGTCAATTTCAACTAAATAAAGCGTAAGAATAAAATACTACAAGAAAATGTCTTAGAAAAGCTTAATATGTATGTATAATTTTGACCTGGACATGGTCATGGAGTTTTGGGAACACAAACTCAACGAGCCATAAACTGATGCCCAAATCAAAGCTCTGAATTTGGTTTCTCAATAGTATCGAAAAGTCATGGAGACGTTCCATTACTGTATGGGATTTGGCCTCTAGCCGCTCGCCAGAGGACATCCTACACAAATCCCATACAAAAAAACAAGCGTCTCAATGACGTCAATTTAGAAACTAAACTGAGGCCGCAGAAAAACTCAGACAAATACCTCTATATTTACGATCCTCTTCATATATTTCTCTGTTCTGACATCCTCTCTATTCATTCACATTCACTAGAAAGACACAGTATACCTACTGAAAGTATCTGAATACGCCTAGAGCCATATTATTCGTGAGTTTTCCCCACACAATAGGTTAAAATTGTGTAGATACCAATCCACACATCAGACTCGATCCAGCTCTGTGGCATAACGCTTCACTTAGATCTCAATTGAAAATGTACCTACTGGCTCTACGATAAAGTTTAATTAGAGATCAGCGTTTGAAACAGGTTGATTCAGTAAAGCGAACATTAAAACTATTCCTTTGAGCTCTCTGTGGTTTTAGAATTAGAACAGGTGAGCTCGTTCAGTTGAAAACCTTTTACTGGGATGGATAAGTAGAAATTGATGAATTATTATTTCTCGTTTTTGCTCGCGACTATATAGGTAAGTGATTTTACTTATAAAAATAACATAAATAAATAAATAATGCTGGATCATCCACACAGCATTATCTAGCCCCTAGTTAAGCAGAGCTTGTGTTATGGGTGCTAGATGACTGAATTACTTGATATAATACTTTATCTACATAGTTTTTTTTTTATTATACATATAAACCCCGAACATCCGCGAACAAATATTTGCAAATCGTACAAACACTTGTCTCAAGGCGGAAACCTCATGCGTCGCAGGCGAACGTTCGCCGCGCCACATCGGTCTATCGACGAAACGAGCCTAGTAAACAAGATATCTCCTTGCTTGAATTGAATAAATTAATTTTATAAACCTTCATTTAGTCGATTAGTCGCGAACAGAGCCCTGAGTCCATTTGACGATAGCATTGACACGTGATCGTGACGTCACATATTTGTATGGGATTAGCATAGTTCCCTGTCCACACGATAGAGGCGCTGATGTAGATACCAAAACTTATGAGAAATTAGACGTCACGATCTCGTCTTGATTCTATCGTCAAATGGACTCGGGGCTCAGGTTAAAGACAGACAGAGTTACTTTCGCATTTCACTACATATTATAAAACAAAGTCCTCCGCCTGTATGTCCGCAATAAACTCAAAAATTACCGAACGGATTTTCATGTGTTTTTCACCAATCGATGGAGTGATTCATGGGGAAGGTTTAAATATACAATTTGTCAAGGTTTTCTGTAAATTGGTTGAAATATAACGATAATTGTTGGAAGTGTCTGAAAAAGTCTAGCAGCCTGGGACCTCTCATCGAAAATGCTGCCTAACAGGCTGTCCCTTTGACATACATATGTAAACAAACATAGTTATATAAGTAAGGATTTGTAGTTCGCTTAGGTAGATGGATTGTATTATTTTCCTGCTTTTAACTGACGTAAAACCTAAAAACTTTTTGAGGACCTCAGTGAGAGCGGGAAAGTCCGACTGCGACCGAGGTTGCGGGTTCGATTCCTAACCAGGGACAAATATTTGTACGACCTACAGATATTTGTTCAGGGCGTTCTGGGTGTTTTCTATGCATAAAAATATCCATCTTTGTAGTAGTACGACTATGTATCTACATAATTATGTACTAATTATATCAGTTATCTAGTACCTATAACACAAACTCTGTTCAGGCTGCTTAGATGACGCTGGATGAATTGTCCAGATTTTTTTTTATAAATGGTAAGTGCATTAACATACAAAGTGTACTGTATTTTAATGCACTTAAGTGCATATTATGCGCCACCCTGTATGGATATGGATACCAATTCAACGGAAATACCAACATGTATTATTATTTTCATCTGTAAAATCAATTTGCTCAAGTTATTAAAAGCCAACTCAATTATACTTAAGTAATCTACGTAAAGGGACTAATTAACATCTCACATTAGATTTCAGACAGATTTAAATTTTATACGAAATGTATTAAGATTTTAATTATAATGTTCATTGTATAATATTCGGGACGTGTCTGTAAATGTTTTAATGTATTTCAAGAGTTATGTGATTTTACATAGAATCGCTAAGTAAGGGAACTCGCTGCCTTCTGATGTTTTTCCGGTGAGGCCTGTATCCTCACTCTCTTTAAAACAAGAGTGAAAACAAGAGTGTCTTCTAGACCTTCGTGATACACCGTCGACCTCATCGACACATTCCACCAGGTGAGATTGTGGTCAAACAATGGTCTATCGGCTATAAAAAAACATTTGATTTTTTTAACAGTTTTGTCGACTAAAAAGGTAAACGGGGTCAACTTTCTAAAAGCGTTTTATATTTTATATTTATTTACCATACAAAGGCCTATTTTGGAAAATGAATAGCTTTACTTATGACAATGGTATCGTAGCAGAATTGCCACTAAATATACGTTATCTAATACCTTTAAACGACCAATTCTTGTATATATATATATATATATATAGATAGAAGATAGAAAATACTTTATTGCACACTTAACAAAAAAAACCACAACAAAAAAAAACAACAAAAAGAACAAAAAAAAAGTGACAATTGGCGGTCTTATCGCTCTAATCTATTATATCTATATATATAATCTGAATCTCAGAAACGGCTCCAAGGATTTTCATGAAATTTAGTATACAGGAGGTTTCGGGGGTGATAAATCTATCTAGCTAGGATTCATTTTTAGAAAATGTTGTTTTATTCGTGTTTTCGTTAATCAGCTTTATCGAAAACACAAATAGACAAGATTTCGACGCTACAAAGCCTAGCCTTCATCTATCATGTATGACAGGTTTTTAATTTACTGCATATACTCGGATATGACGTCACAATGGGGTAGGAAAGTTATCAGCGAAAGATGAACCCATAGGCAAGGCCATAGACATAAAGTTCATTTTATATTATTTGTGCCTTTTTAACTTACGTGTTAAATATAATTTCGAAAAAACACAATCTACCAAAAAAAAATACCGAGCAAAGCTCGTTCAACAACGTACTGGTATTTTATAAAAGCAACTACAGATGGAAGGACGCACCTTAAAATCTCATCTAACACTATTCTAAATAGTATCTACCAACCACTATGGTAAACTGACAATGTCAACAGATTATGTCGTTGACTGTATGAGCTGACCTAGTCTATCATATACGTATAAATATTCCGTGAATTCAAATAAAAATAAGTTACCATTTCAATATAGCCCAATTTTCAAGCAGCTCGAAAAAAAATCATGACCTACTATCAATTTCATAATGAAGGAATAGATGCTTCCTAGCCAGATTTTGGCCACGGCTGCCAGTTTCAACGCAGACTAGCCAAGTGCGCAATGCATAATTATTAAGGATGGGAGTTATTGGATATTTTGGCTACCGGTTATTAGTTGGGTATTTTGTTTTAATACCGCGAGTACCAACTGGTACCCAATAACGTTACAATACTCTATAAATGTCCTGATTTCTACCCAATATATTTCTAACCGATTTGGCTAGAAATACAAATACTTGTTCCAGCTACATAAGTTTACGGGTGAACGGTCCGTTAGTACATATGCGTAGATGATAGTTAAGTAAGTATAGGTATTGAAGCGTTGGGTAGTTATGGCTCACGGTCGGTTAGGCGCGATGCTCGCTTTGCACAGTTATTCCCTAGTGGTATGCGGATTTTACAATAGCGTTAGATATTTTAGGACCATGCTAACAGGTACTGAGTTAGTTATTGAATACCGGACTCATCTCTAATAATTATAGTGCACAAGTGTGCACCCAAACACAAGTGCAGTCTCTATTCCCCCACTCTTATATTCCGATTCGGTAGACCGACACGACCGGGGAGAGGTAGGAACTGATATATGTACCTTGTACATATAAGTATCCTACTAATATTATAAATTTGAAAGTAACTGTGTCTATATGTCTGTCTGTTACCTTTTCACGCCTAAACAGCTGAACGGATCTTAATGAAATTGGCAGGGAGGTAGATGGTATCGCAATGCGAAACGGAGTGTGGGAACACTCGATGGACCGACGACATTGTAGCGGTCGCAGGGAGTCATTGGATGAAGGCGGCTCAGGACCGCTATTAGTGGCTTCGTTTAGGGAAGGCCTATTTTCAGCAGTGACAATATGCCTCCCCTAAACGACGCCATACGGGCTGATGATGAATCTCGAAAACAAGGCAATTTAAAACGAACCTCTGTGAATGCCGCATATAAAGACATTGAGATGCTCCACAAAGAGCCATATTGGCTTCCGAGCTCGGAGAGTATTTACAAGGAGCCCATAGACTTCCACAATATTTGCGGAAGGACGGTGCACATTTTTGAAATTTTATTGGATTTCTGCCCGAGTTCTTGTCGTTCTCGCTTTTGAAAGGAATTTTCGTTGTCCGTTCCATGCTGTTTTAAGTCTCTATTACTAAATAGACCTTGACTCTTCATATTCAAGCGTAAAGTCAAACAGCATTTATTCATTTATTGTAATCTAATTTGTTCTTATCTAATCTATTATATAATGTTAGCTAGTGTAATGAAGTATCTGAAAATAAATACAACACAATACATTAACTGTTTTCATGAATCTGTGGAATTTAAATTCATTTAATAATTTTATTCAATTTCTGTGCGTATGTTATAGAATGTATTATTAGCAACATAGGTTATATTATTTTATGTATTGTATGTCAAAATAAGAAGGTTAAAATTAAATCGTTTATTATCTATTTATGCACAATTTATAACTTTATCTCTCTCTCCCAATAAAGCCAGGAAACCTTATATAAGAGAACTTTTTTGAACTTTTTATTGCCATTATTTTTCTAGTTTAAAATTATATATACATATTTTTCGTACAATAAAAAATTTATAATACACTGTTAAATTTATAATACAATAAAAATTGTTAAATTTATAATACACTAAAATTTTATAATACACAAAAATGTATAATACACTGCGGTTTTCTATAGATTATAGCAAAGTAAAAAATGTATGCAATATAAAATTAAGAATAATATCAAAATATGACATTTGGGTGTTTTCTAAGTATTATAAGGTAAGGTAAAAAAATTAAGTAGTGTCTAGGTACTTTTTTTGTTGCTGAATTCTGTAGGTGTATTGAAAAGTGGCCCTTTATGCCTACTACATGTTACAAATAATCTTTAATTTCAGGACACATCTTTTATTAAAAGTAAGTAGGTATGGTACAAATTCGTAATTTTGTTTAACAATTTAAACAATATAAATAAGAACCAATAAATTACAGTAGCAATAAAAACCGCTCAGATAAATGCTTGTTTTTTAGTCGTTACTTCTGTTTAATACTATATATGTATGTACATACCTACAATGTTATTTTATGTACGTCTTATTTTATTATTTAATTTTATTATTCTGTTTAAATTTGTGTCATCATCATCAGCCTATACACGTCCACGGCTGGACATAGGCCTCCCCCGTACGACGCCACAAATAGCGGTCCTGAGCCGCCTCCATCCATTTAACATAATTGATACCAATATTATTGTGTCACCATTGTTTTTACAATCTCCCTTGCTTTGTATTAGAGTGCTTATAGTTATGTTTTTATGCATGCTGTGTCGGCCTGTAAGAAATTTGTGCACTTAGCATCACATATTCAGAAATTATGTAAATGACTACCTTGTTAGTTTTGGTGTACTCGCTGTAGGCTAACCTAATTGTTAAAATAAATAAATAAATATAATAAAAATGACTATAAATCACAGACATGATACCTAGCTATATAAATCAGCTGATTATGAGAACAAGATTCAAATAAAGATGGTCTTATAAAAAATCTGTAGCTATATAATTGGATACAGTTATGCATAGTGAGTCCAAACACCAAAATCCAACGTTGGATTCTGAGCATAACTGTATCCAATTCGTCCTTTAGGAGCACGCAATCACTTGTAAAAACACATTAAAAATTTCAGCATCAACCGAGTTCATGAGAAAATAGGTAAAATATACCCGGATCATTTTCCGGAAAAAAACTGTGTGCGAGACTGCGAACATGCCATGAGCACGAACACGAATGACGATAGACGCATGTGGGGGTGTCTAGTCTACCCGCGAATAAGTGCGGGACTTTTTCATTTATTTCTCTGACTTCTAAGTTTACTTATCATTAATCTTGAGGACTGGAACGGGACTATATCACTGTAGCCAGTGGTTCATATAGTTATCTATAATACGCCAACGTCCTGTACAATAGTTAAGTGACCATTCAAAAGTTGCCTGGAAGAAATCGCTCTTAGCGATAAGGCCGCCCATTGTGCAACTGTTTCTGTGTTTTACTGTTCTGTTTTTCTATATCGTGGTGTGCCTGTGCAATAAAGAGTATTTTTATTGTATTTTATTGCAATTACGACATAAACCCATATTTCTGACACAACTAAATCCAAATCCAATTGTATAATCTAGAGATAAGGCAAGACGAATCTATCGAGTAGTTGGAAACTCCTCGACAAATGCGGTTCTACTGCAATCGCTTAGTTCCCTCCTCAGGGTTTGCTTGAGACTGATATAATGACATTAAGTATACGTAGCTTTAGGTATTTCCAATTGGTCTGGAATCGAAGATATTTTTTTTAAACAAAGGGGAAACAAAAGTAAAGCACTATAGGAGGAAAATAGACACTGGTATAATTGGAGCATATTCTACTTGGTTCTAAAATCATAGATTTCTTTTTCCCACTACACAAAAAACTAAAAAACGCTTGGCGTTGAGTTTCAAATATTTATTGTTAGAAATTTAGTGACGAAAAAGTCTCAAATCGATTGCGAATCAAAAGACACGGCAACAGAGTGAATTTTAGGTTAAATATGGGTGGTTTGTTTAAAAATATTTCACATTGAATTTGGCTACTGTATAAGTTATACCATTAATAATCGTAACCTAGAAACTAAATCTCAAATTCCAAGCTAATGGCTAGAGCTAGAGTAGCTGTGATATAAATTCCAGAATCAGTCGGGTATTAGAAATCATATATTGATAGATAATAAATGAATCGACCTAAATATTGTATATAGGATTGCTTGAAAGAACATATAAATAACCTCCTTTTTGATTGTATAATATATGTATCTATACATTATATACTATAGGTACACTGACTTATATTTCCCAAGCTTTGATCGACCAATAATTCAAAAGTTTCTTCTCTATTATGATCTATATTAAGATTTAAGTATTATATTTTTTACCTTTGTATCGTGTGTTGCAGTGTAAATATTTTATATATCTGTCTATCTAACCTCAACAAAGATTAGTAGTTGACTGACGAGAGGATCCGTGGAACACAGGTATTTTCTATGAAGCCGGCTGAATTCCAAGAAGAATACTACTACTTCAAGGTAGAGGAAAATTTTCCCTCGTAGACAAAAAAGGTAGGTAAGTATTCAAAATGGCTTCAACGTTTCTGGCTCTGCATGTACATCACTACATAGTATAAAACATAGTCGCTTCCCGCTGTCTTTCACTATATAATGATTACATCTTTAAAGATGTAATAATCCGCATTAAAATCTGTTGCGTAGTATTAAAACTACGCAACAAATTTTAATGTGGTTTTTTTTAGATAAAGTGATTCAAGAGGAAGATTTATAAATGTGTAATTTAGCATCAGCGTTGCACCCGTGCGATGCCGGGGCGGGCGCTAGTAATATTATATTCGTTACCGCCCGCCGCTTGGCAAGCGTTGTTTCTATGGAAATTATAAAAGGTTAGATAATTTTTTCCCATAAGAATAAAGATTCATGGGATAAAAGAAATAGAACTACATCTATGCAAAATTTCAGCCCGATACGATCAGTCGTTATGGCGTGAAGAGAACAAACCTCCAAACTTTCGTATTTATATTGTTAGTGTGATATTTGTATATAGTATTCAGTTTATCTTCACAAAACAAAATTAATCAAACGCGCCACGCAACTTCATAAAAGTAAGCAAGACCATTATTATTTTTTTGCGTACAAATAAATAACAAAGTTTAATAAAACATCACTTCTATGACACAATTTGTGGTTAATCAGAAAGTTGGAAATTAGTTCGTGACTAACCAGGTAGTATGGCATTTATTTACTACCTGGTTAGTCACGAACTTTTTGAAATATACTATTTACAGATTTACGAAATATTCGTGAAGTAGAGAAGTGAAAAACGTGTGCATCATTCCACTGAAGGTTAGTTTTGATTGTTTTATTTTCTCGGAATGGAAATGAAATGTTGAGTGTTTGACTCGGGCCAAAATAACCCATATAACCCAGTCTTGTCATCCTCCCTCACTGCGGTCGGGAGTATAACTACCTCGTATACAATGGGAGGGTATACTCCCCAGTAAGACAATCAAATACATAGACTTACGACAAATTTGTAAGGTAGAGAAGTAAAAACGTGTGCATTATTTTACTGCAGATGAGTTTTGTTTTATTTTCTCTCAGTCGAAGTGAAACGTAGAGTGCTTAACTGTGTACAAAACC
The DNA here is from genome assembly GCA_947859395.1 of Eupithecia insigniata. Classification (NCBI taxonomy): domain Eukaryota; kingdom Metazoa; phylum Arthropoda; class Insecta; order Lepidoptera; family Geometridae; genus Eupithecia; species Eupithecia insigniata. The sequence continues at coordinate 6,082,820 of OX401999.1, read as the reverse complement.
GCCCATTACAACTCGGTCCTATCATCCTCCCTCGCTAACGCTCAGAAGTTACTTAACTCTTATAATAAACTCTTATTAAATTCTTATATAATTGAAGAAGTCCCTTGTAAATAATCTACTATTATTCTGAGTTCATCATATCATATTTTTCATACAAACACCCTCACAACCAAAGGTCTTTAATGACTTGAGTTTAAGTTGCAACAAAATCAAAATCGCACTGTCGGGCAGAAAATTTGCATAGCTACATGTAATTCTAGGCCTGAAATAATACATCGGCTGCTTTTTTTATCCCATAAATCAGTTTCCATGGGTCAATTTCAATAACCTTTACGTTTCCATAAAAACAACGCGTGCGAAGCCATGGGCAGAAACAGGTGTTTATAGAAAATTTAATTTTCATTAAAAACAAGCCTAGGTATGAAGTGTTCGTCCAATCACATCGGCTCAAAATTAACTGCATAATACAAACTGAACCAGCTCGATTTTATATAATGAGAATCTGGATATTGAGACCACTTAAAAGAGATACCAATTTAAAATTCAACTAATTAATTGCAATCGTAAGCAGACTTCAAAATAACTTCACGTGTTTGCATTGAAATCGTTTATTTAAACGTGCTTAGGGAAAAGGTTGGGGAAAAATCTGATTATAGTGCTCTTTCAGACGAGGGGTACCAACCTATTATCAGAAGATAGGTACTATTGAATGTATAATAGATATATGATAGCTTATGCACGAGAGTTCGTCCGCGCTATGTCAGAAAAAAGTTGCCTTTGTCCATCTCAGGGATACCGTCTACCTCCCTATCGAGTTTCATTAAGATCCGTTCAGCCGTTTATGCGTGAAATGGTAGCAGACTTTTGCAGTAGTTCGTGTAAGTTCGTAATAGTATGGATAATACGGATAATACCATCACGGAACATTACCTGAGCCCCAAGTCCATTTGACGTGATCGTGACGTCTCATTTTGTTAGGGTTTTTCGTAGTTCCCTATCCGCACGATAGAGGCGCTATACCAAAACCTATGAAAAAAATTGACGTCACGAACACTTCTCGATACTATCGTCAAATGTACTTGGGGCTCTGAATTGGTGTCGGTTTAGTTTGATGTACTAATAAATAAATACTAAAATAAATCAATTATTACTTCATAAATTACAAAGCTACATCTAGCCCCAATATACTGAAGTAGGAGACTGACTGTAAACTGAATTTTTGTCATAACAACAATATTAAACATCTAGGTTGTTTTGATGCTGATCTATACAATATAGTCAGTGTTATTTTTAGGCGAACATAGTATATTTAATAACTACGACAACTACACAGCTAATTAATAGAACTTTCTAGATTGTTCAGTCTTCAATTATAACATTAATCTTTACTGTCACAAATTACATTAACATTAATACAGGTAGGTACAAACATTTTGAACTCCCGTTCCGTGACGTGATTAAATTGTCTTCAAAAGATAACGAGTATCTTTTGAAGACAATTTAATTTATATTCTCACTCTCTGCATTTTGTAAAGGAAACCAAAATAAAACGGAAAGAATCCCATAAAGGCGTGAAAACTGAATTTGAAGATCTCATTTCCCGAAGAGAGGGGAATTATTTTTTCGTGCAAGCGTCGTGCGCCTATAATAGCTATAGATCTCACTCTTTAGGTGGTGTTTAAGCTGGTGGCCAACTGCCTCACGCAATTTTTTTTATAATTTTCAGTTAGTATTAAGCTTATTTCAGCTGAAATCTAGGTTACAGCACTTTTAGATAAGATCGTGAACATGGAAGAACTAGGGGTGTTTTTAACTAGGGGTAGATAAGATATTAATATCACCCGTTTTTAAATTCTGCAGTGGGATAGAGAAACGAAAGTTTGTTACAAAACCGGAGTCCCACTTACGCATTTTTAAATTTTTGCTGACCCGCCCGCGGCTACGCTAGCGTGGACTAAGAAGAATATTCCACCATGCATTGTTTTGTTATATCTCAAAGGGCAGCGATTTCGATGAAACCTCGCGGGCGCGGGTGGCTTGACTTTTTCCGACACTTCCAACAATTATCGTTTAGGTACCATAAATCATAAGGATTAATAAAACCTCCGACGAAAAGACCGCCTCAAATTCTGTGTAGTAAATTCGCTTCTTATCCAATCGTGGTGACATTTCTTGTAGAGCTGGTACAGTCCATAAATACCAGCATCGCCAAAATCGTGCACATCACCATGCTTATGTTGGATAGATGGTAATCCATGCTCTTTGATCCACCTGAGGCATTTTGAGAGATAAAAATCTCATCCTTTTCGATTTTAGAGCGACAAATTTTTATAACTTCCAATTAATAAGTCACTTAGTTATTACATCTTCGTAACGCGATCTCTCCTCCGCTCGATACCTTATATGGCAGGGTCGCCATGTAGGATTCGGTGTTAGGAGGCTTGAGTGAAACGACTGTGTTAGACTATGGTAGGTTTATTACTGGACAATCAATACGTACAGATGTGCATACCTACCCTATTTGGGCATACAGTACAGTAGTAAAAAAGGTGTATGGATAAAGTCTATGGAACGAAAACGCTATCTATGAACAGCGTTTTCGAAAATGGCTTGACTTTTTCCAACACTGCCAACTACATATTATCGTTATATTTCCACCAATTTACACAAAACCTTAACAAATGATATATTTTAACTTTCCTCGTGAATCATTCTCTCGATTAGTTAAAACCGCATGAAAATCCGTTCAGTTGTTTTTGAGTTTATCGCGAACAAACAGACAGACAGACGCGGCGGAGGACTTTGTTTTATAATATATGTAGTGATTTAAAAATGCGGAGGGATGACGTCAAGCACAACGTAAAAAACATAGCACGCAACATAGCCGTGAAACTCATTTGGCCACGGCCTTTACGCCCACTCACTATGGAGCCGGAAAGGGTTATCAGTAACTAGACGACTCATTTCTCAAAAAGAAAATGGAAGGACAAACCGAATTTACCCGCGTTTTACAGGAATAAACGAAAACGTGAAAAAATGATTTGACAAGGACTTACGGAACAAACAGCCCACGGATTCTAAGCGTAGGTATATTCTATTATGAATGAGATATTAACTGATGGTTTTTAAAGCTTTCTTTTATAATTTTCATTAGATTGTATTTTGAAGTTTACTTGGGGGAATTTAGGATTTCCAGGTCGTACGGGGAAATTTACATCCGAGAAACATATTCCTTTTCAACCGACTTCAAAAGAGGTTATCAATTCGTCTGTATGTTTTCTTTTTTGTATGTATATTACGCGATAACTCCGCCAATTATGGACCGATTTTGAAAATTCTTTCACTATTGTATAGAAAACGATCCCGAAGGAGTCCCATAATTTTTTTCAATAATTTTTATACCCAGGGGATTAGTATTTATCCCGCAAAACTTAAAGTCATAGTCAAATTTGAAGTCGGTTTATCGTTTTCAAAACACGCCATATTATTAAAAGCTGCAGGATAACAAGCTTCTAGGCAACCAATTTAACGGAAACTGGAGGAAAATATTTAAATTTTGTCAACATAACTGAACTCGATATTTCCGTTCGTTTCACATCAAAGTTTAACATCGAATATGCCAAACAAGTTTTCACTACAGTTCGTAGTTAAAATTCGTTTCGCAGCCTTTCAAGATTCTAGACGCTGGCTGCCTCCCAAATCGCTCCGTGCCCTTGGCAGCTTCTAACCGACACTTAATGATGACATCCACTTAACCCAGTGGCGCTCGATTATACTACCCTTAATTAAATTTTAAATGAAGTAGTGCTTCGAGAAACGGCCTTAATCTTGTGGTAGAAAAGCGTCATGTTTTAACGAGCTTTTCAAGCTAACAGCAAATGGTAAACATTTTTAACAAATTCATAAATTTGTCAAGCATTTATTAGTAGGTTTTTATGTGTAGTGAGGATCAGCATAAATAGATCAGCATATTTTTAACCAACTTCGAAAAAAGGGGGAAGTTCTATGTTCCGATGCGATTTTTTAAAGCGTCGGTTATTTTTCGTCGTTTTCTCCGTCATTAATGAACCGATTTCGATGATTCTTATTCTGTTGTATAGATAATGGTTTTATTTCCAAGGGATTAATATTTATCTCGCAAAACTTAAAAGATAGTTTAAACTAAGGGATTTGAAGTCGATTTTAGTTTTTTCATAACAATCAAATGATTGCTTTAGGACATGTTTCAGCGAATAAATCCTACCTATCCTATCCTACTTCCTACTAATATTATAAATGTCAAAGTTTGTAAGGATGGATGTATGGATATTTGTTCCTATTTCATGCAAAAACTACTGAACTGATTGGGCTGAAATTTGGTATGGGTATAGTTTGAACCTGGAATAACATATAGGCTATTTTCATACCCGATAAAACGCGGGCAAAGGCGCGGGCAGCAGCTAGTAGGTAATAACAGACAACATCGTTTTTGGGAAGCCTATGTTCAGCAGTGGACGTATACGGGCTGATGATGAAAAAGACATTGGAGTCAATGTGACTATAAAAGTTTTACCAACAAATTTGCACAGATTTCGGGATTTCTGACGAATGTGCTGGAATCGAAGTTCCTCTAGATACTTACAACATACATTTAACAATTATCCAGCAAAATATCCATAATAAGTAAACAAACCTGCACCATTATCCGATAATCGATCCGGGTGCACCCACTAAACTAATGCTGCATAACAGATTATGTTTGCTCCATCGACGCAGCAAGGCTTCACGCTCGTATACTCAGAGCGATGGGCGGAACACGAATCTCTATAGGCGTAACCACATTCAAGTAACATTCTCATCATCATATCTTACGTTCACTAGTGAACATAAGCCTCCCCACAAACAAGCAACGATGCAACAAATAACCGTCCTGGACCCGTACTTCTAAAAACGAGATCGATATGTTCAGATTCGTTTTCGTGCAAACGCTAATCTTATGCAAGTGAAACAAGAGTTGGTTTTGCACGAAAACGAATCAGAAATCTCCATTTTCCTTTTCCGAGTAGGCTTCCTGAGCCACTACCATCCGTCGACTTCTTACGACCGCTTAAATGTCATTGGTCCATCGAGTGGGAGTTCTTTTTAATTGGTCAACAACCATCAACTCTACAAATTTGGTACCTTATCGATACACAGTACGTAAATTATAGGAAAATATGTTAGTAGAATCTCAATGATCAAGTCTTGGGATAAATGTCTCGCGATCGCTTGAAAAACAGGCTATTGTCGAGTACGTAAAATACGTAACTTGTGGTGTTGAACCTAGATTAAAAAACTTTTTCTATTGCTTTGTAACCGATAAAATATATATAATTTTACAGGTAAAAGTTTAAGTAAATTTTTAGAATGTATATTGTATAGTCTCAGAAACTAGTACTCCGAAAAATTATTCATCAAGTTTTTTACTTTCGTGATCAGAATATTTTAGGAATTATTCCAACCAAACTAAATTATAAATGAATAAATTTTCACCAGTATTCATGTAGGTATACCTATTTCTCGCGTTGTTTTTCTTCGTCAATTCAAGCTTCATTTCTCTATTAAGCGATAAGGCCGCCAACTTCAATGCCTTAGTATAGGATAAGTTTAAGAATGAACATACTGAATGTTTTGTACGGCTACTAAATAAAGGATTATCTATCTATCTATCAAAAGCACTCAAACATTTTAACTGGGTAATTATAATTACGTTCCTTATACACAAAAAGTGGCACAAAAAGCTTTTTCCCACCACTCTTGTTCTAGAAACTAAGCGATCCAAAATCGATATTCATTGATTCGATTGGTGGATTGATATTGGCTCTACCCGGCCGGTAAGATGGTACGCATTGCAAGCAGCTGCAATCCATTGTATCTCGAGAGAAGACGATTGTTGCTAACTGATTGCATTGGCTTCCTCTCACGCAGACAATAGCTAGATGCCAAGAGGCAGCGGAGATCAAGTACCTACTTAGGTAGGTACTGTTCAAGATGGTATTCTGTTACGGCAAGGGTTTGGATTATATTCTGACGGTATAATATTATATTAGTAGATATACCTAGTAGGTATGTAAGTTGGGTAACAGCCACATATCTGTGGGTGCGGTGGTATGGTTCAAAGCCCTCCTGAATCCGGTTGGCGATAATATCGAGATGTGATGAATTGATTTTGATGAATACATCTAATTTTTGTATAGAAATGCGTAGTTCCCGGTCCGCACTTTAGAGGCGATGTACCAAATCCCATAGACAAATGAGACGTCAAAATAACGTCTCCTTCTAAATTCTAACTAACGTCAATCGGACTCAGGACTCTGATCTGATTAACATGATATTGTTTTGTTACCTAACTGCAGTCGAAGTAGAGCCCTTTCTTGAAATATTTGAAGTACAATACAATAGAATACAAAACTGGTTATTGTACACCACGAAGTTAAACAAAAACATAGACATTAAATATGAACTAGTACAATATAAAGTTATCGCTTAGAAGCGATTTCTTCCAGGCAACCCTTAGATGGATAGAAAATTTACAATTTAAGAAAGGGAAGCGTGTATACAACTCAAATACATTTCTTTTTCGCTCTATTATCAAATAAAGACTTAGGCAAAAAAAGAACATGGTGTGAATTTTCTACCTATGCCGGTTTTCTACAATCCAATTTTCTTTCTAATATTAAACAGTAAATCTGTCAAAAAAACGGCTAATCTAATTTTCCAGATACAGTGTGCCACTTTCCATGTGTAGTATTTTAAGCCAAAAGGGTGGGTGATTTTGGACCCCAAGAGGATAAACCAATCGTAGAACAAATGTCGATTCCCACGGGGTCAGAATCACCGTATTTCGGCTTAGTACACATGTTTCGTGGCATCCTGTATAGAGTGTCTAGAGTGTACGAACGCTATCTCTGCTATTTAGTAAAGTGCCATACCTACAGTTTAATTTTTGTGAAACCAAATGAAGCGCCTAGTCACGATAAAGCTTTTTTATAAGAAGATCGGAATAATTTTATTATTATTTTAGCCTGGGTATGGTAAAAAATTTGTGAGTCAATAAGTTTGCTTGTCTTTGAAAGTTTTTGTGTTATGCGGGAACATTTTCCTAGTCCTTGGTTATGTTCTATAGCAAAAATTTCGTGAACGTTAGCCTTGTTTTGGCCTACGTAAGTCCCTTTTATAAGTAAAGCAAAATGCCATCAAATTTAATTGGTAGTATTGCAACAAAACATGTTTTTAATAAAAAAAAATATATATAAATAACTAGTTTCTGCCCGCGGCTTCCCGCGTTATTTCTATGGAAACGTTTAAAAGGGGTTTTTTCCGATGAGAACTGATATATTATATAAAAAATTACCTATAGATGTTTGAAACAAGGCCTAGAATTCCTTGTACTTATGTAAAATTTCCCCCCGATACCTTGAGTGTACTTCTTCACGCCAAAAATACTGACCGATTCAAATCACCTATAAACAACAAACTATTTGATAATTTCTCATATTATGTCTTTCAAAGTTCATTGAATTAAATGTTTTATATAATATAGAATTATAGTATACAAAAACAAAATATTTCTCAAATAATTATTCAAATCGGAATAATTTTGTTAACCTATAAACCCATTTCCTAATGAAGCCTATTTAGCAAATAATTATGACATGAACCGTATTTTCTAGCTACCTATTCGTATTATCAGGTAATTCTATCATCTTATAACCTTTCGTAACCTACATTTATTATTACGATAAAACTCAGGGTATCTACGAGTTACCGTCAATTATGTCGGTAAGCGACATCAGAGACGTAAATGGGTCACCTAATTCCACTCCTATTTACTTTACCTTCCAGAGGAATGTGTGAAAAATTAAACACATTCGACTGAACAAATAAGGAGACACAATAAAAACAACACCTACGTATATTCAGCTACCTAAATGTAAAACATTTTACTGCGATTATACCTAAACGAGTCCTGCGCCTTTGCTCGTGTGATACACCTTAAAACTGATATCTAAAGGATCCAAATCCCGGTTCGAACAAAAATGTTAGATACTTGGATTTGTTTAGAAAGAAAAATTCATAGTAGTAGCACATTCTACGTACAGTCGTTCGAGAAAGGCGTATTGACTGGGCAATCAAGCGGAGGGCTAGAGACGCGGTAGAGGTACGCTCCCGAGCTGCATACATCCACCGCCTTAGTAGCTCGGAAGATATTTTCCAGGCTGACAGATGGTTTTTCCTCCAATTTTTGGGTAATATGATCACAAAAATGACTCGTCATATTGGATTTCAAAAAGCATGGCATATTCGTAATCTACGTCCTCAAGTCAGTCAAGAACGACACCCATGAATAAAATTAGAAAAAAAAAGTAGCCACTATCTTGAATGTGAAACCAAGCTTCTTGCCAAATTTTATGATTCTAGGTCAACGGAAAGTACCCTAGAATGTGCTAATACTATATGTATATAGGTTTTCGGTCCATAGCGAGAATCAAACACTATTTTTTATGTGAATAAACTACAAATTTACGGTTTTCAAATTTTTCCCTATACTTGTAGTATAAGACCTTGCTTCTTGCAAAATTTCATGATTCTAGATTAACATTTTTGTTATTATAGTGCTTATGCCCGCACTTTGGGTAATCTTAAAGAATTTTAATAATATCCCAAAAATTTTAGAATCCGGCGGGACTTGAACCCGCGACCCTCCTCTGAATAGGAGGATGCGCTAACCAACTGCGCCACGGAGGCAAGTACGTAACCTGTCGAAAATCTTTGGGACTTACGGACTATAGCGCCGTTAACTCCACCTACAGGGGAAACATTGAAGTTATCCAAACCTGCTCAAAGTCTAAAGTTACATTTAGATCGTTTGACGAGAGGTATCGCTGTTGCTAATCTCTAGAGTCTCCGTGGCGCAGTTGGTTAGCGCATCCTCGTATTCAGAGGGTCGCGGGTTCAAGTCCCGCTGGAGTCGAAAATTTTTGGGATATTATTAAAATTCTAGATTAACATGTACACAAAACCTATAGGGAGTACATTATAGGTTTTGTGTACTTACATGTGTGTGAAAAATTCAAAAAAAATTGGGTATAAACGAAGAGAGAACTGAGAGAGAACTGAAGAGAGAAGTTTGATTTATATATGGCTCTAAGAAGTAACGGATCTGAGTATTTGATGTTTTTTTTTATTATTTTATTTAAAGACCAACAGTTATAATATTATACGTTTACAACTAGTTTCTTACATTTAAACAGCCCTTACAGGTCTTTCAAAATATGGTAATTACGCAATTGTGTTCCCACCATTTGGTTGAAGCACAAATACGCAATAATTAATTGTACATTACTTAGAAATATATAATTGATTACTGCAACAAAAATACTCTACATAACAATTAACTTCCACTCTTCAAGAGTTCCTGAGAAAAGAGGGTTGACAGACGGACAGATGGACAACAAAGTGATCATATAAGGGTTCCTTTTATCCTTTTGAGAAACAGAACCCTAAAACCATAAATTATAGCTGAACTTCATTAGTTGACACGATTAACTACAGAGTCCTCAAAGATGACGCGTAAAATAAATCGGCATAATAATAAATGTTAATCTAACAAGCATTTTGCAATATGCTGAAGTTACAAAAACTTACTTGTCATCCATTTCCGTGTAACCTAGATACCAGAACCGTCACACACTACAATATTTACACTAAAATTAAGTCATAATAAACACCACATTCTGTTTATTCTGTATAAACACATACTTTTCCAAAAATATTAACTAAACCTTGAATATTGTTCTTGAATTTGTTCACAAACTAATACGTATCCAATGTGTCATAGATACACCCAGTTCTTATCACGATTGTAGCCACACTGATAAGTGGCCTCTCTGACTGATAAAACTATGAACCTAACCTTGTTTTAGGGTTCCGTACAATAAAGCAGGTGTATATTATCATGTTTAATTCCCATTCAAAACTAAACTAATAATTTATGACGAAATGTAATTCGATTGTTTTGAAAGAAATTAAAATCGAATAATTTTACACTGTTTTTAAGTTTTGCGTGATAAATGCAAAATAATCAAGCAAATCTTTGGGGAATAAAATTTTTAAAGGACCATATCAGGATCATTCTCTAATGGGAAAGGAGTTTTCAATATCGGTCAATAATTAGCGGAGAAATCGACGAACATACATACAAAAAAAACTGTTAAAAATATAAAAAAGAAGTCAGCCGAACATAGAATCTACTCCTATTTTCTAAGTTAGTAAAAAATTTAAGTCAAGAAATTAAAGATTAAGAAAAATCTAAAAGTAATTGGGCTAACCTTTCTCGAAAAATTCGACACTAAATTGACTCTACCACATATTAGAGAGACGGTAGCTAGCTGGCACGATCCCCTTTAGTTTTTGTATAGTGAAGACCTAGATTCGTGACGTCAACGTGGATAATTGTGTGAAAAACAAAGGATAATCGCGGCAGCTTTTAACGATTTACCTATTACCTATACCTACCAGCAACCAACAACCCTGTTCTTCCGTTATACTAATTCTGTTGACGTGACATTGTAAGATGTCCATACAATAGGTACTCCTAATTCCGATCCTACTTCCTACTAATATTATAAACGTCAAAGTTTGTATGGATGGATGTATGGATATTTGTTACTCTTTCACGCAAAAACTACTTAATCGATTAGGCTGAAATTTGGTATAGGTCTAGTTTGGGACCTGGAATAACATATGGGCTATTTTTTTATCCCGATAAAACGCGGCCGAAGGCGCGGGCAGCAGCTAGTGTATAATAAAAAATACATAATATGTATCTATGTATTAGCATAGTATTATCACAATACTATACTTCATTTATTTTAAATCTCGCTAAAAATAATTTTTTTACTATACAATTCGTAACATATGCCATGCCAGTAATGCGGCGAGATATGAGGACAAATTTATTTATAAACTACCTATGTAATTTACCATAACTTATATGAATAAACAAATAAATATAAAACTAAAGACTAGCCAGCATCTCTGTACAGCTTCGTTGAAAACAGGGTGTATTCAACGAAGCTGTGCGCAGAAAAAACGTCTTCGCGTCTCCGTTTCGACCGTCTCGGCAGATATCCGCTTAGGTCCGGGCCTAAAGCCTGAAGTGAACCTTAATCTCTATAGACTGTAGATTCTGGACAGGAAATGAACCTATTTTAAGGATTCTGGCAAATAGACAATTGCACCATCGCAATACAAAGCAAAGCTATAAAACGCACGATTAGGTATTTGAATTTATGAACAACAATATAAAACAAACTCATATCTATAGGTAAGTAGAACAACTACTTTGTTGGTACATTTCCAAATGTGTTATGGCCGGTGGCCTTTGGATAATTCTAGAATACAAGTCACCTATTTTTGGTAAAATAAGTTATGAATGAAAACTAAACAGCAACTGATAACCATAAAAGAGAACAACAAGGTAAACTTAAAACAAAAACAAATATCACTAGAACGCTTTGCTTTGCACAAGCTCAACGAAAAATGAGCAATTTAGAGTTCGAATACGTGAGACTCATGAAATGATGAATAAAAACCAAAAATTGTTCCGAACGTCTGCGATTGACTCCGAAGATACCAGTGTCTTTAAATATTTTCCACTTTCATCGTTTTTGTAACCCCTTTGTTTACAAAAACGCTCGTCTGTGCAAGCACCTGCTCAGCCCAGACGAGCTACGAGACACCACCCCGAAGAAAATCCTACAGTTCCTCGCAGCTGCAAGGGTAAGTGGCGAACTATGAACGCCGCAGCTTCCAAGGGTGAACACTCGAAGTGGCGATCACAATAGGCCTACCATTAAATTAAGCAAATAAAAAAAAACCCTTTGTTTACAAAAAATATCTAGGATTCTGAAACCGAGTGTAGCCCATAAGTAACATACAATAAATCGTTAAATGCTAGTGATTTACCGTGAATTGGTACATTTCGTACATAGCTACGTGTCGTTCCACGAATGTGCGTCGACGGCTACAGTCATCAATCAAACGTTATCAATTCCATCCACGAAATAACCAATTATAATGGCGAGCTTTGGCAAAAATAATGAAAAGACCTTTGGCTTTTACGTTATACGAAAATGTATGAGCTAAGTAAGGCTGCATGTAGACTTGACCTGCTTAAACGGAAATAGCGAATATGATCACTAACTGTGGGTTAGTAGGTAACAAATTACCTACACAAGCTAATTTTGCAACGGATTATTTGAACTGCTGCACAAATTTTTATGAAACATAGCAAATAGCTGTCGTCATCGAGACGACACTCCTCGAATTCACAACGTCCAACGTCACCTTTTAAATAATGTTATAGATTTTTACCGTCGAAGCTGTATACAAAGAGAATTTAAATAAAAATGTAACTTAAATAACCTGGAATATTTAATATTAAAATAATTCTTTGATTTCATAAAAACATCTCGGAGTCACATACGGTAAAACTAAATCAAAATTGCTTCATCCGTTTAGTAACAACACGATGCTATACGATACCACTAACTATAATACACAATAATACATAGGTAATTCATAAATAGACGTCATGCACGCGTCAAACTCAAGTAGCTTAAAACCACCCTCTATTTTGTCGGGAGATAAAAACACACTATCCTATTAGTATATAGTATTTTTTTAAACTGGCGGGATTCTTTAGTTTTTTCATAAAATGATCCACGCTGTCATTACTGACGTCACAAATCCAGGGTTATTCCCAAAGTACTTCATTCCTTTGAAATAAAAAGATAAGAATCCCATACATGAACTCTCAAACAAGGTACTCAAATGAATTAAATATTTAAATTTTTTAATATAAAAATATTGCATTTGAGTTGCGTCCTACTCCGCAGATAGCTGAAACTATTCTCAAAGTACTGCAGTGATTGTTCATCAAAATTCCCAAACGACTTCATTGAAAACAACGAACTATTTTTCAAAAAACAAACGATCGCGCCAGCTTATATACGATCTACGGACCATAAATGGAGAAAGGGATAGCAAAAATTTTACAGCTGTTTCATATAAATTTTTATCCAAATTTATATACGTGAATTAGACCGATTTATGCAAAAAAGGATCATTATTAGTAGCGACCCAGATTAGTCCAGATGACCCTGATTAGTGAAAAGTATTTACTTGACAAATATCTAACCAAGTAATTTATTTAGTTAGGTACTGAGATCTTTAATTTCTTAGGAGTTAATTATGAACCCAGAGTTATTTCGACAAAACTCTAATGATTATTCTGGGAGCCTGTAATCTACACCCGAAGATCTGTACCCGCTGTAAACGGCTACCTTTCTGTCTAACCAACGAAACATGCATATCAATAATGTCCTTGAGAAAAATGGTGGAGCGAAAATCTAATGATAAAGTTATGTACCAGGTTTATATTCGTTTCTATTAGATTAGAGAACAGGAAAAAACTACAAATTATATTACTGTCGTCATAGAAGTTCTATCCAATAATAGTTATAGAAGTTCTTTGTATATGTCATGAATTTCATGCTTGAAGCGCCCCACTGTAGAACCAACCTGCTTAAGTTTGCCCCATGACACTCGCTATCTATCTGCTCATATCTTGTCTGCGAATAGCGGGGATATTTTATACAATAACCTACCGAAATTCCTACAAATAGTACAGGTACTTATAGAAACAAAATGTTTAAATTAGTACTAAGAATATATAGTACTTACCTAGTATATTGCACGACTACTACTTACTGTATTATATACCTTCATACATAATTATGTATATCATCACCTTAGGGTTAAAAAAAACTGTTATGATGTTATCAAGTGTTCTTAATAAATAAATATGAAACTTCAACAGTTTGTTCGATCAGTTGTGTCATGAAAGGCCTAAGGTTGTCGCAGATCAAAGGCGCACCGCTACCAGACAGCACAAAAAGGTGCATTTTAATATGAGCTTTAACTTGTAATTCATTTAGATTCATTTATATTGATGGCATCTGATGATGCAGGGTAGGGTTTGAAGATTTTGGGAAACCATTTTTTGCACTTTAAAATATATCTAAAGATAAAAGTTTAGGCCCATAATTGAATGCACAATTTGCGCTGTGCGGTAGTAGCGTTGGATTAATGTGCGCAAAGATTTAGCATGGACAGCCAAGACCATAGATTTAGATTTATTTTCTACGCCAAGACTAGCTATTCCACAATAAATTCGAAATTCATATTTCTAGGGGGATAAAAAGGTATTTTTCTGTTGTACTATGACAAAAAGTAGCCTATGATACTCTCCATTCTTTCAACTAACTCTTTTTTTTATTTTCTTCTGTTGCTTAGTTAGTGCGTGAAGAAAGGACAAACAAACAAACACACTTTCACGTTTATCAAATGATTCCTTCAATCTTAACAACTGACGTACCTATTTTATGCAATTGAATTTCATTTTTCTCTTTTCTCGCCTAGAAAAGCCTTATCTAGACTGCCCGTGCTAAGCTTAGATTTAGGAATTACTTGCCTCATACCTACTAGTACCATTCTATGAATTTACTTTAGTTTCAAGTTTGGTTGTGAAATAAATCTACACATCATAACACACATCACGTATTTCATTCAACTCAACCGACTGAATAAAATATTTTCGATAGGTCATATGATGATTCGACCTTTATGGGATGAGTTTTAAAGTTCGCATGTTAAATAACTTCGTTATTATGAGTAAATATTACTCGGGAAGTTTTCAGGTCAAGCAGGTCTTATCGAGAGTGTGCTTAGACTGTGTTAGAAAATGGTCGAGAAAATATTACACCGCTCCACTCTATGCAAGCAACGAGCGAGGCGTTTCGAGTTCGAGACCGCACTTTAGAACACATGACACTTAGATTATACGTTGTCATATGTGACGAACGACTCGACTCGATATTCGAGAGCGTAAGAAAATCTTCCGTTTTGTGTTGCTATCATAACACACTATTGACAATCACAACTTGATCGAAAATTGTGTTGAATTTGTGAGGGTGGTATAATAATGTAATGACTTACCAATCATGCGGTGGCTGTGGCCGCCTGCGAGCCTGCACGCAGCACGGGGGCTCTGGTTGTTCGCAAGGCAGCTGCAGCTGCGGCGGAGGAGGTGGTGGCGGAGTGCAGGCGAGCCTCCGGGCGGCCGCCGCGCCCACGTACTCCACGTAGCGCGAGGGCGGCGGTGACGCGACGATATCCTCGCGGCACTGCGGGCCGCAGCACTTGCGCGGTGGTGGAGGCCTGCACTGCAGCGGGCAGTACCCCGGCGGAGGTGGCCGGTGTGGTGCCGGCGCTGGCGGCCGCGGCACGTAGCGCTCGACTGGCACGTGAGCCGCCGGAGGCACGTACCGTGGGCGGCGCGCGCGCTCCGCCTCGGCAGCGCAGCGGCGCACGCGGCGCGGCGACGCCGAGAAGCGGTCCGGCAGCGGCGCGGGCGGCGGCGGGCTGAGCCGCTCCGGCGGCGCCACGCTGAACGCGCCGGCCGTGGGGAAGCGCTCGCACGGGGAGCGCGCGTACTCCTCGCCCATGGCGCGCCGTCGTCAGCCCGACCCGCCGCCTGCCGCGCGCCCTCCCGACCACGACCACACTCGGTCTCACATGCCGCGCGACCGCTCCGTCGCTGTCGCCAGCCGCCGCGGCCCCACAACGATCGCCGAGGCTGCGGCGCTGTCCCGATGTCCGCATTCACTTCGCGGGCGCCATGACGCCACCGGATCGATAGCGGCGCGCTGCGGCCTCACAGGGCGCCCGACGCAGAACCTCGTCCTCGACGCATCCCGCCTCTCCGAGGAGTCCTTCAGGAGCTCTCGGATCAAACTCTGAGGCTAGGGCGAGGCGAAAGTGCGTCCTCGGCCAAGATGGCCGCTCTCATGGTGTTCTTGGACGTCGCGCCTGCGCTAATGCGGTGCGATGTGTTTGTTTTCACTAGGATGTGGTTTGGAAACGAGTATTTTTCACTACGGGAGGGTATATGTAGGTCTCCTATGATATCACTATAAACAGTCGCGGACGATCACTATGGATGTTGCGCGTCGCGGTGGTATCAGTTCACGCGATCGGCGGAGCAGCCGCGAGGGTGCGAGGGTGTCGTGAGTCGCAACCGAAGTGCGGAGTGCGCCGGCCCGTGCCGACGTCAGACCGGTGCGCGGATCGACTCGCAGGGCTGCGCGCCGCCTCTGCGCCGCCCCAACCGCGCCAACCTTCACGCCGCACGATCACAAATACGCCGCTGCCATCAGATCACGCACTGCCTATTTCATCCCGAGTTTACTCCAAACCCGAAATCGTCCTGTTTTTATAGAAACAATCAGATTCACAGCTTGACAGATCTTTCGGTCGTAAAACGCTATTTCATATTGTGGGCGACAATTTACGCATTTGAGAAATGACCTACCTACGCAGTTCATGTCTGAAGGACAAAAACACAGGTACCTACATGAAAAGCTGTAAAAATACCAGAAGGCAAGGACACCGCCTACAGAATATTGATGTCCTTTTTTCGTAATGAAGCCCGAATTTTCAACATAATAAGCTTATGCTGCCTGTTTTTCATGTTTCGTAAAGATACGGAATATGTTAGTAAATCTCCTGTGATCTGCAAAAATAAGGGAAGTGCCAACAAATTAGATTGAGATGCGGACAATTTTGCAAGATAACCGTTTTTGGGATAAACATTGCAAACTCGCTTTTTTCCGACAAGAATTTGACCCACTTTTTCCTAACTAGAGCGTTTATTATGATGGTTTCGTGGTACTGCTTTTTACGTTTAATTTTCGTCTTCAAGACCTTTATTTACTTTACAGGACCTACCAAGTCCAACTTATTTTTTAAATTATTGAATTACCTATTCAGTTTTGAAAGTTATAAGGATCTACGGACCCAACTACAAATGATTTCGTAGGCTATAAGCTACGAACATGCTACGACGTAGCACCGTAGCAGTAACGAATTTTGATGCTTATTTTTAACTACCTTCGCCCCGCAGCTTCGCCCGCATTTTATAGGAATAAAAGTTGCCTATACGTTATTCTAGGTCCCAAACTATAACCATATCAAATTTGTGCGCAATCAGTTCAGTAGGTTTTTGCGTGAAAGAGGAACAAACATAATATTAGTAGGATTGACTTCGAAAAAGGATTCAATGTTTCATGTTTGACTGTAGGTATCTATGTTTTTTTCTCCGCCGTACAACTGCAAAATAATCATCAAAACCGGTATGGACCGGTTTTGATGATTCTTTTGCAAACCGGTCCATACCGGTTTTGATGATTCTTTTGCAGTTGTACGGCGGAGAAAAAAACATAGATACCTACAGTCAAACATGAAACATTGAATCCTTTTTCGAAGTCAATCCTACTAATATTATGTTTGTTCCTCTTTCACGCAAAAACCTACTGAACTGATTGCGCACAAATTTGATATGGTTATAGTTTGGGACCTAGAATAACGTATAGGCAACTTTTATTCCTATAAATAATGATCCCGAGGTGGTCCCATTTTATTCCCCAGAGGAAGAGAGGGGGGTATTTATCCCGCAAACTTAAAAACTGCTATAAACTAAGAGTTTCGAAGTATTTTTTACTTTTATTAAAAAAATAAAATTAATTAACAAATATGTTTTTTATTTGGCTAATTCAACTGTATCAAATTAGTAACACTAGATATACATACATACGTATGTGGTGGTTCTCAATGTACGGGTAATTTGCATTCACACACATAATTAAGGTAAGTTTGCATAACCATCCTGGTATATGCAAGGTTTGGTACGTACATATTATTACTAAAATATCATAATCTACATAATATTCGCAAGGTAACGTAGACATCTTCACTTGTCATGCTAGCCTGAATGTATTATTCAACACACGTTAAGGGTAGGAAGTTTCACATTGTACGATACGATAAGCGTGGCTTTTGTATTTGTAATTGTATTTATTTATTTCCACCGTATGTACACATGTTACACTTGATATCATTAATTCTATCTATCTTATTAGGTTGGGGAAAAAGTCTTTTCGCATTATAGTATGTATGAACTCGTAATAAAATCTCTTTGGCTATACTATTTGTATCTGGCTGGTTTTGGTAACATTAAAAGTTTAAATTTTAAAGAACATAATTCCAAATTCAAATATAGAAAATGTGTGATATTTATTTGTTTTTTGTACTGTCAAGATGAGTGAATCTAATGAAGAAATTCGATACATTTTAAAATTTTACTACAAAAAAGGTAAAAATGCAACGCAAGCCGCGAAAAAAATTTGCGATGTTTATGGACCTAGTGCAGTGTCTGTGAGAGTAGCACAAATTTGGTTCAAGCGTTTTCAATCCGGAAATTTTGATGTCAAAGATGCACGTCGCTCTGGTCGCCCTGTTACGGATAAAATGGATGCCATTTTTGAAAAAGTGGAGCAAGATCGGCATATCACTAGTTATGACGTAGCTGAGGAACTGGGAATTGACCACAAAACAGTTTTGGCGCATTTGAAAAAAACTGGGTACACAAAAAAGCTCGATATTTGGGTACCTCACGAGCTCACTGAAAGAAACCTAATGAACCGTGTACTCATTTGTGATTCTTTATTACGACGTAATGAAAACGAACCATTTTTGAAGAAGCTGATAACAGGTGATGAAAAGTGGATCACGTACGACAAGAATGTGCGAAAAAGGTCGTGGTCAAAGGCCGGTCAGGCTTCACAGACTGTGGCGAAACCCGGGTTAACTCGCAACAAGGTGATGCTGTGAGTGTGGTGGGATTGGAAGGGCATTATTCATTATGAGCTGTTACCACCAGGCAGGACCATCGATTCTGAACTCTACTGCGAACAACTAATGAGATTAAAGCAAGAAGTTGAGAGAAAGCGGCCGGAATTAATCAACAGAAGGGGTGTGGTTTTTCATCATGATAACGCTAGACCTCACACATCTTTAGCCACTCAGCAAAAATTAAGAGAGTTTGGCTGGGAGGTGTTAATGCATCCGCCGTATAGTCCTTACCTTGCACCTTCAGATTTCCATCTGTTTCGGTCTCTTCAGAATTCTTTAGGCAGTGTCAGGTTAACATCACGAGAGGACTGTCAAAACCACCTGTCGCGGTATTTTGATCAGAAGTCCCAAAATTTCTTCAGCAATGGGATCATGTCCCTACCTACAAGATGGCAAAAAGTTATAGAACAAAATGGTACCTACATACTTTAGATATATGTAAATAAACTATATTAAAAAATGTTTTGAATTTTCTTAACAAATGCGAAGAAACTTTTTCCCCAACCTATTATAATATTTACATAATTTTTTCACATAGGAAACACCATAAGGGATTGTTCAAAGAAAAACAGACAAACATGGCACTTCGGTAATGTTTTTTTTTGCTTTGGTGATGTTTTCATGTAAACATATTTGAGACTAAACCTAGAGGATGAAACTAACGTCGAATCGTACCTAGAAAGTGGCGTAAAAATTTGGGAGGTCTTATAGCAGTCTAATAAACAGGCCCTAACCAGCCCAACTCCTTGAAGTACCGGACTTTTGGCCTATGAAAGACGATGATAAACCGCTTATACAATACAGAAATTACAATCACGTACAAAATTATACGTATTTATAAAACGTCCAACAAAAAATTTGAATATACCTACTCGTAATAAGTAGACAAGTAAAACACCAAAGTACTTTAAAGGCATTCGGTTAATCATAGGTTTACATTAGTTTTTTTTTTATTTTATTTTTTTGGCGAAGCTTCGATTAGTACACAAATATTAACAGGGCCCAGCGGGCCAATTCTGCGTATCACGTGATACTTTATCAAGTGTTACTCATTATCACGGTATGAAAATATCATATTATAAATATCGAGTACCGTGTGACTTATCGAGCAACTCATTAAAGAAAAATCCTCGATAAATATAGAATTACAGATTTTAAGAATACGCTTGTTTATCACTCGATATTTTGACAGTTCTTGCCAGAATTGCCCTCCAGAGCTAAATAATTCAATCGAACGATAAGCATTTATCGTTCTGCCTAATGTGAAAACACTTTTCCACGCATCCTGTATTGACATTTTCTAGAAATGAGAAATATACAGAGGATCGACTATAAACTGAATAACTTATGGTTGCTTCGATATTGGATGGAAATGTCATGAGCACTATTGGATACTAGTGAGATACCGGGAATAAGATAACTGACGAAATATGATAAGTGACGAAATATACAGTGTTATCTTTTACATACGAGCTTCTGCCCGGAGACAAAAACTTACTCATTATTAACTAACTTACTTACTTAGGTACTTACTTGCGTGGCACAGTGACCTGAAGTGGATCTTGGCCTCCGAAACCAGAGATTGTCAATTTCCCCCGTCCCTTACCGTTTCAGTCCAGTCGACGGCACGAAATTCTTGTTGTTTTTTCTCAACTTCTTCGCCTTCGGCCATTTGCGGGACCCATGTACGCTCTTCTGGCTACCCGATCCTCCCTGTTCGGACTACGTGCCCAATCTATCGGAGTCTCGAGGATTTGGTTTCTCCTAAGATGTTCGGCTTCGGCTAGGTCTTCTATAATCAATCACAAATAATCTCTATAGGACGCAAACTCAACCCATTATTAAAATTGGATTATATTCGACAAATAAGTAGGAACGCCAAATTTTATCGTGCTTGGTTCGGTAATTTTGCAAATTTTAGAGTACAAACATGTTCATTATTCACATAAAACTTCATACACTTTATGAAAGTAAGAAGGATAAAGGTGAAATTCTGTCGATGTCCTCCGAGCCGAATTTCGGCCACAACAGCCAGTCCCAACGGCGGCGGCAGAAGGACAAATAAATATGAATGCCTTATAAATGAATTGATACATCACCAAGACGCCTATTTAATTTTAACTTTATTTATTCACGACAACAAGAATAATCAGACCCGTTCTCCAATAATTGTAACAATTATACAAGACAAAAGTAGTACAAAAACGATAACAGATAGTTAATAATGCTAGTTAAGCAGGATCCTTCATTATCTGTGAATATGTACGCATTACATAAAGTATCTATAGATTACAATACTTATACATTATTGGGTATTTTCTATGTATAATAAAAATATATAACTATGTAATATATTTTATTAAGTATATCAGTCATCTAGTACCCATAACACAAGCTCTGCTTAGCTTGGGACTAGATGACGTTGTGTGGATTGTCCAACATTATTTATTTATTTATGATTTATTTATACAACATAGAAAAACAAGATTAGGAAAAAAACATTGCACAAAACAAATTAAAATCAATAAAATAATAATAATTATCAGAAAACGAATCTGCAGTACACAGTACGGATACGTATAGCTAATTATATCCTGTCATTGTGGATATACTTATAATGCATATGTATATAATTATATTAATATTAATGGGTACCTTACCTACTAAGCTTCCCTTCCGTAGTTTGATATTGAGATTTTATTTATTTTTCTTTATTTATTCACAAAACCTTCAGATCTTAGAGATAGAAACCCTTCAGATCTTAGAAAATCTTCAGATCTTAGAAAACCTTCAGATCTTAGAGATTTTTCTTTATTTATTCACAAAACCTTCAGATCTTAGAGATAAACTTAACGAAACTTAAACAATTATAACCTACAGCCAATAAAGGATTTTAATTTTATTAGTTTAACTGACTATCACTAAATCTAGAAATATGACTTAAAAACGAAAACAAAGTTTAGTTATGTACATAAATGTTCTCTAAAATAATTTACATTCAAGTACAGTGTTCTATGTTCCATTCTATAATCTATTGAATTTAGTGTATTGAAAAAGCTACCAGGTACAGACAAATAGTATATATTCTATATTTAAAAAAAATGACGACCTTTACGATAAAATTGATACCGACGACGCAGTTATGTCAGTCCCAATACCAAACACCCTGTACTAGTTGTTTTTTTTTTAATTACTCCAGTCTGTTCCATTTTGTATTTCCTCTAAGAACCTTACTAACGTGTTTTTATCTATATTTTTTTGTTTTTGTTAGGGTTACGATCACATGCATAACATTCACCAGAGCAACGCAATATTGAGCAACCCCGCTGCGCGGCAGTAAAACCAAACGGAAGTTTCAAATATTTAGAAATGTACGTGAATACGTGAATTCATCATTGATAGACAAGCAATAGCAATTCCAGGTCCCATGGGTCCGGAACCCTTCGAAGATATCGCGCGGGACGGGGGTGAATTTGACACAATACATGTTGCAGGGAAATTGTGAAACTGGTCGTTTTGATATAATGTTAGTTGTATAGGACGGAAGGAAAATAACGGTACCTACCGAACTATACGATCTACTCTTATTACAAATTTGAAATTAACCAATAATTTGTCCGTCATAAATTCGCCACTAAATTGTGAAAATATCATAATCAACTTTATGGGCGG
Source organism: Eupithecia insigniata (assembly GCA_947859395.1). NCBI lineage: Eukaryota > Metazoa > Arthropoda > Insecta > Lepidoptera > Geometridae > Eupithecia > Eupithecia insigniata. The sequence continues at coordinate 6,060,314 of OX401999.1, read as the reverse complement.
TTTTTAAGGAAATTTGATGCCGCGATAGATTGTATCCTGGAGAAGGTAAAGTAAATATATGGAGTGTTTTAAAAACGATAAATCGCTTAAAATTCCTCAATAATGAAAATGGTTTGGAAATTACACACGGAAAACTTCGATAGCGCGATCAAATTTCGCAAGTGGGGATGTCTAATTAAATTTCGAGTCCAATTTAGTTTGATGTGAAGAGTGAAGGATGACACATGGATGGAATGGCGAATGAAAGGAGGCTTACATTGAAACACGAAATACGAAGTTTCGTTTGATGGATTGCACGAAACGAACACGGAACAACCTTACTACCGAACGTGCAAAAGTGCATTGCTTCGGACGCGTCACTAAATGACACATTTTGTATCACTAACAAATAAAATTTCAATCATTTTCATAGAAAGATTATCGAAAGATCGGATGGGTCAGCCTTCGTTTTACGCGATTCGGCATCCGTTAACTTTGTAATTTGTTTTCATAGTTAACCTCTCGTTTACGCCCTTTGCCATGGAAACTATATGTTAGGTACCAGTCATTGTGATAATTTGATTGTTTTCAAAAACCTATTAATAGACTTCGACTCCCTTTTACACTATTTTTAAGTTTTGCGGGATTTGATAAATACGAATCCCTTGGGAATAACATTTTTATGAGACTACTTCGGAATCATTTTCTAAGGAATAGTGATAGAATGTTCAAAATCGGTCGATAATTGGCGGAAAGATCGCGTAACAGACACACAAAAAACATACAGTCAAATCGAGAACTTCCTCTTTGAAGTCGGTTGAAAATATAGACCACAGTTCTAGTACAAAGATCACCGAACGAACCTAGTCCGTGTATTGTGCATATAGTACCTACGCAAGAGTTTCATTCACCACTCTTTTGAACGAAGTTGGGCATAGAAACTCTGACAGAAATCGACTTTTTTAAGTAGGTGTTACGCTACAAATTATTCAAAAATTCAATTATTCTCAGTATAATGCTGTATATAGTATAATACTGTGTAGTTTAGTATAGTATAATACTTATTCTGTGTGTTTCAGTATAGTATACTAATTATTCACAGTATAATACTGTGAAATGCCCCTAAAAAACTATACCCTCATTAAAAGCTCGGACTGGTAAAACACAGAATTGTTCCTGCGACATAGCCTTCGTCTATTTATCAGTAGAACCAGTAGAGCTATGTATCATTGAGTATTCACAACGTTATATTGTGACAGTTCAGTAGAATTGAATGGAACTATTGGCTGGGTTAGAATAGTACATTTACATAGGATGTGAACCTTTCCTTCCTTTACAATGAGTTTTGGTAGCATGAATTTACTATGTATCCACCTCAGATTACTTATAATTGAGTAGGCACTAGTGTTGTTTTGCTAACAATATATGTATAACATCCGAGGAAAAATCATTAGGTATTTGTAAGTAGGTACAGTCAGCAACGAAATTCCTTGAACACATCCAACTTTACAAAACATCTTAACACTAAACCGTTCCACAATTGAATGACAAGACTAAACTACAAAATTTTCTTGTTGTACGGTTACAAAAATACAATATTAACTTAGTAAAACGTTAGTTTAGTAAAATGTTCCGTTACTATTGGAAAATTGGTATTCCTAGATTTTTGTAACCGTACAGCGACGAGAAAATTTCGTTGTTTAGTCTTGTCACTTAATTGTGAAACGGATTAGCGTCGGTGTCCCCAGGGGCACTAGTCATAAACACACGTACATACTACACAACAAACACGCATACACACACACCACTGGTGTCTCCTGATGCCAAGACTCTTAAGAGACTGGTGTCCTCAGGAGACCTATTACTTCCGGTATATTGCCACACTAAAATATAATGTTACGTTAGCATAAATCTTTATAAATAAGCGTTTTTTATATTTATACATATAGGTACTGTTAATTTTATATAGTTTTGCTTAGAGTATATATAGACCTACGTAAGTTTAAGCTTTTGTATTATGTATTTATAGTTTGAATTGTTATAATGTATAAGAACCTAGTATTATTCTATATTAATCTTTTATTGTTATGTTGTAGGTATTTTTGCACCTCTAGAGGGTCGTGACGTGATTCGTGTGGTTCCCGCTGAAAACCAGCGTTGGGTGCATACATCAGTGTGTATCCAGCACAATGCTGAGCGGAGCCCCGTTTGCCTTGCGCTCTGCTACGCACAAAATCAAACCCACTAAACATTGTATTAAATATTTTAGAGTTATATTGTAGTAGTTCGTAAGTTAAATAAAAATCTTTCTTTCTTTCTTTCTTTCTAAAGACGTTTTGTGATGTTGGATCTGTTCATGGAATTTCGTTGCTGACTGTACTTACTTATATAAGCCACTAGGTGCTGCCCGCGCTTTCACCCGCGTTTTATCGGGATAGAAAGTAAACTATACATATGTTATTTCAAGTCCCAAACAACCTATACCAAATTTCAGCCCAATCAGTTCAGTAGTTTTGCGTGAAATAGGAACAAACATCCATTCTCACAAACTTTGACATTTATAATTAGTAGGATGTAGATAAAACTGTGTTTAAATGTCATGGCGTGTCGCATTGTTTTCACATTGTTGACACAGCGTGAACTGCAGGTTCTGGCCATCATCATGAACACGTTCTTGAAGACCAGGTCTTTATTCCTAAAATTTTGTGTATACCTCCCACCCAATTTAACAACTCCCCAGAGGTGGTGTGTCCAGAACCCAATGAATTACTTAAGGCACATAGTGATGCGACACTAGTGCCAGTTTTGTCTCCAATTATCGTTGTGGAAAAGAATTACCAGAAGTTCTCACCGCCAATTGAAAATACCCAGTATAAACTATTTTTCGACATCTCTGTAATAGTAAATGCTCTTGAACGCATTGTCTGCTGCTTGTATCGAAAAATAGTTTATAATGGGTATTATCAATTGGCGGTGAGAACTTCTGGTAATTCGTTTCGATAACTATAATATAAGAAAAAAATAAAGAATGGCGCTAGTGTCGCATCACTATGCACCTTAAGACCGATCTCCCACTTCCACACCCACTGCCAATTAAAGGCCGAGGCGTTATTAGGTTTTTTTCTTCAAATTAAGCCCGATTATTGAATTGAGGGGGGTACCTACTACCAAAACAAAGTTTAAGAATTAAGACCTGGTGTCTTCACGAACATGTTCGTGATGATGGACTGCTGAACCTGCAGTTCACGCAGTGTCAGCGAATTACCAATAATCCGATGTAAAATACGATATCAGCGGGACAGCGTGACATTTTCAATCACAAGACATGGTCAAGGTCGATTCCTTGGGTCTTTTGCTTAAGGTACCTCATCATCATCATCATCCTATATTACTCATAGGCCTCCCCAAATGAGCGCCATAGCACCCTGTCTTCAGCTTGTCGCATCTAGCATCTACCTGCAGTATTTCATAAGTCGTCATCCCACCTGGTCGGAGGGTATCCTACACTACGTTTGCCGAGTCGCTGTCTCCACTCAAGAACGTACACACACTTGAATATTGCATGGGGAGCTTAGACAATCTAACGCGCTAAGATAGGGAGCTATGTATATATATATATAATGAAAGTTTAATCTGTTTAGTTTTTCTTATTTTTATAATCAGTTTTTTGTTTTTTTTTCCTGCCAATTAGAGCGAAATAATCGCAGTGTGATTAAGCTCTTTAAATAAAGATTTTAAAAAAATGTATTGTATAATGTACAATAACGCTGAGCAGACGACATCGGAAAATTCTCCGGTGGTTTGGAGACAACCACATCCAGGTTATTTGGTTGTCTCCAAACCGCAGATTTAATACAGGAGGTATTCCCAGTGAAGTTGGGCTGTAGATGATAATGATGATGCTAATAACCCCCAAATAACTTTACAGCTGCCCCTTAATAAATAAATAAATAAAATTGAAGTGTCTGTTTGTAACATCAAAATAACAACTTTACTCAATGCATATGAAAACAATATAACACTATTTATAAAAATGTTGTATATTTGTCTGTATATCGGTCTGTCTAAGGAAACGGCTAGACTGATTTTGACGGATTTTTTTATTGCAGATAGCTGATGGTATAGGGTGTCACATGGGCAACTTTTATTTTAGAAAAATAATTAGGGTTCCGCATTACAAATTAAAATCTAAATTGTAGATTCTACGCGGGCGAAGCCGCAATCCCAGCTAGGCTACAATATAAAGTTATAACCATTTTCATCCCGGTCTCTATTATGCCTTAACGATACACCTAGCCTCTGATTGGTGGAAATAAAATAATCCTCAAATATACCTTACTCGTAAAACTGGTCAAGGTGAAAACTGATTTCTTTTTTACGGCCAAGGTAGTTAGCCCAAACTGACATAAGATACACCCGTAAACACAACTCTGCTAGAACCATAAAAAGATCAACCGAGCACTCAAACCTTGAAATAACCTTTTGGCGTTTGCAACCTAAGTACGTGATCAAAAGTTTTTGAACACACAATATTAAATTCGATTCCTGTATTACAAATTTACAATACGTATACTAGCTTCAGCTTGTGGCTTCCTTCTCCGGTATAGTGTCTACGTATCTCACTGCCGATCCGGTCAGCCGTTTAGACGTGAAGAGGAACAGACAGATAGACAGAATTACTGCTTTTCTAATATTAGTATGGATGGCATGTCTCGAATCTGCTGATGTTTTCACTTTTTCGTTATAAAAAGTGTTATAAAAAACAGACAATCTGAAAAAATAAAAACGTCAAGTGCGAGTTGGACTAGCGCACCGAGGGTTCCGTAATTATAAGACCTTGTTTCTTGTTATACCCTAATTCAGAAACCTGGATATTTTATGTAAACAAACAAATGTCACTGTCATAACAACAAGTCAGGGGTAAAAAAGAAGTTTTTACCATGGATCATTATTACTAGTAATGGCGCGTGATTTTGCTTGCGCGATAGATACCTACCTACCTAAATTTCCTACTTCAGAACACTGAAAAGTAGGTAGTTTCTAAGAAGATATCTATATAGGGCAGGTAGGTATAAGAAGATATCTATATATCTATATCAGGTTAGTTATACCATTTTCATATTTTTACAAAGGCTGAACGGTTCAGGGTAAAATTTTGCATGAATTAGGGTATATATATAGTTAGGTCAACGGGATGCAGGTACCCTATAGGTTTTGTGTACACGTGATTCCGTGGGAAATTTCAAAAAAATTGGACATGAATTGCAACTTTTTATTGCATTGACTTAGAAGTTTGATTGATGTACATATATCACGGCTCCAAGAAGTTACGGACCTGGATATTTGATGTTAATTTCAACTCGATAGCTCCACGTGTTTCTGAGAAAAGAGGGTTGACAGACGGACGGACAACAAAGTGATCCTATAAGGGTTCCGTTTTTCCTTTTGAGGTATTAACCCTTAAAACAAAATCAAGATAAAAAAGAATATCTGAGACTTCGACATTGAAAATCTTTGAAACATGTAAATTCTGCGAGCCAACGCATTGCAAAGTGAAATCTTTTTAGCAAAAGGCTTTTACTTTGCGTCGCTTTAGTAATGTACCTTTTAGTTACCTACCTACATAAGTAGATTATTGAAGTTAGCGGTTGTTCAGATACTTTTGCAACGGCAACCACGTAAATGTTAGATTTCACAGCCCATAACTGGGTCGAATAAATCCCTTTTTCACCAAATCGTCTGATCATTTTATGAAATCCGAATGAACAGCGAAAGCTTTGGGGATTCTATGGAAATCACAGTATTTTATTAGACTTTCAAGTTAACTGCTATTGGTAGAGAAGAAATTGGATTGTTAGCTGTTTTTTTTTAATCTACAAAATTAGTTTTCTGTCTTATAGAAATGGAATAGACTATTGTTATTATTGTCGACGCTAGATTTTTAATAAATAGGTATGTAGAGTTTGTTTTTGAGTAGGTATTATGGCGATTAAACAATAAAGGACGGATATAGTTATGAATCGTCATCATTTTCTTGCCCTTTTCCCACTTTGGTGGGGTCGGCACAACAGGTCTTCTACTTCCACTCGATTCTATCAGTTGTTATCTCTGTACTCACTTCTTTTTTACTCATGTCATCTTTCACACAGTCCATCCAACTTTTCTTAGGGCTACCTTTATAAAAGCTCGCGGATAAGCCAACACTGGACAGCAGGGGTATTTTAATTCGTCGGAAAGGCCTGCAGATGGTTTATCGGAAGCTTTTCACGAAGAACGCTATTTTAAAATATCGGATTCGAAAACTCTTGATATTCGAATGCGGATCCTTAATAGCAGAGTAATTAGGACTCCGTACGTCCTACGTATGTTATTCTAGACTGTTAATAAAACATAATGATTAAAAAGGCGATTTTTGAAATTACCTCTTCATGACACTTCTAATTTAAACATCAGTCAGTCAACAAACAGTCTCCGTAACTGCACAATTTCTTCACGCGGATTCGCTTCGGATACCTACATCGATCCGATACTTCGATCCGATACATCGATCCGATACGAAATCAAAATAGCATTCTAAGTATCCTCCGGAATCGAATTCGAATTCGAAGCCGACTTTTTTCAATAGGAAACGAATCGAATGAATTAAAATACCCCTGCTGGACTCGGACGGAGTGCGGAATCACACTAATATTATAAATGCGAAAGCTTGAATGTACGGGTGGATGTTTGTTACCTCTTCACGAAAAAACTACTGAACGATCGGGCAGCAATTTTGGAAAACATACTTACTGGTAATTAAAATAAATAAAAAACATACAATACATGTCTGTTTTGTCCTGCATTATTTATTTATATAGAGCATCATCTAGCCCCAATCTTAGCAGAGCTTGTGTTATGGGTGCTAGATGACTGATATACTTAACACAATATATTACACAGGTAGGTAGATATTTTGTATTATAAATAAAAAAAAAACAGAACACCCGAGACATATATTTGCAGATCGTCGTACAAACATGTGTCCCAGAAGTGTCGTGGGAATCGAACCCGCGACCTCCTACGTCGCAGGTGGATCTTCGCCCTCCGCGCCACATCGGTAGTCAATTAAAGTTCTAGGCCAATTAAAAAAAATATAAAAAAATATATCAAAAATTATCAATTATTTTAAGAAATTCCGCAATGGGTGATCCCTTACATCAGTGCAGCAGAAAGACAAAAATAGTGAAAGATGGCAAGACATCGTGAGGCGAAACACAACAGCCAACCAACAAGAATGTACATCATAACCACGACCACACTGACAAGAGTGTTACGACGAAGAAGAAGAAGAGTTCTAGGCCTGGAATCAAACATAGGCTACTTTTTATCCCATAAATCTTTACGCGTTTCCATAGAAACAACACATGCGAAGCCGCGTGCAGAAACTAGTAAACAATATAAAACTTTTTAAACTATCATGGTTATTTACATCACTAAAGTTAATAATGGGATATTTACCATGATTTTAGTTTTGAGTTCTCCTATATTTGGGCACAATTTCAGTTCGCAGTTTCGACTCAAATCATGGTTAATATCCCGTTATTAACTTTAGTGATGTAAATAACCATGGTAGTTTAAAAAGTTTTATATTGTTTACTAGTTTCTGCACGCTTTAATGTAAACAGGTATGTAGTAAACAATAATTTAACACCCTATTGAGCCCTAAAGGCTTACTTAGGGTAATGTAATGCCGGTCACCTAAGTAAATAATGATACTAATTGTTGAAAAAAACTTTACTGTTTAGAAAACATTATTATAAGTATTATTATAAAATAATGAGAAACAATGAGATCATTTTTTTTACAAAACATGGCACAAGGGACTTTAAAAAAAAGTACCTTTGACCGGCATCGCCTGACATAGCGGGCAATACTGGTCGGCAGGTTGACTATACCGGTCAGTTAGATTAACGGCACAAATCACTTATTAGTCTTTGGGCCCTCCCGATTATTCAGAATAGAATTGTCTCCAAATTGGCTCCATTTCACCTTAAATCTTTGACTACTAGCTCAATCTTTTAGATCCTAAAATTTTTAAAAACAGTAATATATGTATAAAAATTTAGACAATTGATTTTTTATAAAAACTCAAATCCGACTTCCGATTTCTTTATATTTACCATGTTTTCTCAATTGTTACGGGATAAATAGAAATCCCTCTAAAATAAAAAATTTATAGAGCCACTTACCTTGTATGGGGTGCGGTGCGTCGAGGCAGGGAACAATCACGAATCTTTGCATGTGTGAGGGCGCGTAAACGTAGTATTTTGCAAGAAAGTTTGGTGATCGGTATTGCCAACTGACCGGCATTCCCCGATATTACCCCTACCTAAGCGACAAGTGGACGCTTTTTACTTTCCTATTAGCCTTAGTCCTATAAGTATAACATGAATAAAGACAAGTCTTCTAAGAATTATCCAAGTTTCAAATGAAAACTTTCTGTTTAAGTTCTGCCTACTGTCTAAGAGCGCTCCAGGTATTTACTTAGATAAAATTTGAATGAGAAAAGTTTACCAACGACCTGGTAACTTATTCAAGTGGTAGCTTTTGAAATATTAAAGTATCATGCAATTGAATAAAAGCTATCATGCCTAGGTACATGCTTAATAGTGCACTCTCACTCACCTCACCTACCTAAACTAAAAATGGTGGTTCTTCTCATTTGTAAAAATTAAAGCACATTCACGTATGACATTACTTTTGCGCCACCCTGTATCAAGCAGGCAGGTACACCTAATGTTACGCATTGTATGAAATAAAACCTTTAGGCGCAGCTAGTTCATGTCTGTTAAAACACAAAAACGTGTCTTTCACAAGACATACAGATCTAACTAATGTTTGTAAGGAGCGTTGGCTACTAGACCTAATAGAACCTTTAAATGTTTGTACTGACGAAACAAATGGTAGAATACTCCATGAAATACATTTCCCTTCAGTGGTTTAAAATTTAAAAAAAAACCCGTATATTCAAAATGAATAATTCCACAATATATTTTGTAATATTTTTTATGAAATACATTTCCCTTCAGTGGTTTAAAATTTAAAAAAAAACCCGTATATTCAAAATGAATAATTCCACAATATATTTTGTAATATTTTTTTCAATGCTAACATTCGGTTCCCATAAAGTTGCCGCTAACAACCGTTCTTAATTAGTGCGTCGTAATCGTCATTCGTTCATGCTTTCACACCGCAGTTCGTGCCCATAGGATGGATTACTTTACATTACAATGTTTTAGGCCTAAGTATAACACATGAACATTTCCCAACAAAATCATTGTCTGCGGTACAAACAAGTACTCTGTCGGTGGAAAAAAGACAGAAATGGCAATTAACTCACTAAATAGACTCACTTCATACCCTCTACAAAATGAGAAACAATGACCTTGGATACGAAAAACTGCTGAGATCTCGAATCTAGTCGTAGTAGCTTCGCACAACTTTGTATTCTACCACGAGAGACCAGTCTACTTCATTTTTAGGGTTCCATACCTGAAAAGGAAAAGGGAACCCTTAGAGGATCATTTTGTTGTCCGTTCGTCTGTCGTCAACCCTCTTTTCTCAAGAACTCGTGGAGTTATCGAGTTGAAATTATCATATACTCAGGTCTGTAACCTCTTGGAGCCGTGATATAAATCAAACTTATATGTTAACGCAATCAAAAGTTAAAGGCGTTTAAGCCCATTTTTTAAAAATTTCCACGTAAATCACATACACAAAAAATATAATACTTCCCGTTGACCACACTGTGGAACGTTGTGGAATTTGGCAAGAAGCAAGGTCATATAGCGTAACTAAAGGGGAAAATCCGTACACCGTGAATTCGTAGTTTATTCACATAAAAAATAATATTTTAAAATAATATAAATAATAAAAATAATACATTGATTCTCACCAAAATAATAAAAATAATACATTGATTCTCACCATGGACCGAAAACCTGTAGGATACTTCCCATTGAACTAGAATCATGAAATTTGGCAAGAAGCAAGGCCTTATAATTATGGAACCCTTGGTGCATGAGTCCAACTCACACGACGTTTTTATTACATAAAGCTTCTGAATTTGAAAATTGCTCTAACCACAACCACAACAGACGTTAGCTCTAAAATCGTTTGTTACTCATTGTTTTCAAATTCAAAAGCACTCGCTTCCACTTGAAATTGAACATGGAACAATATTTTAGTGCCAACATGTGCAAAATAACTAACGCTACGGTCAGACGTCCATACAATTAGATAAAATTAATGAATGTAGGCGTTTCGAGTAACGAGGTGAGGTAAAAGCTCGTGATTTTAACATCATTCAGCTTTATTTAGTTTTATATGCATCAGAAAATTTCTAGAGCATTTCAGGAGATTTTCCTGTTTGCAAAGTTTAATTTATATGAATGTTTGAAGCTTTTTAATAGGTATACTAAGCTACAAAATGCATAATAGCTAAATTGAGCCTAGGGTACCAACGCAAGCGAACCCACACTACGGACAACCAAATATGTTCGCAGTGTTCACATAAATGCTAACCTTTGTACTTAGTACATAGGTATTTCAGTAGAAATGAAATTGTCGTCGGTCGACCATAAAATAAGACTGTTATTTCAGATAGGTCGACTCGAGTTTCCTTCCCGAACATAATTTTAACGAGAATCTTCAAATAAAATTTCGTTCATCTTTATACTCGTATTATGTGCACGAGAAACAAAGAACTTGCAACACTTGCAACAGATTGTTGAAAATTGTAGAATAGGTACATATCTATAAGAAATATACATGAACGCAGATAGAGCGGTATGTACTCGTAAGACAAACGCAAAAATCGACCCTTTATTATAAAAAATTCTTTTCAATTCAATTTCAATTTATTTATTTAATTAGAACGATTATAAAAACCACTTACACTAACTAATTAAAATTAAGTAATACAATAAAAATACAAAAATCGCATAAAGTCAAATTAAATCTAGATTAAGCCAATGCAAATTAAAACAAAATGAATTCAATATAAAATAATACAATTAAAAATTTAAAATAAATATTCAGCAATAGTAGGTACAAAAACTAGCTGTACCCGTGGCTTCGCCCCCGTTTAATTTTTATTTTTGCGCGTACCTAACTTAGTTATTGTCCGGACGGAGACAAATCAAAAATCATTAAAATCGTTCTCGAATTATAGTGGTGTAAATAACACGACTGTTTTATATAGATAGGTAAGATAATGTAAGTAGTACCTAATGAATAAAAAACTAAACGATTACTACCTCCTTACTTTACTTAATCTCATAATATTGAATAAAGTCGCGGAGTTGGTCGTCAGTCGTCATTCTTTGGTTTCCAGCCCCAGCGCTCCCTAGTCGGGACTCATACCTCACCCAATTAGCTGTAATAGGGTGTAGGGAGGTTTGACGTAACCAATCCAGACACCTGTCAGCTGACATATCTATCTAGTACGAATAAATTGAGCGAATAATCTCATTAGTTTTGCTCTTTATGAGTGACTTTATTAGGGTAACTAGGAATATTTAGAGATTTATGGAGGTAACATGTGTGATTGTAATGGCAATTGCGAGTTAGGACTGTTATGCCTATTTTATAGAATCGTTCCTTTTGTTTATTTCCGGTGCCTGCCTACCTACTTAAATTAAGAAATAAAAAAGGTTAGATAGATAAAATAAACAAATTTTATTTATTAGACACGACACAATATTCAGTCTCACAATTCTATGTACAAATAATTCAAACTGGGCACAATATAACCTATCTGTAGTTGTAGCTCGGTGCGGGATATGAGGGCTTCGAGTATTCCACAGGCTTCGCTTCAGGACAATCCTCCCACAACCACCACACGGTAATCAGGACCTCCACGTTGATCAAGATCAGTGCGACGACAGGAATGGCCAGCTTGCTTATCAACGCTTTCAATCCACCTTTGGCAACCAAAAGCGGCTTCAATATACCTTCAAAAAGTAGGTCCTTTATTCCGCCTAGTTCTAGACCTTTCCCGGATCCGAATAAAGATAGTAATCCGACGAGGCCGTTGAGTTTACCCGCTATTTTACCGGTCACTGGCTTGATTAGTTCTGATAAGTCGGGCTTTAGAAGATCCTTTGTTGGTGATTCGGGATGCTCTGCTGGTGGTGTATAGGTTGATGAAGGTGGAGAGTACGGGGTAGAGGAAGCTGGAGCAGTGTAGCTCGGTCGTGGCGGCGTGTAGCTATACGGCGACTGAGGGTAAGGTGCATGAGGATATTCGTATCCATTCTTGACAGCTCGAAGATCTTCCTCCAAACGTTTGTCGCTCCGTGTCTCCATTACATCTTTCGTCATTTGTTCGTCTTGCTTCGAAGAGTGGGAATGAGGTGCACTGGTGTGGATCATCTTCTGAACGTCTTGAGCCACCATACGTTGCTGTGAATTTCCATTTTCTTGGTTAAAACGCTCTTTAATCCTGCGTTCTTGTAGCTCTTGTTGCGATGGCATTATTTGCTGATGGGATGCTGTGGTTTCCTGCGAAGGTAAATGATCCATCGTAATTTGCGTGGTCCGATCTTGCTGCATTGGTTCTGGAGGCAGAATACGCTGCTCCGATATTGTACTCTCTTGTGGCGTCATGTATTCCTGCGACTCCGTTGATTCATGGGGCAGAAAGTGTTGTTGCGGCACTAAACGCCTTTCATGAATCATGCTGTCTTCAGGCATCATGCGTCCCTGGTAGTAAAGTTCTTCCGGAATCCTTTCCACTGGCGTAATATGATCATGCGGCAACATGATTCCTTGTTGAATAGTTCCAGAAGCAGGATGGAACTGTGCTTGGATGAAAGGATGAGCGCCCCTCGAAAGCATAGGTGGCGATTGAAGAAACATCATGGGGTCTGCAGAACCACAAAATGTCAACTGAACTGAAAATAAATTCAGCAGGACCGCAAAAACTGTGTGAGTTCTATCCATGACGGCTGTGTATAAAGTAAAACTTTCATACGTGATACGTATTTATAAAATCTAATCAAAATGCAACCTATCATTTTTACAACAGTTTGGCTTAAAAATATCTGGGTCGCGACGCGATACTAAACCGCACCGCCCTACATAGGTTCACGTATGTTGGTAAACATTACTGTCAGCTTATATCGATTCCGGAACTACACTCTAGCGACATACACTCTGCGACTTTATCTCCGGCTAAAATCGTCAACAAACTTTTAGCGAACAAATTGTCCTCTTCGATATCGTCGATAAATGCGAATGTAGCGGCCGCTCCCAAGTTGCTACCCCACCCGTTGTAAGTCGCCCTCTGTATAACGCACGCTATCCTTGGCGAACAGTCCGTGATAATCCTCGATTTATGACCTTTCTTCTTTTTCTTCTTGAAGTACTTTATCATCTTAGTTATCATTGGCCATAAGAGGAACGCTTTCAATCCCATCTTTATGAGGAACACAAACACTAAAGGCATGAATAGTAGTTTCCCAGCAAGGACTTTCAAGACCAATATAACAGCGGCTGAAATCATTATTTTGGCAGCACTTCCCAGGACATTTGCGAATGATGACAAAGAATCCGACTTCGGGCATGACACGTAGTTATCGGATTCGGAATAGATTTTTCGGATAGGGTCCGGATAATTAGATGCACTGGTGAATAAATCCAGGAATGGCAAGGGCGGTGAGCGCACTGGAGACATGGACGTGCTCATGGACTGTTCTTGAGCACTCGTCTTCAACGCCGCGAAAAGTAAAGCGAGGGCCACAAACATAGTTCACGAACTGTTCCACTTGAAATAGTTCATTACATTTAATACCTCGCCCATGAAATTCAAATTTCAAGTTTTAATGTGCGGGACAAATAATTGCCTCTGTAATCTAGCTAGAGCAACGGTATAGGGGTCAAGTCATTTAATTTTTAGATCAACACTTTTCCGGTGAAAGTTATAACAAATTAAATAGGTGAATTAATTTTCTGAGATCAAAAGAGAATGAAGAGCATTCAAAAATATGCTACAAATTAGAATTTAGAACATCAACATTTGATTTTAGAACACCAATTTAAAATTTATTTATTGTTATCCAAGCATTCTTTTAAAATTTATACCAACATAATAAAACAATTCTAAAAAAATTCAGTTTATCCGGTAGAATGCAATCTCTATGTCAAAACTCACGAAAATGGCGGCAAAGGAAAAAAACGCGACGTACCTAAACAAAACATTTTAGTATTATGTTTGCTTCGAATAAATTCCGATTTTTAGAGATAGGTAATTTTGAATCAGAATAGGTAATTTTGGTGGTTGTTATTATGAGAAATATGCACAGACAAGGAAAAGCTTGGGATAGCTTCAATAGCAGTAAATCTGATACAAATATTATCCCGCCATGGTGCTCATCAGGTAAAACTAATTTTTTAGCAATGCTGCCAGGGCCTTATTTTATTTACAATACATTCAGAAAGGTAAACAAAACTCCTACTTAATTAGACAATGTAGGTAGTAGTGATTTTATGTTCTGATTGTGCATATATTAGTTCAATTAGGCCTAAGTAGCTAGAATATTACCTGAACCGGAGCAATAAAAGCAAGCAAAGGCAAAGTTTAGGTAACGCTCAACTGGGCCAACAGAGCTGAGTTTAGATTAACTGATTTTAGCCAGAATGACTAACTTAATGAGTCGAACGCGATTCATTTAAACTTCCTGGCTAGCGTTCAGAGAACCATTTGAAACATTCCGGGACTTTGCGGGTAGTGATTTAGTTATATGATGAACTAAACTAAGAATGAACTAGGTAAATAAAGACGACCTCCGTGGCGCTGCGGGCTAAGATCCGCCTGCGACGCTCCTGCGTCCCCGACCTCCTGGTCGGGGGTTCGATTCCCGCCTCGGAACAATAGTCTTGCAGATATTTGTTCCGCGTGTTCTAAGTGTTTTATATGTATAATTAAAAATTTAACTGCGTATGCAATTTATTTCAATATCATTTATTTATAATTATTTTCTCTATTTTTCTCTATGTTTATTACCGATAACAGCGAGATGATGCTGTGTCGATTGTCCAGGATTATAAACTCTATTTCAATCATCATCGCCAAGCCAAACGACATTTACTGCTCGACATCAGGCCTGCTGCTTACATCGACACAATTACAATAATTTCAATAAATACAAAAATATAGGCGAGGTTACCTAGTTTGAGTAACATGGAGATAACTTGGACGCGAAAACTGGCCCAGGAAATTAGAGGGACACAAACAGGAGGCATCCAGCGGTTGTAGAAGGCCGGCTACTGATGATTATGATGACGAGTTCTTACGACCTGCATTCAGAGGAATTACAGATTTAAACTTTGTGGCGAAGATCCTCCTCCCGAAATTATCGCAACTTAGAAAACATGAACATATGTACATATATAAATATGCTAGTTTCCTTGAAAATTAGTCTCGTAGGAACACGTGATTGTAAATTAACACAATAGTAAAAGATAATTTTAAAGTTTGCGCCTATTTCCGCATCTCAATGAGCAGTTCTAACTGCATAAAAGCCAACTACAATGCTAAAATCTGCAATAATAATATTATAATCTGGCAGTCCGACCCAAAAACAGATTTGGCGCGTCAGAACAGCTTGCATAATGCAATTGGAGCGTGCTACCACCTGCCATACCGTGAATAATGACTAGACCGCCGCAAATATCAAACGAACTCTATTAAACCGACTAATTGAGATCAGCCTCATTTTAAATGACCCCGTTTCTACCCTGATGGGTAGAAAGAGGTTCTTTCTTTCTTTCTTTCTCTTTTCTGATATTCTTGATATACCTTCTATGTATTCGGTAGTCTTTATGGTAACATCGTAAGTACCGCCAAATCAGACACTTAGTATGTTTCAACTATCATACATAAGTGACGAATTTTGGACAGAATTTCATTGAAAACTGTTACAATATCGCGATTTGAGACATGATTAAATTTGAGTTGCATTTGAGTAGTCGGGCGTAAGACTTACTACATAATATGTATCTACAATATAAATTCAACATATTGACTCAACATTGAGTCTTTGTCTACCTTGAGGCCATCAATGATAATGGTAGTAACATCAATAAATGAGTTTAAATTTTGTATGGAAGGTGACCATAACATTTGTTTTTATTTTCAAAATCGCGGCGCACAATACAATATTTATATTTGGATAGGACACTTATAAAAGTAATTTATTTTATGTACGTATCAATCATAGGTTTTATCTCAGAAATGCTTCAGGAAATTATGATATATCATTTTTTTATTTCTCTGTCTTAAATCTAAAACTTTCCAGGTGCGCCGCGATTTTGAAAAACAAAACAGTGTGCGGTAATCAACATAAGGGCCAATCTTCAAATCCCTTTCTTAAGAGCATATCCTGTCCCACTACTGGCAAAGGATCCTCAATAAAAGTTTTCTATCATTGCGTCGTGCTTGTGACGACATCAATAAAATACACAACTGTCTAATGAGTACCTAAATCTTTCTATCTACGGTCTGGAACTTTTACTTTATACTTTGTTAAATCACAACAATAGAAACTGTCTCAAAATCCATCATCATTCATCATAACATAACATACCTAAGTATTCAGGTCCTACTTCGTTTTATAACAAAAAACTTTCAGGAAGGTAATTCAGGTCATTCTCATTTCCATGCAAAATAATTAAGGCACTAGAATTGTGCTTTGTCAAAGTTTAGGTACACATTTGCAGCTGCTTTGTGACAATTGCAAAAATGTGTGTTATTTTCCGTGTTAGTTAAGTACATTTATGTTAATTTTCTTACTTGCTTACGTAAAAACATATCACTGACAAAATTACGTTGCTAAGTACACAATACGTTAAATTACCTCAATCATGATCATTGATTATAAATTTACTGAAATAGCAGAAATTATCTTGTCATTTCAAGCCGACCTCAATATCAAATGCGTAAGATAATTTACACAAGGTCACATTCTCTGTATCTCAGCAATATTCAAAGTTGAAGGTAGAGTCGATATTAGCACACTCAAGAGTTTTGGGTAAATGTAGGTTAGCTTTATCAGCTGAGCACCACTTACTAAGGTTACGTTTACGTTACACCTTTTACGTTAGAATCTACGTTCTACTATGGTTCTACCACTTGAGATCAATTTAGTAAGAAACTCTTTGCCATAATAGAAAGAAAGGTATCTAACATATCTGGGGTGGATGGGCGTGTAAAACCTAATTCAAACTCGTACCGTATGTAACCTTTCCGAATAACCAACACAAGATTAACATACACCCCCTTTACATCATTAATTAGTGCAATCTCGTTACACGGCAAGCAAATTACACTGCTCAGGTAGCCGTCCATTTACTAAGCTCCATAAATAAACCGGCAAGTGCGAGTCGACTCGCTGGTGGTTCTGTTCCATATTTGATATACTTTTGCAAAAGAAACAAGAGAAATCCTAAAAACATAAATTAACTGCCTACGAAGTTTTTATATCTCTGAAACTATTTGGAATTTTTGAATGGAAATTTTTCACTTTTTCAAAATTATCTTCCTTTAACAACTAAAGGAAGATAATTTTGAAAAAGTGAAAAATGTCCATTGAGGATTAACTTTAGTTAACAGACAGCAGTATAGACGTCCCCCTTAAGATTAATCGTTTCGTGTTGGCGCAAGATTATTATTTTTTGTATAGTTTTGTTTATTTTTATTTGCCGCAAAACGTAATTCAGTTTCTATAAAACCAACTTCGCTTCAATTGCATTTGGGAATATGAATTTTTAGCCCAGAATCTCTTATTTTCCCAAATGCCTCAAATATACCAGTAAATCAAAGTTAGTTTTTCATAAGTAAATAGAAAAATGCATAAGTAAATAGAAAATTGATTTTCGGGAAATGAATATTCCGTTACTTTTATTCCTTTTAGAACGCAGTGGCAATAGATATAAATAAGAATTTCAACTGTCTACCATTTACGTACAGAAACAAAGCATTGACAAACGCCGCGTTAGTAAAAAATAGTAAAAAACACTTGTTGTATGGGAGCCCCTTTAAGTTAATATTTCTTTATTATTTATTATATATATATAACGGCAAAATAAATAAACACTGTGAAAATTTTAACTGTCTACCTTTTACGGTTTATGAGATACAGCCCTCTGACAGACGGACAGACAGACAGCCAAAACTTAGAAATAGAGTTCCCGTTTTTACCCTCTGTGTACGGAAGCCTATAAAGTAATAAACTACCCTTTGTGTGAAGAAGTGAAACTCGATCTTTACGCGCTTTACCGTTATTTGTTGTACTATAAACACAACCTCATCAATTGGATAATTGAATTTTCCGCCCTAATTTCATTTCAAATTACAACTGATCTTCTTAATGTCAAACCGGAGAGAAGACTTTCGAGAGATTGGAAACTATAATAAAAATAGAATACTATTACAATCCAAGGAAATGAATTAGGTAAAGGTACTATCTAAGTTCTCAATCTCACACCAACTTATCGGTCTTTCATATCCATCCGCCTTTACTATTTCCGCAATTTTTACCATTTCAGGAAAAGTCTCTCGGAGAAAACTGGTGCCGAAGTGCGAAATAAAATCCTCATATCCGTTACGCGAAAACATCTGGGAGTACCTGAACGACGGTGAAAACTTTAAGAGTGGGAAAAGGCGCAGAAAAGTCAGTAAACACAAGAAAGGAAAAACTAAGCTTGCTGGGATAGTGTTTTTGTTGATGCTCGCAGGATTTTTGGGTAGGTTTCTTTGATTATTGCTTGGGTATGATAAGTAAAGACAAAATATAATAATAAAAGTTCATTCCACTTGATGGACTAACGACATTGTACCTAGGGGTCGCAGTTAATACTAACGTTCTTATGGCACTGCGACACTTGAGGCACAGTCATGGAACAAAGCCCTTGCTAATTGGTGCAGTAGAGTTAACGACAAAAATGTATACCTATTAAAAATTGATCTTGCTCAACGGTTCTCGTCGTTTTTTGTAACCTAATAGAAAATTGAATTAAAAGCACATAAATCCACCGATGCGAACAAGCTTCAAATATGCGCTTAAGCTCATTTTTCTAAACTCATTTTTCTAAATTTTTTATCTTTTTCGGCAAGCATGCCGCAAGCTACAATCGAGTAACCCAGGAGCCGTCTGTTATCTGATGCCGTCAATATAAAATGCATCTAAATATTACGGGTTAAAGTCAATTTTGATTGCACACACATATTTGTGCCGTGTGGCCGTGGCTGTGCAGGTGCTCCTTGGAGTATTTATTTTCCTTGGGCAGGTGTGTGGTCAAGATCTGCGACAACCTAATGACGATACGGGTACAAATACTTAGAAAACCTTTATTTTGTAAATAATGAATTCACAGATGCCTTCAATCCTATTAAGTAATATTATAAATGTCAAAGTTTGTGAGCATGGATGTATGGATGTTTGTTCCTCTTTCACGCAAAAACTACTGAACTGACTGGGCTGAAATTTCGTATGGGTGTAGTTTGGGACCTGGCATAACATAGGCTATTTTTTATCCCGAAAAAACGAGGGCGAAGGCGCGAGCAGCAGCTAGTTATACTTAATTATGCCTTCTGAAATTGAGCTATCATTTACAGCCTTAAAAAAGGTATGATTGCAAAATTGGTCTTAATTTTAAATCGAAAACTGATCTAGAGATTATTTAAAATCCCCAAGTTGAACTTAAATTTCTTAATTATTTTCAGTGTATCTCTGGAGGTTCGGAGCGATACCAGCGACGCTCAATTTGATGGATGAATTAATCTCAAGAACGAAATTATTATCGCTCGGTAAGGGTGTTTAGATTTTGATAAAGTTAGGTCGATCTCAGGTCGTGCCGTACTTGGCACTTGTTATTTCGGCTAAATAGGTATGGTCGCGTCATGGTTTAATAGCGCTCGCCTTGAAATGCAAAAGTCTATTTTTAGATTTTTACACCGTTTTACACCGGCGCAGAACCCCCTCCACTTTCTTCGAGCGCTATTAAACCGTGACGAGACGTGTACCTATATTTTCTATTTTTGGGGTTCCGTATTCAAAGGGTGCCAATGGGAGTCAGGTTCCTATTACTAAAAGTAATAGCCTTAAGGCTCCGTCTTTCCGTCCGCGCGTCCTCCGTCTGTGTGCGGGCTCTATCTCAAGAAAGTTAAAATTCCGACTTAGCGTGGTTACCTGACCCAAACTAGCGTTGCCACCTATTTTATCGTATACCTTTAACAAAGGAATTTTGAAAAATCTCTAGGCCCGTTTGTGATACCAAGATAAGCTTTTTTTTAATGCCTGCGTAATAATTTTATTTTGTATAGCTTAGGAAGAGATGCGATGTTGCACTTTTTTACCACTAGTCTGTCGGTATCGTTTAACATTGCGAAAAATCACAGACTTGGGAACAAGACAATATTTTATATCGTTCTAGTTTATTTTTGCGTTCCTCTAAATTTGCCCCTGAGTGTATGTAGATATACGTAAATAGAGTAAAAGACCTCACACTAACTTGAGCTATTCCCAAATTTATAAAGTAAGAAAATAGATTCTTAAACCTATTATTACATAACCTATACAAAAAAACTCGCTTGTAATAGCTAATCTACCAGAATCCCCAACATAATGAAGAACTGAAAAAGCTCAGGCAACTTTTCCCGGCTGTATTTTAGGAAAAAACATGAAATTTGTTTCGTCTGGCCGCATTTTCACTGTATTCCGGACTTTGTCAAACCAGTTACATTACCTAATATGTGGCAATACTATTGTACATGACGTCAGTAACAACAATTACCTTATTGTAGGAAATACTCTATATAAATATATATAAAAATTAACCCCTATTTCTCCTGGTCACCCTATAACTTGAGAACGGCTTTACCGATTTCATTCATATTTTTTTTTATGTTTTCAAACACTTCGTAGGAGGTTCTTACATTAAAAAAAATAAGAAATTTGCGCAGTAACTTAGAAAATTGAAGAAAATTCTACGACTACCTTTTTTATATACTTTTTTAATGTAACCTTAGTTACATATTATTTTATATTGTTTTGCAAATTGTTGAATAATTTAGCTCCCTCGAATAATATTATTTTTTTACCATAATTAGTGCGTGTTTTAGGTAATTTTAATTTTAGTTTATTTCTGAAATTGTATTTATAAGAGCTTGTGAGTCACATCTACATCATCTGCATCTTCATAGCTTCACATCTTATGACTATAAATAATACTTATACACCCAGCCTCGGTGACAAATACCTAAAGTGCAGATCATGCAAACATTAGTCCCGTGCGAGAATCGAAACCGCAATCTCCTGCGTCGCAGATAGAACTTCGCCAACGAAAGTGCCGAAAGTTTCTAATTCGAATAAAATTTGTACGTGCGTTAGCTACAATAAAACTACACTTGATTTAAACTCGAATCCCTTCATTGAGTCTATGACACAAGTTGAATAAGTATTGTTTAATAGCTGCTGCCCGCGCCTTCGCCCGCGTTTTATCGGAATAAAAATAGCCTATATGTTATTCTAGGTCCCAAACGATACCCATACAAATTTCAGCACAATCAGTTCAGTAGTTTTTGCGTGAAAGAAGAACAAATATCCATACATCCATCAATACAAACTATAACATTTATAATATTAGTAGGATGATTTATTTAAGTATTATATTTAGGAACAACAAACGACTACATTAAACTTATTATTATATTTGTGTTAGTACTTTACTGTATAAAGATGAGCGATATTCACAATGTAGCCCACAGCGCTAACCACATACCTAAATGCGTTTTATTCTCCTAAAGATATCAAGTGTTTGATAGGTAACAAAATTATGTTTCAAATGACCTTATCTATGTACATATATATGATGAAATATACAGCAATCCCTAGTTCATTGTACAAAAATTGTAAAAATTAGTCTTGAATGACATGAAGCGATTCCAATTTAAAGCTCGCAACTAATAAAAACGTTACTCGAGCTTTTCTCCAGTTATAGGTACCTATTGGAACTGTTTTCTTCGAATGCTTGTAGGTATACCGGTAAACCTAAGCAGGCACCGACTATGGATTTGTTTTGATTGTAATTTTAGTGCTATTTTTCTAGTAGACTGGAAGCCATCAGTCGGCGAAGAATGCTGTCATAAGATGAGATATTTGGCGTTGGAACTTTCTCGAGCTGAACATAATCTGAGGTAAAACTTAGGAAAACAATATACGAAGAGTAGTCTCTTATTAATAAGGCTTATGAATAGAATCTGATTAACTTGGAAAAGACTGATACGCTGATATATTTCAGACTGGTCGCAGTCTGATAATTAGTACCGTAGTAAGTATTACATTCGCGTGGACTTTAGTAATACTAATACCCCAAGTCCTCAGCCTGAGGGCTGGAAAAATGTGGACACGCAAAGCTAGAGACCGAGACTACTGGAGATCCTTGGAGAAGGCATACACCGCTGAAGGCGGTCCATACCACTAAGAAATTGACACCAAAAACATAATACTGACTAAGAATAATTCTATTTAATTTCATGATACACCTGACATCTACATACCTATTCAAAAATTTCTTATCAATTTCATAACTCTTGTGTACTTTCTCAATTGAACCATATAATTTCTTATAAAGAATATGTTTTAAAAATGTTTCTTTTACAGTATTGTGATATGGAAATAAAGCTCTTTTTATTTTTTTTATTTTAATACCTCAAGTAATATTGGTTTAATTTCAGCCTCGTAGCTTTTCTGGTTCCTGAGATTTCATGATACTTGTGAGGTACCTACGCAAAACATCAGTAATAGCCAGGCTAAACGCTCAAACATTTGTACATGCAGATTGCACAAACACAGTTTGCGCAAGCAAGATAAACGGGCCACACGCTCCATCATGCTTGCACACACCGGCTTGCGCAAGCAAGATGGAGCCTGTTTGTGCAACCTGCATGCACAAATGTTTGAGCGTGTAGCCGGGCTATAAGACAAATTAAATAGGTTGAAATCGGTTAAATCATCACGAAATGACCGTGACATGCTTTTAATAAATTGATTTTGTGCATATTCTACACAACTCAGCATTTCAGTTAGCATTTACGTTTTGCTTATTCTGTTATACCTACCTATAACTAACCTACTTTCAAATACATAATCTTTGCCTTCACATCTTATGACCTGTCCATGTTTGCTTATGTTATTTATGACCTACACTACAATACTTATAATAAACTACTTAGGTTTCTATCAATAGAAATACGCCTTAAAAAATTAAAATAATGCTTGTCACAGCCCCGAGCTAAGCCGAGCTTGTGTTATGGCTATATATGTAGGTACATCATCATCATATCAGCCCATACACGTCCACTACTGGACATAGACTATACGACGACTCCACAAATAGCTGTCCTGAACAGCCTCCATCCATCGACTCCCTACGACCGCTACAATGATCGATATACATAATACAATTATATTAGGTAGGAATCATATAGATAGATATTTTTATGATGGACTCCCGAGATAATATTTTCAGATCCTGCAACCTACTGCGTCGCAGGCGGACCTTCGCCCGCCGCGCCACATTGGTCGTCAATAGTAACGAATACTTTATCTCTCAGCAATTGAAACCTTTTTGAGGGTGCTCCACTTTCTGCCTATTCTAATTCATTCTAATTCTAATTCATCGTAATTACCGAAAAAACCTACCCCACTTAGATAGGTAGGTATTTCAGATTAGTAAGTATATAGTACCTACTGCCAGCGACTTTGCTCGTGTTAGCATAAAACATTATCATGTCATCAAGGTATAACTCAGTTCTCCGTTAAAGAGAACTTTCCATGGTGTTTCCATGTCAAACTACCTACCTTCTACATAAGACTTTACCTAACCTTAAACCGAATAGTTCCAAACCTCACCAGAAAAACCAATTATTATCTCCACAATATACCTAGCATTTCATAAAAACAAAGTGTACCAAAATTTTTTGTTCATCTTCAAAAATTTATAATAATTATCGACAATCTTATAATAATGTCTTTGTATTAAATTCTAATAAGATTCTCATGATTTCTCCGAAATCAACTTCTGTAAAGAAATTACCTCCAACATTCTCGCTATTGAAAACAGTGACACGTAAAGGGAATAAAGCTTCCATTTCTTGTGAATCAAACGAGCCGTTTAATTCAATGCCTACCTAATGGCGGCAAGGTACCTTCACACTCGCAACGTCTCAGGCGCTCGTTCTCTGAACTAAGTCACCATGAACACATTGTACACACTTGTTGTCGCTCTCGTTTGACTCGCGAGGCCCAACGAGGTACTTAGACTAAGGCCAAAATATCGACAAGCGGCCGAGACAATGAGAGCCTACGAGGGCCATGAGACGAGACGCGCACCGTGTACGAGTAGCTACGGAGGGCAGCATCATTTGGTAACTCCTTAACGTTTACACTTCTATGGCTACAGGGTTACCAGTTGCTGATGCCTTCTGTAAATAAATACTCATGCTCGGCCTGTCTCGGGGTGTCTCGGTGAGTGTGTAGATACTACCGGCATAATAAACTACTATTACAGAAACTCGCGTCGACTGCGGCGGGCGACGCAAAACCAGCCGGGTATGTTACAGTTTAATTAATTTCCATCTAATGATTCCTTCGTATGAATGGCTTAGGCCACAAACCCACTGTGGCCTGTGCAGGGTTGCGTAGTAATTGTACAGTAGAGTATGAATCCTACTAATATTATAAACTAGCTGCTGCCCGCGCCTTCGCCCGCGTTTTATCGGGATAAAAATCTATATGTTATTCCAGGTTCCAAACTATACCCATACCAAATTTCAGCCTAATCGGTTCAGTAGTGTTTGCGTGAAAGAGTAACAAATATCCATACATCCATCCATACAAACTTTTGACATTTATAATATTAGTAGGATAGGATGCGAAACTGTTTGTTTGTCCTTCCTTCACGCCTTAACTAAGCAACCAATCGACTTGATTTTTAGCATGGAGTTAGTTGAAAGGATGGAGAGGACATAGGCTACATTTTGTCCTGGTAGAACATCAAATTCCCATGAGAGATTCACAGGAAAAAATACCTCTGTATCCCCAATGTGAAATTCTAATTTAACGCGGGTGAAACCGCGGGGAACAGCTAGTATTCTAATAAAATACTTGATTGATTGCTGAAAATATCACATTATTTTTAACTACCTAATAGCCCGGCTACACGCTCAAACACTTGTGCATGCAGCTAGTATTAGGTAAGAACCTACCTAATACTAGAAGAGGTTCACGTTTGAATGGTTTTTGATGCCTTGATGAAAAAACCAGTCAACAATACAATTATAATTTTAGGAACCTAATTTCAACAAAACAACATCAGTTTCAGAACCTCACACCGACAGAGTTTACATCAAAGGTGCTGTAGCCACAAGGGGCAGCAATACTAAAGAATGGGGAAGCCGTGTCGCTTTGTGGGGCATAGTGCCATTGTGGAAAGCGGCTCCGCCACCAAACACTGTGCTCTCGTTAAGAACCCCTACGCCTGCAGATTGCTGGCCTTTCACGTAAGTTTTTTACAACTAATTTTATTGAGTACCTAGTATATTATTATTATATAAGAACAATGTAATGTTACCATCTAGTTATATAACAATAAATTCATTTATCATTTAGTAAGTAGGGTAAACGGATCAAATGATAAAAAAAGCCGAGCTTTAGGCCCTGTACTGCTCAAACACAACATGTTATGTTTGACGTTTAGTATTTGAATAATGGATGACCTTATGATTACGGCATTGAACACTCTGAATGGGATAGCACATCCCACCTATATGGGTTTATTTATTGAAGTATACCTTTTACTGTTGTTGCCACAGCGTGCAGGTTTTATTAAACTTTATTTTTTGTTTAGTGGTTCTTCTGGTGAACTGATCATTGACTTACCAACTGTTCAACAAGTTTCGAGCGTCAGCATAGAACATATCCGCCCAGATACGGCTAAAAGCGCGCCGAAGAATTTCATAGTTTACGTAAGTTTAGCTAGGCATCTATAACCCTACAATGCTACAACCTTTTGACTTATGAACAGCATTTGAGCTACAATGTATAGTCACAATCAGACAAATGCTATACCAGCAAGATAAAATCTACATTGGAGCAAATTTAATTGTGAACTATAAAACAATGTATTTAAAGGTCTGTAGAACGACTCTCGGACATACATATTTGACTGTTGTCAGTTAGAAATTGTGAATTTAGGATTATGGCTCAATAGTGAACAGGCATAAAACCGGCCAAGTGTGTGTCGGGCTACGCGCAGTGGTGTGGTTCCGTAAAATCTTAAGTAATTTTTAATGAAAGTACAAAATATAGTAGTCCTAGTTATTCTGTATTTTTTCTTCCACAGGGTATACTAGCAAACAACACAATAGCCAAATTTATCAAAAGTCAGTACCAGCGAAATGGTCCAGCAAAACAATACTTCAACCTCGCCACAAACCCTTCTATGAGAAGCCTTATCTTCAAGGTTTTCACGAACCATGGAAACAAGAAATACACGTGCGTTTATAGAATACATTTGTATAGTAACAAACGAATTAATTTTTGATAGCTTTCTCTCTATTATGAATTTTTTATCTTAAGGCATAATGTTCAATCTGAATTGCGATAAAAGTATAATTGATAACACAACTACGCAGTCTTTATCTCTAATGTTTGAGATGTACTGAATTTGTAAAGAATTTCATTTGAGCTATAGAAATCTTTGATAGTGAAATTTCTAAGGTTTTGTTATTATAGTGCTTATGCCCGCACTTGAGGTAATCATAAAGAATTAAAGTGCGGGCATAAGCAATATAATAACAAAACCTTAGAGATTAGCAACAGCGATACCTCTCGTCAAACGATCTAAATGTAACTTTAGACTTTGAGCAAGTTTGGATAAGTTCAATGTTTCCCCTGTAGGTGGAGCTAATGGCGCTATAGTCCGCAAGTCCCAAAGATTTTCGGGTACTTGCCTCCGTGGCGCAGTTGGTTAGCGCATCCCCATATTCAGGGGAGGGTCGCGGGTTCAAGACCTGCCGGAGTCGTAAATTTTTGGGATATTATTAATTCTTTAAGTGAAATTTCTTGTGCCAATGGGGTACTTTCATAATGCCAACATCCAGATTACAGTTACCTTTCAGATTACAATGAAATCAAAAAGATGCTCCGGATTGAATTATCAGACCCCTTACTATATAGCCATACATAACCAACCTGGAAAAACTTAAATCCCCTAGATTCCTCACATAACTACACAGCCACACAAAATGTTGTTTGTGCGACGAATCTGACGACGAATTTACGACGTATTTTGAGCTGCTGAATCGATATTCGAAGTCAAAATAAACAATTACATAGTACAATTTTTTGATAACTTCAAAAAATTTTCTAAATACATACAAAAACTAAAATCTGATTCGTCGCAAAACTCCTTTTTTTGTGTGTCTGGGCTATTATTCCAGCTTATTTCATCATGATAAGGGTCGTAGCACACAAATTAATTCGGGGTAAATAAAAGGGATCGTCACCGCCTCGCCTTTCCCCTTGGCATCAAACAGACGTCCACGTAACGTAAGCGTATCAGAAGCTCCGGCACGTCTACTCGGCTACAGCTAGGCGACGACGCCGCGCTTACGGCTCGCCGACCGCTGGTTGACGTCTAGGCGGCACTAGTTTAATCATTTTGAATCTGAACCTTAAGTGTGACCGCGGGAGGGGCGTGGACGAAGAGACGTAAGCTAGGGTACGGAGAACCGTAAACGTGGGAACCGCAAGTCGACCGCGCACCGCACCGCGGTTCGTGAGCTTGTCCCGAGGCGAGGCGATTACGTTACGATCCGATTAGTGTTCATTACGGTAAGGAGTTTCATACAAAGAATACTGAATGGCTCGAGTTGATACGGTGACGATCCCTTTCCGAGTTGATATGTGTGCTACGACCCTTATACGTAATAGCTCTCCATCTTTAGTCTATTTGTATGATTCATAAAACATTAAAATGTCCAGGTTCTTAAAACTAAAATTGAAACAACAAAATAAGGTTCAGCTTATATTAAACCTATGAAATCGCAGCGTTTACGCTTGGTTCCAGTCCTGAGTGGATCCTCCCCAGGAAGGTGCGCCTCCGGTGGCGGCTGGCGGGGGTGCAGCGGCGGGGGCAGCGGCGGCCGTGCCCCACTCGTCTTGAACCTGGAGACAAAACACACATAACATAGGAATCATACATATTTAGTTACGTATTAGATGTATTACTGTCAGTTGGGAGAATCAATCGTCAAAGTTGGTCAGATAATTATGGAACGGATTCTATATCATCATGAAAACCTGAATGGAATGCTACCCATTGCCTGTAGTGATTTTTCATATGAGGTTCATTATCCTTTTCCCACATCCCTTAGTTTATTGATCAACTAGCTGCTAAACGCGCCTTCGCCCGCGTTTTATCGGCTTAAAAAATAGCCTATAAACTATACCCATACCAAATTTTGCGTGAAAGAGTAACAAATATTCATACATCCATCCATACAAACTTCCACATTTATAATATGTATTAGTAGGATAATATGTACACAATTAATTATTTTAAGACAAATCGTCTTTTGTTCGTCTTTGACTAATCGTGATCTCACTGTGCTCTAGAGACCAACACATTGTATGACTCTAATTCAGAGTGACATAGATGATACTGAAGTGATATTCGGAACATAGGCGACTTTGAGATCTTGCTTGTTAGTTGTTTCTTCAGTTCTGCTCAGTTGTGATGATAGTAAATGAAACTCCTACATAGTCATATAATTGTACCATCAGGGATAACATACCTACTTATGTATCTAGTTTTTAAGTATCAGGTATCCTAATATTCCCTATTTGAGGCATACAATCAGGTTATGCGCTCAAATGCCTAACTCATTTGAGGGCATAGCCTGATCCTATGCACATGCTAGTATAGTATCTAACATTCAGGATATTTGTCTGCTCAGTTCACTAATTGGCAAGACAATCAATCAAGCTATGGACGTTTTTTCTTTCATGTTGCCAATACTCAATACTATTATCAGGCTTATGGGTGTGAGTGACCATCTTCACCATCACCAACCAACTGTTTAATATGTAGCGTGTGTGTAGACTGTCAGAGGCAAGTTTTTACCTGAGCGGCCCAGTTCTCTTGGGCGGGCGGTGCGCCGAAGGCAGCGGCGGCCGGTGGAGGTGCGCTGTCCTCAGCCCAGGAAGCGACGGGTTCCACGGCGGTGTCGTACAGGTCCTCGTGAACGGGGGCTGGTACCTCAGGCTTGGGTGCAACAATGGCCTGCTGGAATTGATTAGAGTAATGTGAGAGAAGATTGTGAATGTTACACTCTTCCAGAATTACATAGAAAGCTAGAAACATCTAGTTCTGAAAACATTTGTAGGCTAGAATATGTAGAACAACAGCATGCAGTAACTTTACTTGTTTCTCGAATCCTAGTTTTGTTTGTAAAAGAGGTTACAAAACCAAACCACCAATATATAATACCAATATTTCGGTATAAATATTTTACAATTCTGGTTTCATTGGACGAATCGAAGATTTTGGTTTTAACTAAATTTTGCACCTTTTTGGCTGTGCAATGTAGTTGTGCCTTTTTTATTTTAGTGGTTACCAGTGGTTTTCAGTTTTTGTTAAAACTTGATTGGTCTTGAAAGATCAAAATATTTACCTGTTCCTTAGCCTGTTGCTCCTCCTTCTCACTCTCTTCAGGGTCTCTGTAGAAGAACAGATCAACCACAACATCCCACTTCTGGTCACGGGCAAGGACACCTCTGAGGCGGAGCACCTCACGGGCAAGCAGCCACCACATCAGACCAATGGAATGGGAAGACTGGAAGACAAAAAGAAATTCAGAAGTTAGTTCCAAACTGGATGGCAATCTCAACTTATTTCTGTAGCAATTCCAATGTTTAAAAACAAAAAATAGTTACTTTGAAGTAACTTTACAATAGAACTATTAAAAAGTAGGTTTGTGTATTATGAATCTGACAAAATTTCATTGAAATCTTCACACCTATTTTTTGTAAAATAATATCATTGACCTGTTAGACCCAGCAAACCTGCTTCCAGTTCTTCCTGGTAAAAAACTGAAATAAGTGGAGAAATCAAAATGTTTTTTATTACATATGACACGGCTTCATCCAGCCTCAAGCTAAGTTAGCTTGTGTTATGGGTATTAAATGACTGATATACTTAATACATACATAATGATAGGTATTATTTATCACACATAGAAAACACAGAGAACACCCTAACAAATATCTGTAGATCATACAAACATTTGTCCGTAGGCGGGAAACAATCCTCCAACCTCCCTGCGCCAAAGAGACAGTCAAATCACCTTGGTCGTAAAAAATTACCTTAGTGTTACATGGGATAGCAATGTCCACAAATCGCAGAGGTGAGTCAGTGTTGCACAGAGCGATGACAGGAATGTTGACGTATGAAGCCTCAGTGATGGGCTGGTGGTCCTGAGCTGGGTCCAATACGATCAGCAGACGAGGCTCACGGAAAGCAGCTTGGATCTGTAGAAAAGCTTGATATTAGAAGCTGTACATGTACAACTAACCTAAGTACTCATACATGAGAATTTATAGGAATCAGACAGGATTGTAATCATTCTGCTTTGCAGTCAGTGGTTCCTTAGTTTGTTTGTCATCATTTTTAAACTATCTAACTAAATCATTTTACTCAATCTACTCATTTTACTATTTTATATGTAAAATGATTCTACACTTTTTACCATACTGTTGTTTGACAAAGAACAAGGTTCGTATTTAAATCACTTGGATTTATAATGAATTTCTACATTTACCGACTGCGACATTTCTACGTTAAATTTATCTTATTACTGATGTTTTAGTTTGTCTATCTCAAAACTCAACTCAACTTGATAATACTATCGCAATCGAGCAAAGAACTGGAGGAAATGCTTAATGTAATGTTGAAGCCACAAAGGACACAGGATTAGTCATGAACACACAGTAGCCTCAAAAAACTAAAGCCATGAAAATGGTAAAAAGAACCTATCGGCATAAACAACAACATGATAGAGTCGAATACCTCTATCTTAGTCATCTTGCCTAGGGATATAACCTCGAAACAAATTGTCCCTATAGGGAATGCATGGAAACAATATTGGAGTCTGACGGACATCATGAAAAATAGAGAAATGAACATGACTTTAAAACACAAACTCTTTAACACCTGTGTACTGCCCGTTGTTACCTATGAATGCCAAACCTGGGCAAACACTAAAGTCCACAAGAAAAAACTATCAATATGCCAAAACTCCATGGAAAGAATTATGATGGGGAAAAAACTCTGTGTTAGAATCAGAATTGCCACTATAAAGAAACACACAAAAACAAAGGATGCGACAGCCCCGCTAGCACGGGCTTTTCATTTCTACTACTCCATACAACGAAACGTTTTTTGAAACTAACGTTTTTTAAAACACTAAAATGTCAGTTTGTTGTATTTATCAATGTCAATTAACATTTTTTGAAGGGTAATTTATTTCGTTCAAATATGTATTTTTCTTTTTTTCTTATATCGGACGAAAAAAATACCGAAATCTTTTCACAAAAACTTTCGGTGAAATACTGTCTCTGGCAAAGGTGACAAATGAAGATTATTGAGCTCATAGCATATACAATACAGAATAAGGGAGATTAATTTGGTTTTGAAGCAAACAAATAAACAAATTATTTTCTGATTTTTTATCTTGCATTTGCTCGTAATGGCTGCAGGGCCATTAACTAGACACAAAAGCCCCAAAAAGCAGGGGGTGTTATAACTAAACATCCGAATAGTGAGAGATGCAAGGAAAGAAAGACCTTGTCTAGGTCTCGAGAGGTGTAGACAATTATAGGAGAAAGGTTTCTTATTCTCAAATGTCAAGAAACAAGTAAATTGATCCCATGTTCGCATCGGTAAGCTCATCTCTAGGGTCGAATAGAAAACATGAACGCCGTGTTCTACTCCTAAATGTCATTTTTATGTCATTTTTTATCTATTACAAGAAAGCCTGCCAGCCGCTATTTTACAAGAAAGCCTGCTAGCCCCGCTTGTCATCAGAAAACTGAAGTGGAAATAGACTAGACATACAATCAGAGGAAGCAAAAAGTGGTCAAGAAGTGGTCAAAAACTCTACAACTCTAACATAACCACTAACCACAGGAAAGAAAAGAAGGAAATGAGGTGGGCCATCTAGAAGATGGGTTGACAGCATAAAGGCCACAGCAGGTGGCATATGGTGTACATTGGCTGACAACAGAAACAAATGGTCTAAATTGGAGGAAATAAAAAAATTCATGGCTAAATTGTCCAGAGGCACACAGATGGAAGCAGAGAATTTAGATTAACTTAGCTTAAGTTATTGCATACTAGTGCATATTGTAATCGTCTGAATAAAAGGCTTAATAATAATCTCAAAACTGCCAGTATCATAAACTGTAAGAGTGCATAAAAAGTTTGAGGTCTGTGAATGAAATTCACAAGATTTTCGGAGGTAAGCCATTCAATTTGATAGTGCCAGTTCGTGGGCATGTGACCTTTGTTATTGCAAGTGCAAGCATATGGTAAGTCCATTTATTAAACTGGTGGGGATCTAAAAGTCCAACAGATTTAATTTTTTCTACAATAGGTATTTAAATAAGCTAGTTGCTTAGATGTGGTATAATACTGAAATTGACGTACCATCTTATAACAATAACAATGTATCATCATCTTAGAAGTTCTAATGAGAATAAGTACCTGGTTAGTGAAGGCTCCTGGGGTGAAGCGTCCAGCAATAGGAGTAGCACCAGTATGGGCAGCGAACTTCAGCACGGCACGCTGACCGAAGGCACGGGAAGAGATGACAAACACATCAGCAGGGTTCTCAATAGCAACCACAGCACGAGCAGCCAAAACTAATTTCTCCCAAGTGCGGCGCAGGTTGATCACGTGGGTTCCATCAGGACGGCGCTTGTAAACGTACGTTTCCATCTATAAACATAACAAGTTTAATTTAAGAGAAAATGGTTCTTTAAATTTCGGGAGTTGCAGGTAAAAAATGTCAGTTGGGAGAATCGATCATCAATGATAATAATCAGTCATTACATTTGGAACGGATTCAGTATCATCATGATAGTTTATTCTATTCTTGCTATTCTGTATATAAACAAAGTGAGGTTATAACACGAGACTTGCCTGGAAGTGGACATTTTCCGAACCCAGGTGGGTGGTTGCTGCCAGCATCTTGGTGACATCCTCCTCGTTGAGAGCGAGTATGTCTAATCCTCCCGACATCGTTGCGTTTATTTGAGTGACGACTAAACCTGAAACATCCACCGGCACTAGCTTTTACGAAATGTTACATTCTGGATCATATAAATACACCAAAATTAATATAATTCATTTACCACATATCAGAAATTAGTTTTTAGAATAACAAAAAAGGAATCGATTATGAAAATATAAAGAGATTAAGAAAATTCTTACGCGTATAATGCCACTGGGAGGGCGATAGGACATGAAAGAAAGAACAAGAAAGAACTGTCAAAGTGTCATTTTGACAATTTGGTTGACTTGACTTGACTTCTTTTGGTTTGCCACTTTTATTTCAAACTAGCTGACCCGTGCCCACTTCGTTGAGCGGTAAACATTTTTAGTTGTTAATATATTTATAGGTGAGCAATGCGACCTTCTCTTATTGGTAAAATGTATCTAGGCGTAGAATTGCATTGCGGAAACTTTTTAAGTATCCTGTCTCGTCAGTTTTCGGATTCACATGTCGAAGATCAAAGTTGTATCCGTCTTCGCCACGACAGTAGGTATATAAGCGAGTAGAGACTAAAGAGCATCAAATGCCTGGTGCGTTTCCATTCATCCCGGGTACGCAGCACAATGTCCCGCCTGTCACAGTGCTGATCTACCAGGACGACGGCAACATCATTGGTAGCGAGAGCTTTGTACCAACCGGATGCTGTCCAGTAGGTCGTTTATCGGCACTAATAACAATTTTGTAATCATTTTGTTAGCTTTGGGGTATGGACTCGTATTTTATGTCCTTCCTCGTAGTATGAACTCAAATCATCTAAGTATCATTCGAATCCATTCAGCAGTTTTTGCGCTTTTTAAGGCCAATTTAGGCCGAGAAATGTCACTTCCATCCCCACTCCCAAGGGAACCCTAACGAATTCCAGAATAAAAAGTATTACATGACCTTCCTCGTAGTATGAACTTAAATCATGCCAGTTTCATTTGAATACATTCTGTAGTTTTAGCGCTATGCGCAGCCAAGAAATTTTACCCTACTGCGGGGGGGCCACTACGGGGGGCTACTGGGGATCCCACTGCGGGGGCAAACTGGCGGTGCCCTCAACTGAGGGGGCTTACTGAGTGGGTCCCACTGCAGGGCAATGTGGGGGCCCCACTACGTAGAGTGCTGCGGGGGGCTACTGGAGGTCCCACTGCGGGGAAATATGGGGGGGGGCACTGCCGAGAGCCCCACCGCCGGCGCCCCCAATGTAGGGGCTAATGAGTGGGTACCACTGTGGGGCAATGTGGGGGGCCCCCTTCGGGGAGCCATCTGCCGGCGGCCCCCACTGCCGGTGCCCCCCACTGTGGAGGCTACTGAGGTCCCAATGCGGCGCAATGTGGGGCCCCACTGCCGGGGGCTACTGGGAGGGCTCCCCTCCATGCTAAGTTTCATTTGAATACCTTCAGTAGTTTCGGCGCTATGCGTAGCCAAGCAATTTTACTTTCATCACCTCACCCAAGGGAACCCTATTGTAATCCAGGATAAAAGTATCCTATGTCCTTCCTTATACTATGTACTCAAATCTTGTCAAGTTTCATTTGAATACACGTAGTAGGTTCGGTGCTACGCGCAGCCAATAAATTTTAATTTCATCCCCTCTCCCAAGGGAACCCTATTGAAATCTGGGATGAAAAGTATACTTTGCTCTTTCTCGTAATATGAACTTAAATCATGCTAAGCTTCATTTGAATACCTTCAGTAGTTTCGGCGCTATGCGTAGCCAAGCAATTTTACTTTCATCCCCTCTCCCAAGGGAACCCTATTGAAATCCGGGATGAAAAGTATACTTTGCCCTTTCTCGTAATATGAACTTAAATCATGCTAAGTTTCATTAGAATACCTTCAGTAGTTTCGGCGCTATGCGCAGCCAAGCAATTTTACTTTCATCCCCTCTCCCAAGGGAACCCTACTGAAATCCGGGATAAAAAGTATCCTATGTCCTTTCTCGTAGTATGAACTCAAATCCTGTCAAGTTTCATTTCAATACGTTCAGTAGTTTCGGAGCTATGCGCGGCCAAGATACAGTAAGCAGACAGACATGATGGAAAAAAAAATCATTTTTGGCATCAGTATCGATAATAGAGAGCCGTCCAAAAAAAATTTCAAAATATCTTCAATGTACGGAACTGGACCTGTTACAGTTTTATTATACGTATAGATTATGTACATTACAATTATTGTGCCCTAATTCCCAAATAATTTTTTGTGAAAACCTTGTATTTTGGCAAGTAGTGCTCCTTTGTGTCTTACAATTTTGTACTTATAACGATCTTACCATAGTCATGGAATGGAGGTGAGTTACAAACAATATTATTATGAGCGGTAAAACGCCTATTATACTACACGGTATTCAGGGACCCTTACCCTAACTAAGAGTGGTGTAATAAGAGTTAGAGCGTAAGGGTCCCTAACTAGGGCGACCAGATGGTCCAGCCTTACTCCCGAATCGCCCTTAAGTGTAATAAAAAATTCAAATTTAATACATATGTATTGTAATGTAGTTTACTAAAAAAATCAAATTCAGACTGTACACAGAGAGTGAGGGAGGGAACAGGTATTCAGTGCAGTGTAATAATCGACGCCCTTGCAAAGGGCCACGCATAACTACCAGGCCCTGGTCTACAATAATACACCTTAAAACAAACACCAATTTGGTTAGTTCTACGGACGTGAAAAAATAATCGATTTTGGAAATAATCGATTAAAATTCGATTTTAATACTTAATTTTATTTTTATAAATGGAACTGGAACCCCTCCGACATTAAGTTTGGTCTTCTAGCCGGAACGTGAACTGCTAAAGAAAACTATCGCCACAATATTACATAATAATGCCATCTGTGCATCTATGATGGCCTTAGAGCATATTAAATGCTCTAAGATGATGGCATTACTTCTGTGCTTTTGAAACAGTTTAGTTAATTCATATAATCCAACATTCACTATGGAGTCAACGAACAGGCTAATTCTGCGTTACGCAGACTGCGTATCACGAGATATGTTATCGAGTGATACTCATAATTAACACGCGTAGACACACATACGCAGACTGCGTATCACGAGATATGTTATCGAGTGATACTCATAATTAACACGCGTAGACACACATAACATTTAAAAACAAACTACAAACTTTCAGAATTAATTTTGGTATTTTTGTATTACTTTTAACGTACCAAATTTCACACAGATTGAGTTTATAAGCTGCTTGCCAAAATGGTTACTTACAAAAAACTACATTGAGACTAAAGCACTACTAAGAACTAACTGCTTTAATTATAATACCCAAACACTTTTTATCAATTTATAGATATTTATGTATTTATATTATTGTTGGTGCTCCTGTTGCCCGGACTCTCATGAGACCGGTGTCCTCAGGAGTACCTAACCCAGCACATAGAGACACATACACCACCACACACACATACAAGTGACTTGTGGTGTGTGTGTTATGTAACACAACCCAAACTACAAACTTGCATCACACAATTTACTTTGTTTATTTTTGTATTAGGTAATAAAAAAAAAACTCAAAGTACCAAATTTCAAATTTCAATGTACCTACCAAACCTAATGATATAGAAGAGCAGGGTTCTCTAACACAAGCATAATCATGCTTAATAAAAGAGGACCCACCCATATTAATGAATCAGAATCAATAACTTTATTTCTGTAGGCTTACAAAATAAGCACTTAGTAGACAAGTGAAATTTTTATACTATAAACATAGTATGTACCTAGTTATTATTATCAAATAAGAAATAAAGTGTTATTGATATTCTCTTCACTGAATTTTTTTCCCCTAGTGGAAGAAGTGAAAAAGAAACCACTAGCACATTTATAATATCACACTGCTCAAAAGTGTCCGTGGATAGTACACTATCCAAAAAAAGTCGTGTCTAACGTCCTTGGATACTATACTATCCAAAGCTCCGATTTGCAAAAATGCTGTTCAAAAGTCGTCTCTATAAATGACTAGAAATACTCTTTAATGTCTAGTTTCTAGATATTTATAGAGGCCACTTTTGAACGAACTCAGTAGAGAGATGGATTCTCAATGAAAAAGTTTACAGTAAAACCACATAGGTGTCGGTGTGAAGTGCGACGTCTACTCTAGAAAAAAATCAAAATTATAGTTCTACTACTGGTACTACCAGCGTTGCCGGTGCGCACCATTTTGGTCCGTTTCGGACTTTTTTTTGCCTATGCGGATCTTTTGCGGACGCTGAGTATTTGCGGACCTTTTCGGACCAAAACGCCTATCCAAATACCTAAATTGTTGAAATTTACCTTCATGTCTCTCGCAAGTTTGTTACAATAAATATCTAGGTAACTACTAAGCATAAGTGTCCGAGTTTACTACCTTTCTATTTATAAATAATAGATTCAGGCGTTACTTTGTTACTAAATATTTTTTCATTCTAATATTGTACCTTTCTATTTATCTAAGAAGGACCTAGTACAACTTACAGTACAACGTCCAGTACTTATGTACAACGTACAGTACTTACGTACAAAATAAAAAATAGAAAATAGAAAATATTTGCCGTTTATTTTATGGGTATCAATGATGGATGAATTTAATTATGATTATGATGAATGATATATGAAGCAAAAATTTATAAAAATAAAAAAAATAATTGATTTTGTTTTTTATGTGTAAGTGAAGTTCTATACTACGACTATTTAAGTAACATAAAACTTTTTTGCGTTTACTTATTTTAACTGTTATTTCAGGTCAGCACTAATCATTTTGATTTGATTATGAAAATAGAAAAAGTCAACAGACTTCAAATTTTGGATTTAAAGGATGTTTTCCTTCACTTGCATTAGGATAGAATGAATGCTTCGTCTCCATGTGCATAGTGTGTATTTGAGTGTGGAAATATGAAAAAAATGGCAATTCCGCGGGGAGGTACAATTCAATGATATTTCTTATACCTAAGTCACAATATTAGCGTTTTTTTATCTCAGTCCTTTAAATATACATTGTCTTTCGATTTTCAGGTTATCCTATCGATATCTTTGTAGTAAAATGTATTCAAAAATAAAAAAAATAAGCGAAATTTGTTGAAGTTCTCATATATAAAGAAGCATACAGTAAAATGCATAAGGAAGACTCAATATCCCCGCTACGCCGTGCTAGGTGAATATTTTTGTAAAAAAGGCAAAAACGGATCTTTTTCTCATATTTCGGACCATATTTGTGTTCGGATCGGACCTTTTTGCGTTTGACTGCCGGCAACACTGGGTACTACCGTGCGGGCTGTCAACTGCCGCAATCTCGGCAGCAATATAATAACATAGAGTAAAAACTCGCTGCTATCTCAGCAGAGGGATAGTGTCATTCAACAATTTCACAATTGTGTAGCCAAAACCCGATCTATGTGTGTTTTGACAGCACGTAAATACAGTGCTTTTACTCACAGATTCATATGATTGAATGTTGCAAGTGAATGGCATTTTCCCTAAAAAGTTGGGTAATTTTCTTATTTTAACTAACAAGTTTGTGTTAATTCTAATGTAATTAATGTTATTAAAGATAATTAAAAAAGAATCAATTAGATCAAAAGCGCTCTTGCGGTCACAAATTATGTCATAGTATTTATTGATACCAATTTTAAATATGAGTTTCAATTTGAATATTCTCAGAATATCGTTGAGTGATTTTGAAGATTAACTGTCAACGTTTCATACTTACGAATGCCGACTTATTTAATCTGTAACTAAATCTAGCAATATTAAAAACAAATAACTGTCTTAATTGTAATTTAATTGCAACTTTTTATAGAAGCCGGAAGAATTTAAAAAGTTATTTGACAAAGATGTACATAGAACTGCATCTTTGTCAAATAACATTTTATAAATTGAAAATTTGAAAAATCGATAAAGTTTTTATGTACAAGGTACAAACAAGTTAAAAATGTCTTCGTCGATTTAATGTAAACTCCCGGGCGCAAAGGCGGTTCAGCATTTTTGGTTCCGTTCCTAAGGCTTAAAGGGGGGGGAGGGGAATGTAGAATACGCCCCGCCCGTGTTATATTATATTTTACTATAGGGGAGGTCAATTTTTGTTTTTTGAAAAACTCAATTTCGTTTTTACGCGAAAAAAACAAAAATTATTAAAAGTAAATATCCTAAAATTGTGTATTTATAAAAATTATGATTTCTATTTTTTTTTATTACGTGTGAGTACTAGGCGAGGAGGCTATTTATAATTTGAGTGGCCTACTGAAATTCTATAGGTACGTTGAAATAGAATTAAAATTTATTTGAATTTACAAAATAATTATTTGTCAAAATCCTAGTCAATTGAAATGAACCGCAGTTCATTTGTCTGTCAGTGTCAGGGAGCACTTCCTAAGTGAAAAAAACTATAGACGTGTGATATGATAAGTCGTCGCCAATTAATGGCATCGCATCTCGGTTAGAAAAAATAAAATTCTGCATTCGGTTTGGAGGTTTTTTTTTTCACAGCCGTCAACACCGCTTGAACAAAACGAAAAAATGGCGTAAGTCGTGTACTTTTCGGTCTTCGTTGTAAATAATCAAAAATTACTAAAGATTGTGAGAAATGCCTTCGTGCGTTTTCTCTAGGTGCAGAAGCAGCAAATTAAGTAAAAAGGAACTCGGTATTACATATCACTCGTAAGTACAGTTGAAATTTAATGTAAAATTCGTTTAATTTTCTTGTTTACGTTCGCCATTTTTGTGAGAACAAGATGGGGTGATAGATAGCCATAGAGTGGCATAGAGTAAAAACAGGTAAAAAAAAACACGCTGGTGACACAGTCCTATAGGTGGGTATGCCACAGTGTGTTATTTCACCTTAGTTGTGGACATCCTCGTTTTATGCGCTTTTTGGAATGATAGCTACACTAACACAAACAATACTCCTAATTAAATAAATTCTGCCTGCTTTATCCATCATATTTTTAGAGATATTTAGAAAATCGAGAAAAGTCATAGAAATACATTTTCTACTTTCCTGGTACCTATATTTTTTAA
Organism: Eupithecia insigniata; assembly: GCA_947859395.1. NCBI lineage: Eukaryota > Metazoa > Arthropoda > Insecta > Lepidoptera > Geometridae > Eupithecia > Eupithecia insigniata. The sequence goes on along the minus strand of OX401999.1, from coordinate 6,019,911 downwards.
AACAAATGTGTAATGGTAGGTTTGATAGATATTGACTAAATGCAACATGTATAAAGAGCAAAATAATCTTGCAATTTTTTTTATATACCTACTAATTTTAATCATATTTTTTTTACTAAATCTCTGCGTCGCATTTTAGTGCGTATATGTTTATGTTATTGCAAAGCATCATCACAAAAAAGCAGATGCCACAACCACAGGACTTCGGAGATATGAATTTTTCAAATTTCAATTTAGGGTTGTCAGATTGGTCGTCACTCGTGCATCAGCTCATTTAGAGGACCAAATATACTTCTGGCCGTTATTGCGCAGAAGTAAAAAATAGTGTACCTGGGCGGGGCTAGCGGTACCCACTATACCCTCCACGTATCGCTCAGCGCTAGACTTACGTGCCGCTACTTGTTTAATATTAAGTACTAACCCCCGTAGCTTTCATTTCAATAACAAAATAGACTAAGTTGTCTCAATAAATAAAAAAATTCATCATCATCTCAACCACTACTGAAATAATACTACTTCCACCTTTGAACAAAGGCCTCCAAACGCGAAAAGGAGCGAGCTGGAGCCACATCCATCTACCGATTCCACGCCGCGCCGCGCCATCGCTACCATGTTATCGTAAAGATGCGCGACTGAGAATTATCTGACTATTCGAATGATCGGCAACTAATATTTTCCTTATTCGACTTGAAAATTAGTAATATACTAATCTTCAAAGTCGAATGACAACTACTAATTAGTAATTACTAATGCCTCTACGAATGGATCATTCATGGCTCCGAGTCGACTTTATTAGTCGAACGATCATAATCCAACCTATCCACGTCGAATAACGAATGAAATGTAAGCCGACTCGGGCAGTCGAACGAATGGAACGACGCGCGATTACTAACCAAATTAGATACTAATTTGCTCTAGTCAGTCGAATCGTTCGAATCATTCACAGTCGCGCATCTTTATGTTATCGATCTATATACGGTACATTGCGTAATGAATGACCAAGCCATAGACCAGTTAGTATGTATACTTCGACCAAGCGAACATGAGCGAGCTAACGCGAACGTGTGCGATTCGACAATCGTTACTGCACGTTGACTGGCTTTCGCTGTTATGTCTACCAAAGAATTCTATGAACAAACTTATCTATAGGTATCCACACTAAAAAGCATGTAACATAGAAACCCAGCGAAAGTCGGCGAACCACGGTTGATCATTTCGATTAAAATTTATTTTTATACATACTTTTACGTACAATTTAAATACTTATTCCTTTTTTTCAGATTCCCCAAAGATTTAAGTAGAAGGCAAAAGTGGATTGATGTTGTTAGACAACAAAGACTGGATCCTGATTGGACTGCCTCAGAACACAGTACATTATGTTCAATACACTTTAAAAAATATCAGATTCATACAATTTGCGGCACCAAACGGCTTACACCAGAGGCTGTGCCCTCCTTTCAGGTACATACATACCTACGTATGAAATATTATTATATAAATAAACTAGCTGACCCGGCAAACTTCGTTTCGCCATAGAATTAGTGATGGCGTAGCATACGAAAAATTTATGAGAAAACTACATAGAGTAAAAACTCGCTGCTATCTCAGCAGAGGGATAGTGTCATTCAACAATTTGACAATTTGTGTAGCCAAAAACCGATCTATGTGTGTTTTGACAGCACGTAAATACAGTGCTTTCACTCACACATTCGTACGATGTTGCAAGTGAATGGCATTTTCCGTAAAAAGTTGGGTAATTTTCTTATTTAAACTAAGAGGTGTGTGATAATTCGAATGTAAATAATGTTATTAAACAAAATTAAAAAGTAATACATAAGATCAAAAGCGCTCTTGCGGCCACAAATTATGTCATAGTATTTATTGATACCAATTTTCAATTTGAGTTTATATTTGAATATTCTCAGAATATCGTTGTGATATTGAAGATTCTTTAACAACGATTTTCCCTTGTAGATGTACATAAAGCAATATGTATCATTCGGACGAAAGTTCGCCCCAACACGTATGTTCATATCCAGTGTGGATTTATTTCTCTATAAATTTCATAAACTAAGTAAAAAAATCGGGCTATTTTTTCCGCGAGCATAGCAACATTTTCACGAAAATGGTGGACGAAAATTTTCAATTTATTTATGAGTTTTGATGACTGTTTAATGCAAAATTACAATATATGTATATATTAAAATATTTGTACTTACCAGTGAAATGAATCTTTACTAGTGTTATTATTCTTATCAGTAGCCTTTGAGCACTCTTTTACCGCACAATACACCATTGTAATATTTTTATGTGTAAGCTGCTTTCCGCGCTATTTGATGTATTGTACTAACGGTTCGAGTTTTAAAATTCGCCGGTACCGGCGAATTTTCTTGGATGTACCTCGTTTGTGTCAACTGCTATTCTGACCCTTATAATTCTATGGAAAACTAATTTTCTTTAAAAAAATCGTGAATTTTATTATGTTTTTGTCTGATACTCGGGATAAAAAGTATTACATTCCTCTTTCTTAATATGAACTCAAATTAAGTTTCATTCGAATTCATTCAGTAGATTCTGCGCAATCCCCTGCCAAGAAATGTCAGTTCTATTCCCTTTCCCAAGAGAACCCTTTTTATTTCAGGGATAAAAAGTACTTTCTGTCCTTCCTCGTAGTATGAACTCAAATCGTGCGGTGTTTCATTTCAATACATTCAGTAGTTACGGCGTGATGCGCGGCCAAGATACAGACAGACAGACACGAAAGAAAAAATTACAGTTTTGTCTTCAGTATCCATAAAAGAGTGTAATCCAAAAAAAAAACCAATTTTCTCCGATATATTTATTTATGATCAATGTACAAAAACTAGTTTATGTATTGTACAATATTTTTTTGCCAGCAGTGTCTCAGTGTATGGCATATAAAAACCCTTCTAAGTTATGAGACTGTTTCGTGGTGTCGGTCGTCCCGGGCGGCGGCATGGGACAGAAAACCCATAATTTATAATTTTATTATATATACATCCAATGACCATGTCTTTTTTGTTTTAGGGTATGATAACCGACGATTTATCTTTTGAACCCGGATGTGAAACCATCCAGCATAAAATAATAAAACAATTAAAAGCTCACAAAGAAAGATTAGAGAAAGAAAATAAAAGATTGAAGAGAAGAAATAAAATGCTTGAAGAAAAGTGTAAATCTATAAAGGAGGTACTAAAAAATATAGTGATTTCATAAATAATCAATTTTTTTTAATTAAAATAGATCCGTCAATATCAATTACTGCAACACTAAATAAATTAGGTATGCAATAACTAAAATAGCATTTATTTCAACATTATTAAAATTAATCGGTGTAGCCTCGAATCACCCATTGTTGCCGCCCATTAATGGGCGGCAATTTATTTATATATTATTTGTCAAAATAAGTAGTTGAAATTCTGAAGGGAACTAGGTACCTACCTTTTTTAATAATAAGTTATTTATTTATACGTCAAAAGTTAGGTAGTTTCCTCCAGAATTTCAACCTATTCTCTGTTCTTCTGTACTTAACTTTATAACTTCATAAAGACTTAAGAAGAATTTGGAATTTTTACCATTTTTAATAAACATTTATTTTAAAAAAGTATACATTACTGCACAAGAACCAAGGTAACCGACATAGCTCTGAGTTGTGAAACTCAAGTGGCAGTGGGCAGGGCACATAGCTCGTAGGACCGACGGCCGCTGGGGCCGCAAGGCTCTAGAGTGGCGACCACGTACCGGAAAGCGCGGTGTAGGTAGACCCCCCACGCGATGGACCGACGACCTAGTGAAGGTCGCGGGAAATCGCTGAATGCGGGCAGCGCAAAATCGGTCATTGTGGAGATCCTTACGGGAGGCCTATGTCCAGCAGTGGACGTCGATCGTCTGATATGATGATGATGATGATACATTACTTTGTTTTTATTTGTATTTTCTTTACTTTTTATATTTATTTTTAGCAATAACAACTATTCCTAGATTTGTATGAAAACTCCGTTAGGTCCATTATGAAACTAAGCGGCAAGTCTATAAGATATAGATTCAAATAGAATATTCGGAAGCCAAATGACGATATCTCACCATAATCTTAAAATTATTTATTATTAAAGCGACGCGAAATCAATTTTCACATAATCAATCACCCATAACTCGAAACTCACTTCGATCGAGTTACCGCTTCTTGGCTTCCGAGGGCAGAGCATGACTCATAAATTGAAAGTTCATAGTACAATAACAACAAACTATCATGAGATATAAACTTAATGGTTAATAGGGTAGGTAACTGATACTGTATGTAGGTACCTATTTATTTACAAATAAAGTAAATGATCATTAGTGGTAGATTATAGACTACTTTTGCCCCATAACGTAGGTTGCTTGATATGTTTCAGAAGAAAACCTTGAATGAAGTTCGTAAGGTAATTTTGTTCGTCCAAGGTTTGTATTCAAATGGCATGAATGGCTGGCCTCATTCATTCATTCTTGTAATTGTCTATGGCTCCGAGGTCTATGGCCACTTTTGTAGTATTGCCAGCTCAAACTGGCTTTCGGCTAAAAAGCCGAAAGACTACTAAAGTTGGAAGCGCAGAGCGATTTATAGTAAGGTAGAAAAGGTAGGGTGACATTAAATGTCACCTTACCTTTTCTACCTACTATCTTTCTGTCCCTACTAAATTTTAGTAGGGACAGAAGGCTAACTATCGATCAAACATAACGTTATGTGTTATGTTATGATCGATAGGTTGTCAGCCTACTGGTGCTACCTTGAAGGTAGTACCTACTAAATGTCACATCACCATCACTGCCTTGCATCAGTAGGTAGGTATCTGGTTAAACTGGTATAATTTTATTGTTTTTTTTTTAATTATGTTACCGACCAAGTATTGCCGATGGTTTATAGCCCGGCTACACGCTCAAACATTTGTGCAAACAGGCATGCACAAACCAGTTTCCGCAAGCAAGATGAGCCCGGCCACATGATCCATCTTGCTTGCGCAAACTGTGTTTGTGCATGCATGTTTGCACAAATGTTTGAGCGTGTAGCCGGGCTATTATATTTTACAGCCGACCATTAATAAATTGTCCGAATAGTTTTTTTACTCATCTCACCAGCAGCTGAAGCTGACCGAATATTTAAAATGTACACCAATAAATTTTCTTCCTTTTAAAAATGGAATCCATTTCATCTCCTCCGCGAAAAATCCTGCATGTTGGAAACACTTGCTAGTTTGATTCGCGAACGATGTGATGTGTGTCTTGCCTGTGATCGGTTTCTAATAGAATTACGAAGCGTTGCTTTCATTGAGTTTGTGTTAAAAATACATGCATTATGATTACATTATATCCCTGACCTCTACCGTAGTGTGAATAGTTTATACTTCGGGAGTTATTTTGGAAATCGGTGACATTCCTGTGAAGTGCCTAATTTGATCATGGAGGCTATAGCAAAACACGATTTCACTGCAACTGCTGATGATGAGCTGAGTTTCAAGAAAAACCAAGTACTAAAGGTATGGCAGTTGAACTTCTTTGCGGTTGAATTGGAACTAAATCTATTTAGTGTCAGGTTCTTTCTAGAAACTTTGTTGTTTGCAGATACTAAACATGGAGGATGATATGAACTGGTATAGAGCTGAATTGGAAGGCAAAGAAGGACTAATACCTAGCAACTATATTCAAATGAAAAGTCATAGGTAAATATACCGACATTCCTTAGTTTCAATTACATTAGACATGAAATGCTAGATCTATCTATAGGACTCTGACCAGCTGTGAATCATAATTACCTATAAATCATAGTCCTATAACAATATACCAGATTTTGTAAAAAAGGCATTATGTTAACTGTGTTCTATGTATTCCTGAGCTAATAAACCTTATTATCTTACAATTTGTTACCATTACCACTAATGATTATTTACTTTGTTTGTAAATAAATAGGTACCTACATACAGTATCAGTTACCTACCCTATTAACCATTAAGTTTATATCTCATGATAGTTTGTTGTTATTGTACTATGAACTTACAATTTATGAGTCATGCTCTGCCCTCGGAAGCCAAGAAGCGGTAACTCGATTGAAGTGAGATTCGAGTTATGGGTGATTATGTGAAAATTGATTTATGTATGATTATGTGAAAATTGATTTCACGTCATTTTAATAATACATATTTTTATGATTATGGTGAGAGGTCATTTGGCTTCTGAATATTCTATTTGAATCTATATCTTACTAGTTGACCTGTGCCCACTTCGTTGGGCGGTAAAAATTGAACAGTTTATATGGGAAAATTAAATTGTTGTTTTTACCATCTTCCTTGCAATTTTTCCATATTTTCCCACCGTTTAAACCTTCCCTGGACTACGACAAACATTTCAAAACCAAAATCAGCTAAATCGTCCCAGCCTTTCTCTAGTTTTAGTGAGACTAATGCACACAATTCATTTATATATATATAGATAGACTTACCGCTTCGTTTCATAATGAACTTAACGGAGTTTTCATACAAATCTATAATAGTTGTTAATGCTAAAATAAATATAAGAAGTAAAGAAAATACAAATAAAAACAAAGTAATATATACTTTATTATAATTTTTATTAAATAAGTAAAAAAATCTTAATTCTTCTTATCTTCAGTCTTTATGAAGTTTTAAAGTTAAGTACAGAGAATAGGTTGAAATTCTGGAGGGAACTACCTAACTTTTGATGAATAAATAAGTATCTTATTATTAAAACAGGTAGGTCAGCCCTTCAGAATTTCAACTACCTATTTTGACAAATAATATGTAACTTATAATTCGTCAAAAGTAGGTTGTTACTGCTAGTTAGCTTCGTAAATAAGGTATACTGCCTATTCTCTTAAAAAAGTAAGACGATAAATCGAGATACGTAATTTTTTTAGTGGTTTTTTCGATGTTCCTTTTGAGATAGCGTTATTTCGCTTAGTTCATTAGATGCGCAATTTCACAAACTATCTGATGCACTAAAAATCAGAATATTGACTTTTTTGAGTTACCGCTTTTTGGCTTACAAGGGCAATGCTGACCAGTTAAGTTTTAATTTATAAGAAAAGTATGTTGGAAAACACATTATAAATCTAAATCACACTAATTTAATATTATATGAAAGTTTTGATGATTGTTACCTCTTCATGCCAAAACTACTGAAGAAATCTACACATAATTGTTTGCATACAATTAGTTCTAGTCCTGGAATAATACATAGGCTACTTTTAACCTCATAATACATTTCCTCTGCGATATAAATAATATTTAAATGTGTGTGAAACTGCAGGCAGAAACTAGTGTTTCTTAAAAAAGCTTGTCTGTTGTAATATCAAAGAAAAATCAGACAAATTCCTAATTTCTCAAATAATGCCCTATTTTTAACCGACTTCAAAAAAGGAAGAGGTTCTCAATTAGACTGTATGTTTTTTTATGTACTTATGTTACATGATATTTCTGCCAATTATGGATCCATTTAAAATTTCTTTCACTATTGTATAGAATATGACCCAGAGGTGGTCCCATAAAAATTGTATCCCCAGGGGATTAGTATTTAATCTGAAAAACTTAAAAACAGTGTAAGGCATTCGTTTGGTCATGGTTTATAATTTTTTAAAACATGTCCAATAATTATAGTATACAATACACCACAACCATAAGGAAATGTAAAAGGCTATAAAAAGAGAAAAAAAGCATACCATTGCTGCCCCAAACCCATATGACCAGATGTGTCATCAAACCTAATATCAATCAACTATGGGCTGACATCTACATTTTTGACACTCCTCAACCTATTATGAGTTCACTGTAAAATGGGGAATGTTTGGGATTGTCACATAGGGTTCGTTTGATAAGGGTAAGAGAGTCAAAGTTATAAACAATGGGGTCATTTTGAAGTGTATTGTAATATTCATAAATACTGAACCATCAGCAGAGAAGCGGGTTTATAATCTGCTTGCTTCTTTCTGTAGTTTCACTCATGTGGTACTTCGACAAACAAATGATTTTACTTGAAGATTATGTAGCTCTCTATATTCAAGCTATTCTCATGGTTGGACAAAGTTTGTAAACACAAAAATCCAAAATTGACTTCTTAGCGACGAGTTTGAAAAATAATGATCTGCATGTTGTAGGAAAGCGCTCAAATCAACTAGTGCAAATCATTCAAAAACCACTAATAAGACAGTGATTTTTAGCTTAAGTATGGGTAAATTTTCCAAACATTGCTCATTTTGAGTTGGGTTGGAGTATTATAAGTAAGAGACGCGACTCGGCAAACGCAGTGTAGGATGCCCTTCGGCCAGGAGGGATGATGATCTACGTAAGACTGCAGCCAGATGCTGGATGCGGCAAGTTGATGACAGGCCTCTTTAGCACTCATTAGGGGAGGCCTATGCCCAGCAGTGGACTAATAAACGATGATGATAATAAGTAATAAGTCAATAAATTTCTGAAGTGAAACAGTATTTCAAGATCTGAACACATTATTATAAATATTCACGGGTAAAATAGGTAAATAAACGCGATAAATACTTGTGAATATTTATAATAATAAGTATTTCAAGAGATTACCTCCAACATATTAACTAACAAAATTTACCTTTTTATAATAGAAGTATAGACAGATAGGTACATAGAAATTAACAGTATCACTAAGAAGCAATCTCTGCCATGGCCCCCCATTGTACTTGCCTATGAGAATTTGAATTGGTAGAAAAGTTACTTGATGCAAATAACTCACGTTCAATATTATTTCAGTTGGTACTACGGAAGAATCACAAGAGCTGATGCAGAAAAACTTCTAATGAGCAAACCAGAAGGAGGCTTTCTAATAAGGATCAGTGAATCAAGTCCAGGCGATTTCTCCCTATCTGTAAAGTAAGTTAAGTTTTCCTCAAAACTGTTTATATAGTAGGTACTGTTTGTTACTTAATAGAAAAACAAGTCGACTTTAAGGTACAAGTTGGTCATAGTTATAGTAATTTTAACAGAAGATGTCTTCATACTTTCTAAGAAGCACCATAAGAGTATTTTATATAAAAAGAAACATGAAATAAGTATCTGCTAATAATTATAATATAATGACCCAGGAAAATAAATAGATAATTCTTTATTCAGAAAAATGTATAATAGTTTGGTATAATGTAAAAGAATGGCCCGCCTTATCGCTTAAAGCGAAAATATATCATGTCTGAAACTGAAGCTAGCTATCATAGCCAGCATCAGATGAGGCTAACAACTGTCATGGAGCCTATGGCACGGCGTTTATCGTCTACTGCTAGACAGATTCTACAAGTTTATTGTTAATTCACTGACAGTGCGTAGACTGCAGGTGGTACCCATCATCACAAACATGTTCGTGAAGACGCCAGGTCTTAATTCTTAAAAATTGTATGTATATCAGCTTCTATAGAAAATAAATGCGAAAAACCATTAATTAATAACGTCTGATATCCCTGTCCCAATTAAATCCACATCATTGGCCTATTTTACATCTAGGAAAGATTCACATAAAACCTTGACAAATTATATACTTAAACGTTCCTCATTATTCACTCTTTGGTGGAAACTGCATAAAAATCCGTTTAGTAGTTTTTGAGTTTATCGGGGACAGACAGACAGACGCGACTGAGGACTTAGTTTTATAATATTTATATAATACCTAGTTTCTGCTGGCAGCATCATTACTCACATGGCATCTGGATAAACGTAAACAGCACTCAAGAATAATTAGCCGTGGCGGTCCCAGTGTAAGAATCGACTCTCCCAACTCAGCCCGTGGGTGACGTAAACGGCGACTAAGGGAACCTACCAATGGAAGGGCAACAGCTTCCTTCTGTGCACAAAATCTCTACTGCGATCCCTATTTATTTTTTATTTTATTTATTGAGATGCACAAAACATAAAATAATCACAAAATACACTAAATTTAAATGATATAGATCTATAACTTGACTATTTAACAACTTATGTGCATACAGAGAATCAATAGGAACAAGACATGTAGAGTAAACAACTTAAAATATTTTATAACAATAAAAAGGGGGGTATCCCCGTGAGGTATTACCTTAAACTAACTTACATAAAGTACATCTACACTTTTACAATTTTAAGCATACTATTAGGAACCATATTTATGTGATTTTAGAGTTCTAGTAAACTGGCTCAATTTAGGAACAAAAATGTCAAGTACAGTGTTATCATTAGCTAAACTATTGTACTGATGGGCCAATCTGGTCAGAGGGTTGTAAAAAGAAATATTGTTTTTATATGTCAACAAAGCAAAGAGCTTGGTTGTGTTGGACCTGCGCGCACTAAATCGTGTATTAAAACATATCGCTGATAACAGCTTGGGGGAATCAATAATTGCGTGTATAATTTTATATAAATAGATAAGATCAAAAAGAATACGCCTGGTTTCCAAAGACTGAACATTAAATTTAGATAATCTATCTTCATAATTCAGGCTAGAACGACCTGGATGCATTCTAAAGCATAATAGACGTAGGCATTTTCTTTGCACTCTTTCAATTTCGTGACTATGAGCTTTATAATTAGGAGACCATATAGGGCTACCGTATTCGAGAACACTTCTTACAAGGGCAAAGAAAAGGTATAGACTAAAGGGCTTTTTAAAACCTTTAGTTGATCTGAAGACAAACCCTAATAGTTTATTAGCTTTAGAAGTAATGTGTTGGTAATGCGGCCGAAAAGATAGGAGGTTGGAGGGCAAGTCTCAAAATCTGCAATTCCATATTTATCGAGGGCTTTTCTTTGAGAGTTCTTTGTTCTTTGATATGAGTTGCTCGATAAGTCGCACGAGAATGCATTTAATGGCGGTACTCGATATAAATCACATGATATTTTTATCCTGTGATAATGAGGATCACTCGATAAAGTACGTGATACGCAGAATTGGCCCCCTGCTATGACTTACATAACTTACACATTGACGGTGATACATACACTTTTTTTTTTTTAAATTAAGTACGCTATTATGACGATTCTTAATATGGTCATTATCTCTTTTACCAAATTGATGACAATCAGTACATACCAGATTTATGTACATCATTTGAGTTCCCTATTGATGACTTATGTTGTGTTTAGTAAAACCGAACAAAATGAATAAACCGATTTTGAATAATGAGGTGTTAATGATTTATTATTAGAGTGTAGAAGGATGGCATATTTTTTTCCGTCATCGGCTTTAGTGTAATAACTTTTTGTTTTGAAATCGTTGAGTTCTACTTTATCATATCCTACTAATATTATAAACGTCAAAGTTTGTAAGGATGGAGTTATGGATATTTGTTACTCTTTCACGCAAAATCATCTGAATAGATTAGGCTGAAATTTGGGTATAGTTTGGGACCTGGAATAACAGTATAATAGAATAAGTTGTATCATACATAACATCTACTTTATTGTATGCTTGTTAAGCAAATTGTTTTTTATATTGTCGATAGACCTTTTGACCCCAATTTCACCTGACCTAAAGTGACGATGTGGCCGATGGTGTATGACGAAGGTCTAGAAGACAAATATTCACTCTAGCCTTGAAGAGACCCAGATTGTAATTGGCCGGAAAAACAGAAGCAGGCAGCGAGTTCCATTACTTAGCGGTGGGGATCACAGTAGAGCTGTTATATTACAAATAAACAGAAGGAAGCTGCTGCTCTTCCTCTTGTAGGTTTTCTTAAGACCGCCATACACGGACTGCTTGGAGCAGTCATTATCGAATGATAAATAATAGATTCAGGCGTTACTTTGCGGAAATCCATTGCATAATATTAGAATGAAAAAATATTTAGTTACAATTCCGCGTATAATCTTCTCGATCACCGACATCAGACTATCTTCTTGATAGTCTGATGTCGGTGTTGCTGTGCTGACCAATCTCAAGGTCGAGTATTGTGGTATCCTGAAGATGTCTCGTGGAGAGGCGAAACTAGTAGACAACTTACTATCAGAGAAGGTTATACGCGGAATTGTTACTGAATGTTTATTCATTGCCGTGGGGTCGCGGAAGCCATGGGGTCGCGGCGTACGAATATCGACCCCTCCAACTCAACCTGTGGATTTCGTAAAAGCCGACTAAGGGAACCTACCAGAGGAAGGGCAGCAGCTTCCTTCTGAGTATTTTTAAACACCAACACTGCGATCACCAATCCGCCTGCCAAGCGTGGTGATTATGGCAAATCCCCCCCTACATTGGAGACCATCCACTCGATGTACCGACGACATCGTAGCGGTCGCAGGGAGTCGATGGATGGAGGCGGCTCAGGACCGCTATTTGTGGCGTCGTACGGGGGAGGCCTATGTCCAGCAGTGGACGTGTATGGGCTGATGATGATGATTATTTATTCATTCTAATATCATTATCGACTGCTTCAAGCTGCGACTGCATTGTTAACTACTGTCTTGTGCATACACACATACACGTAACCGCTCGAGCCGTTCAACCGTTTCGGGCGGTAGTGCGGTCAAACAGTCGCCAGGCATACAATGACTGCTCGAACTGTCGACTGCTCTCGCGCAGTTACCTCCGCTCTCGCTCTTCATTCCATCTCCCGCGCGTTTCCCGCCCGCACGCTTCTCGACCAGTTGGTATCAACTGCTCCAAGCAGTTATCAATGGCAGCTTCAAGCTGTTGACTATGACTGCAAGAGCGGTCCGTGTATGTTGATCAATAGCTAACTGTCCGTGTATGGTGGCCCTAAGTCAGATCTTAAGATATCCACGGGCTGAGTTCAAATAATAACGATAAGTATTTTGATAAGTCACTGCAAACTGATAAACCAGTACTCCAATTTTCGTATAATGCCCGTAAATTGGCAGGCAACACAGCTCTCAAGTTCATTGATTGATGTCGAGGCTCGCAGTGACTCAGCTCAGCTGATACGACACAATACAAGTAGATATTTCCTCGTGGGAATGGTGCGAAATACCAATCAATAGCATTGTGGCCTGTTTGAGCACAGCAAACAGGTCAATTACTGGGTACGTCAATTTGTGGTGAACACGTCTAGCAAATACGCTAAAGGCCGATTTATACTAACGAGGAAGAATAACAAATAAACAGAGTGTGAGTGAGGGCTAAGTGCTATTCGTACTCGCGCACAATACGTAACATTTTGTCGTGAAGTGGCTATAACTTGCGTTTATCAGAGAATGCCTATGTTCAGCAATGGATTATAGGGTGATATGGCCATTGTAGCGCTTGTAACAGATGGAGACCACAGCGTTGGCTAAGTGATATGGTCCCGTTTTAGCAGCCCTGACTGGCACCCTTAGTTAGGTCCTGTATGATTTTTCTTGCTGAGGCATAACCTTCACAAGGGAGTTCGTTCATACTATGAGTCCTTGCTAACGTGACACTAGAACCTTAAGAAGTGAACAACGTATGTAACAAATGAGGACATATATTTATCTTATTTTTATACCAGCTTGAAAGATAACCACGTTGGTGGTCAGTTTTTTTTGGAATTTGTATTTCATATACGATCTTTTTGACTGAAATATTCACAGTTTTGTTTACCTAAAACTTACAAGGAAATAGTCAAAGATAAATAATACGAGTAAGCAAACGAATCCACGCGGTAGGTTAATTACGCTTACAGAGAAATGAATGATGTATTCTATGGTTAATCTAGGTTAGTACAAGCCGCGCGCCGGGCGCTTCTAAAATTGGTAGATGATGATAAAAAATGTTCGCGCGTTCCGATCATCCCGACGACTGACTGACTCACACGAAGCTCTGAATGCTTTTATTTTGAATCCTACATTGCTTTTTTTGTCTTGCCACAGGACGGACTGTAGGTAATATCTGCTATTAGTCATCATAATTTCTGCAATAGTTTCACTGTAACATCAAATGTATCAACCTTGTGAATAATCGGGGTAACCCATAGCATAGACTCTATGGGTTACCCTGATTGAATCATCGGGGTAACCCATAGAGTCCAGGTCAGTCCCAAGGTCGTTGGTCTTGGTCCAAGGACCCTGAGTAAGTAATAAACGAGGAAAATTCTATGTAAAGGGTTAGTTTACGCAGTGCAACTGTAATTTTTTAACGTTTACTAATAAAGCGTATGATAGTATGAGTGTTCTCGGAATTATCACTGACGACGATAATATGACGTCAAATGTCGAAATACGTCGTCGTAACTGTGAATTTCGTTTGGATTGATATTGATACCATGGCAATGCCCCGTCATTACACCCATAGGGCCCTAATTCCACTAAAATAATCGCTTCACCATTACAATGTTATCGTCTCAGAATGACACATTTTGGTTCAATTTTATTGTTCATTTTATAAATGAACAGGCGATAGCGTTATTAGCCATATTGCCTTACGTTAGTTTTAATTTATTTAGTTTTGTGTAAAATACACGGCTTTACTGGTCAGCCATTTTCTTTTTTTTCTATCACATTTTGTTATTTTACGATGGAAGAAACTACGGACGCGTGTCAAAAGTGTCAAGGTCGAAAGCAATCTATCAATCTCTCCGGGCAAATAGCACAGCACGCACTATCTACAGTTTTTTCATCTATAGACGATTATGCTACGACACTACGTATAATGTCATAGGAAAACGATTGGTTATCAAAATTCAGCCCTAGTTCGTAAGACAAATTGTATGATTTACTCTCCTTAATAATTAAAATTCCTCTGCTCGTTATTAGTAAGGTAGATGTCGTCACGTAAAGTGTTCTATGATTCATGCACTCTGAAACAGGTTTTACTTTTAAAAGGGGCCTCGTTTCGGCTGAATCATTGGAGACATGATTGGCTATAGGATATTTTAAATGTAGTCAGTTACTATGCCATTGTTGGATTCATGGAGACTAACAAAATCCTCAAATTCTATAGCTTTTTATCCTTGATATCAATAACAGAGGTTTTTTTATCAATTACTTCTAAATAAACACAATTTATTTGAATCGACTATGGACATTTTAGTAGTATATGTAGATTACTGTATTTTTTAAAAATCTGTACTTATTACTGATTATCGTGAAATTATTTAAATACAAGTCATAAGCCAATTAAATAATCAATTTGAAATCCCCCTTTTTCCTTGAAAAATGACGTCATGTGACTAATTAGTATATACGTGTCTATGAAAATTTCAACTATCTACCTTTTATGGTTCATGTCATGAGATAGGTACCTACAGCCCGCTGGCAGACAGACAGATAGATGGCGGCGGAGGCTTAGTATGTAATAGGGTCCCGTAAGCACTCATTGGGTACGGAACCCCTAAAAAAGGGCGCGCAGGCTACAAGTGCGCCCTAGGCCAAGTAGTAAGTAGTCTAGTACTTCTCCGCACGAGCTCTTTTACAAGGAGGCCTACCACTCGTAAAAACACACCAACACTTCCACACTGATTTGGCCTAATAAATAAAGCTGGGCAATCCACACAGCATCATCTAGCACTAAAAACCTGATCATATTGGTGATTAACGACGACCAAGAAGAAGAAATCTTGTATCTAATTACAGATTTTTATCAATATTCTAGATGTCCAGATGGCGTGCAACACTTCAAGGTGCTCAGAGACGCATCCAGCAAGTTCTTCCTCTGGGTAGTGAAGTTCAATTCCCTGAACGAGCTGGTCGACTACCACCGCACGGCATCCGTGAGCCGCCTGCAAGACGTCAAACTTAAAGATGTCGTGCCTGAGGAAGTAAGTGGCTTAGGATCGATTTACATTGCACGGGAGATTAAAATTTGGTGCGATTTTTAGTTTATACTCGTTCGTTAATTTAAGTATTTTTCTACAAATCATAAACTATTTTCAATGTACCCAGGACAAAACTAACTTTAATGCATAGTACTCTTGGAGCATTTTGATCTTTAATGAAAGTCTCTTAACCGCGATTATTTAATAGTTTTCAATTAAGACAATAATTCGTCAATTGAGACATGCTTCAATCTGAGTTCCGTTTAAGTATTTGGGGTTATTATTGCGAAATGTTCCTACCCTTCAATGATTTCATAGAAAATGTCCACGATTTACAACAAACTAGTTTTCCACTAGTTTTATTCCTTGTAGAACACAACAAATTAATCTCCCGCGCAATGCTAATCGAATGCCCTTAAAAATATATGACTATTTTACCCCCCCGTATACAGAACGTCACTTAGATTTGAGCCTCTCCCAGATAGGCATGGCCTGCGACCGTGCAAACGCCACTCTTATATCACTTACAATAAGGTAGCATTGGACACAAAGTTATCAAAAACCTGCCAAAAACTTATATTTTCATTTTCACGGGTACGGGCCCTGTATAATTAGCGTTATCGCTTGAAAAATTGTACTTAACGCCACCGCAGGCCACGTCTTTCAGAGAGGCTTTTACCAGTTGTTGCAAGCTTCATGAAACCTATTGAAACCAACTCGAGAAATAATTTACAACAAACCTTTATTTTTGCGAAGTTCAATGGCTGGATTTTTTGGTCTTTGTTTGCGGGCAATGATTTTTTGAGCAAATTAATCTTTTATATTAAGAAAAATTTAGGCAACTTAGCTTATTTAAAAGAAAAATAATGCCATAAACCTATGATTTATATAGAATGGAGCATAAAAATCCCATGGGATTTCGTGAACACACTCCCAGGGATTAGATTCAATTCTATAGAATGGGATAACTTTCTTTCTAGATTTAAAATCTCCCAGCGATCTTATTAGAGTATTACTCGTAAAAGAGGCCTCCAAAATCTAGCCATTAGCCATTAAGTTACTTACCTATTCTTTCTGTCTTCTTCAGGTTTTGCCATCTGGAGACAAAGTAGTAGGTATTATTTATAATAAGGTGGATCGCCTTCTATGAAAACAGTTATTGGAATTTGGACACTTTCAACGCACGAGGGAAAATCATCAGACGGCAACGCCTGCTACCGCACGTCTAAACAAAATGAGCCATAATATAACATTTTCATTTCTCTCTGTCAACATAAAAAAATATTTAAATAAATGTTATAAAACTTTTAAAACTATTATGGTAACTAAAGTCATTTACAACTTATCATGTCGCATGAAACTGTGCTATTGGAACTGATATTGGAAAGCTCAGAACTCAAATCATGGTAAATATTCCGTTATAATTATTTTACTATTCAAATTAATTATTTAGCTTATATTCTACGCTTATTTTAAAAGCGTAAATAACCAGCAAACTTCCAGTAACTGTTTGTATATGAGACAATCCACTTTAGGCTAAATCGATGTTGTTTGGAATGTAGTTGTCTGTCAGTCTCCTGTCAAGCTAGTGTTAACCTAGTATTATGAACCATATTAAGATTACTCCTAATTTTCCTACAGGTCTTACCAGCATCAGAAAAAATAGTAGGTATCATAGATATACCATCTTACCTATATACTTCTTTCAGCTTTAAAAAATACTACGAGTCAGCCCCCCTATGTTTTGTTCTAAAGACATGATTGAGATGATGATGTTGAGTGGGCGCCGTGACGTGACCGAAATTAGGCTAAGAAGCCGAATTTCGGCTTTCTTTCGGCAGTCACAATAAATTAGTGTGCAAACACAGATGCACTCTCTCTTCCCTCATTCTCTGAAGATATAACAAAACAAATCACTGCTTTTCAATTACTTGAAATTGAGAAATTTTACTCCACCTTCATCATTCGCACCGCAAAGGGATGGAACTCGTTGCCTTCTAACGTTTTTTCGGTCAGTTACAACCTGGGTTTTTTCAAGACAAGAGTGAATAAGTGTCTTATAGACCTTCGTGATACACCATCAGCCTCATCGTCACTTTGATCTTCATTTGACCACAATCCCACTTGATGAGTGGGATTGTGGTCAAATGAAGATCTATCGAGACAATTAAACAACATTAAAGAAATCTAATAACAATAAAAAAAGGTCGGATAGGCGTCAATTTTATTGAATCATTCTTAATTTCCATCACAAAAATCTGTTCTCTATTCCATCACGTAGAATTTCAATTGCAACGCGTACATAGAAAAACCACACGGAATCTGCTCTGTGTAAATAGTTCGAACGTTTGACCCTGATGGTGTAACAGAAATAACTCGATGTTGTGCTACAATCTCTCGTTACTATGATAATACTGCCTCTAATATCCAGGGTGGAAAGAGGACCAGAGCTCCATACCCTCAATACCTCTAACTTTAAGCCATCATCCATTCATCTGTTTCTATTTAAATCAAAATATTTTCAAAAAAATCATGTTTTCACAAGTGTCCATTATCACGCGTTATGATGCTTTTCCATCCTGGCGTACTCGTAAAAACGAAAATTTACGTTTCTGATTAGTTTTCGTGCAAGTGTCTGATGTAAGTGAGTAAGTTTTGCACGAAAACAATTCAGAAACTTTTTTTTTTCGTTTTCCGAGTAGACCCTGCATTTTCGTTACGAACTTTTTAATTGTGGCTTTTTGCTTGAAATGGCGTTCCATATTTCCCCTAAAAATCTAAATCCCCGAAAACAATTATTTGCTCTAAGATTGTGGACGTTTGAGTTTACTTAGAAGCTAGATTTTTTTCTAGCTTTCAAAGCGTATTCAAACTCTCAATATTTGTAAAAAAAAACATTGATCGGACGAAATGTGGAGCCGAACAAAAACAGCATTGACAAAGTCCTACATTAATTCATAGACGTTTTGCTCAAGATTCGGTGACGACATGATTGGCGGCTTGCCAAACAAAATATCCAGAGATTATGTAAACATTTGTTCCTAGTAGAACACGCATTGCCGTTAGGGTTAGCAGCATGCACAGATTAAACTTGCACAAAAATATATTATTATTGTATCAGCCAAAATGAACCCAGTACATGTCAAAAGCATTCTGATCACCCTTCCACTTTTCACGGTCTTGTGCTAAACAGCAGAGATATCTATATTATATTTTTGTTATTGTTTTCTAGGATACATATTTATACACTATATAAATTATTCGAATAGGTAGTTGTAAATATGGCCATAAATGGGTAGTTTTGTTTTAACTTAATTTTATAAAATCATGTCACTAAGAATCTGCGTCCATCAGCACTTTTCTTATTGTCTCTACCTTGGTTCATGTGTATTTTTTAAGAATGTAAATGTAATGTTTTATGTACATCAGTTATCTAGTATCCTTAATACAATTTATGCTTTGTTTGGGGCTAGCTAGATGAATCTATATGAACTCGGCTTTTTTATCTTCCTTGAATCTAAAATTAAACTGACGATTAGGAAAGTTACCCCCAAATACTCCTATATGAATACATATAACTGACATTAAGCGTCTCAAGACTCTTGAGATCTGCTGAAATATGATTAACGTTCAATGTTATTATATTATATTTATGTACATCAATGTATCGATGTTGTAAATTTATCTTAACGTTCCAGGTTTTGGTTCAAGCGCTGTATGACTTCACGCCGCAGGAGGCAGGCGAGCTGGAGTTCAGACGCGGCGACATCATCACCGTTCTCGACCGCTCCGATCAACATTGGTGGCAGGTGAGATACCTTACTACAAAAATAATATCCTGGCCACTTCAGCTTCATTGTACGATGGAGATCATATTATGCCAGATTGAAGCTAGACAGATTTTATTATCGCCATATTGGCGCTGAGCATTTGCGTGAGCGTTCATGGAACTAATATTACGGTAGTCATGTTGTTTTAGAACGCCTCAACAAATGTCAATTTTATCACAGAGACGGTTGAGAGGGAACCTTTCAATAAGGACCATAAACAATTGTCATATAATGGAACTCAGTCATCCTGGCGCATCAACCCCAGAGTGGATATTCTGAAACCGACTTATGTATGTCCTCCGCCGCGGGGTCTCCAGTCCGGTGCAGATTTGAATGAAGCTCTTTCTCCACTTCATTATTTTACCTGTATCCTCTGTCGTTCCTAAAACATCCCGTTACCACCCCGATCCGTCTGCATTTTTACCACTTATATTAGTATGTTGGGGCCTAAAGAATCTTGCCAGAGTATTGAATTCATAGTATAAAACTATGCTAATGCCTAAATAACCGCCAAAATACATGCAAATGAAAACAGTTTAAATAACTCCTCTCAATCTTACGTTAAACCTAAAGTTGTAACTTAGGAATTGAGAACTAAGCTGCAGAAAATTTGACGTAAGTGATTTACGAATTTAATTTTTATTTCCAGGGTGAGATAGCACACCGCCGCGGCCTCTTCCCGTCATCATACGTGACAGCCTACCACTCATAGTGATCGCGCTTGCCTCTCGTGCTTCACTCGCCGGACAACACATTACATAGGTACGCTCATACATGCTACTTTCTATTGGTCGAATTATACAGTAATATAAAATTAAAACTATATGATTGGTCGATGTTTTGACGTTTTTGAAATTGCATGATGAATAAGTGAAATAACTGATCGAATAGAAAAAAACATTAGTATCTCTGTTTGTTAATTAAAAATAGATCTAAAGTGGCATGGATGACCGACATAATGATGCTTAAATACATACGCCAATAGTATAAATTTCTAGAGCCCATAATTGGTACAAAATAAATTGTTTGTCTTCTAAATCGGCGTATCTATGACAGCATCATTACCATTAATGTCATCACATCAATAACTCGTTTTCAAATTAGACATCGAATAAATATTACTCATAAGCACGAACTTCTACCAAAATATGGTTCGCTCTGCCAGGATAATGCCAACCAAAACTTTAAATATAACTGACAATTAGTATAATATTGAGTGATGTAGGTGAAACATGTTATGGTAAGAGTTCTATAAAATACGGTCGAAAACGTGTAGTTTTCTATGTTACGCATTTTAGCTAATAGCGGTAATATATAGCGAGTTATTGTGGCCTACGGGTGCTCTCGTATTTAGCCAAATACTTTTTAACGTATTGAGTAAGCTCAATAATAAGTAAGAATAATCTGTATAAAAGTCAAGCAGATCCATGGTATTTGACAGGCAAAATTCAACAATAGTTAAAAAAACTAAACTTTTAAATATAGGCATCGATTGGTCATAAATTCGGCTACATACGAGACATCCTGAATATCGGTCTAGCCCTAAATTCCTTTAAAGTAAGTCTGCGGAGTAAAAGGTGCTTTATTTTCTACAGCTGGCTGATTACGAATAATTTTATCATTAATTTGTAATATTGTAATGGTAAGCCTTTTCTGGAATGTGAAGTTATCTCTTTATAACAACAGGCAGCAATACGAAAATCAAACATGGTGTTTATTTTTACATAAATGATGCCATTTACAAAAACTTTTGCTAAATTCTTGAACAAGCGTCCCTGAAATTATACTTGTGTCCACGTGATCACTATTATTGGGTTGTCCTTACATTATTTTGTTTCATAAATTTTGCTGCTTGTAATACTAAGCTGTAGACAAGAACAAGGATGTTATTAGTACAAAAACAAACGACGTAGAGTTTTTGGTGATTCTGATGCTCTGTAACGAATTTATTGTCTAACCTTTCTCCATTTACTGAGTCAACATTGGAAAAATTTAATCATGAGATAGTAGACCCTTGATTCATATTTGATAGAGCGCTATAAAACTATTTGTTTTGTTCTAGCGCGTGGTATTTACCATACGTCGAAACGAGACAAATAGTAACTTTCATTGCGAATTCCCTAATGAATATTCGAAATAGGCTCTCTGCTTTTTGTACAAGAAACTATTAAATAAATGCGTTTATCATGATTGTAATAAAATAAAATTTGAACATGTAACTGGTAAAATAACTAATTCTTGTAAGAATTGTTAATTATACTACGTCTGCGTGTCACATAAACCATCCAAAACCGTTTGACAAAAAGACTCTTTTATCCGATGGTAAATATACCGATTTAGGAAATGACTCTTTTAAACCATGGTAAATATACCGATTTAGAAAATGACAATTTTATCCCATGGTAAATATACCGGTTTAGAAAATGACTCTTTTATCCTATGGTAAATGTATCACCATTACGCAAACAATGCCAGAATGGGTTTACTCCTCGATAACGTGCCAGAATGTTTATTGTAGTTTGACATAATTAATGTAGTTAATAAAAATGTAAAGGGAGCAACTTGGCTCGCTGATAACATTGCAATCATGTAGGTTTTTGATTCGATTTTATTGAATGAACATTTTATTTAACCGTTGTATTGAATGCTCATAAAAATATACAATTTAAGTTAGAAAAATATAATAGGTTTTTTTGAATAGTCGTTTTTTTATTGAGTAAATATCTGGTATCCTTAAGTGTGAAATCTGGCTAGCGTCCTTGAATTTTAGATCACAGGCTCTGCTTGATAAGTTTGTGTTACGCACAATTAAATGCCCTTAAAACGTATTTTATGGATTTCTTTTAAAACGCTAATTTTGTTAGTTAATGACAAAAGCGTGGGGAATACTTTGTGGCGTTTAATCTTAGATTTATGTATGTTTTCTGTCAATCTGTATGTACAGTAAAGTATTTTGTATTTGCTTTTAATTGCTTTTGACGTGTTTAATTTGATGCATAGATCATTTGTAAACATTTTATTATAGATAGTCCTTATAATATTGAATTTTTGATGTTTATGACCAGCGTAGTGGTTTTACGGTGACAAATGCTAAGGCGACACGACGACGTCATGTGGCGGAATTCTGTTAACCAATAACTTGACCATGACAATGGTATCGTCGCAGAATCGTCAATAGATGAAATAAATTCGAGATACTGCGTGCGGTGCTATTTGAGAGATTTATAGAATAGTTTCAAGCATGACACTTTTGACACGCGTTCCTCCATCTGTAGTTTCTTTCATCAAAGGTAAAATGCCAAAATGTAACATTCTGATACATGATTGTTATGGTGATGCGATAAATTTTGTGGAATTAGGGCCCAGGAGCATTCTGCTAAAGTTATCGCTTTACTATGACAATGGTATCGCCAGAGAATCGCCGAAATGAACGCGCAGGTATTTGTGTTCCTACCTTACATGAAAGAAACTACAGATGCAGGGATGCGCGTCAAAAGTATCGAGGTTGATCTTTCCGTGCACATAGCAACCACTGCACGTAGTCAGGAGTTCCTTTCATCTAAGGATTGTATATCAATATTATCATAACTCTAAGGATTTTACGCGGCGATTCTGTGACGATACCATTGTCATAGTGGAACGATTTGTTAGCTGAATTGAGTTTGCTGGGCTGATTGGTTGTTGGTTTGACCACGTCAGAATCCGATCCAACCAGTCTCTAGTTTGGACCTAGATCATACCGAGAATCATTGTCATGGCAATCGAGTGTCATTGTACTTAGTTAGTTTATCATTTAGTCAAGACTTGAAATTAATAAATTGAGTGCTCGTTGACCCAATGTAGATATTTATTTTTGTTATTGTATTGTACCCGGAACATAATTGATAGAATTTTAACAGGTTTTATTTTACAAACGGTGTCAATGAAATTAACTTTCTGCCAAGCATTTAAACTGTGTAATATAGAGTAAGATATGGTACTGTACATCAATAAGGGACGGATGTTGTGAACATTATTATACCAATAAGAAGTCCATTTAATGCTTCTCGCTATAGTGACAAGTAATGCATGAAGGCAAGTAAGTAATCAAGAATGGAAAGTGCTATAATCATTATAATATTCAAATATTTAAATAATTTAAGTTACGATTCTCCAATATTGTGGAAGATGTATGATATTTTTTACTAATAAATTTAATATTGTATTTGGGTGTTTTATTTGAAAAAACAGGTTAAACAGTTCAATATAATTTATTTATGATTTAAAGAAAATAAATAACATTATTCTTAACAATACAACACAAACTATCTCTATAGCATTTTATGAACAATGAGATACGCATTTTTTTTTTCATTTTTGTGACAAACATAAGTGTTTTGTGCTTTCTATAAATAAACCATTTACATATATCTAAATTATATAATTTTGTCTTTTAATTCATTATTTTTCGCATTTTTTTTTCACTTTGACGATAATGCTAGCTGAAATCATTTACAAGAATAGCACCTATTAATTTATTTCAAATACCACAACTATTTCTACTTTTAAGGGAACTACAAACAGCTGTTTTGTAGGTAACTAATTATAATTTTGTGTTTTACCTATTATTTAAAACTTATTATAAAAAGGAACATGGTTTTATGATATTATAAACAATCTGGTACAATAATTCCTAAAACTACTCCTACTTTGGTCATTGAATACAACAAAAATGTCTTCATTTTTGAGCTTAGTTAATACAATTTTAAGAAAAAATATTACAAAAGGACATATTGCTATTTCCATGAATATAAGGGTAAGTACAAAGAAACAATTAGCTTTTTTAAAACATTGCTTACTATTGCTATTTTTTTCATAATGATTTAGTTTCACTTAATATATGTAGGTTTAATGATGATGATACAAATTGGGACCATTTTGTTTTACTAATTTGTTTTTGAATGAACAGCTATGATTATGGCAACATTAACCCCCTTTTCTTGTTTGGAGTTGGCACGTTCAGCAGTGGAAGTGTGGAGATCTATAAGACAAATTTAATTTTAAATATTATATCAAAGTATAAGCATTGAGTAGGTAATGTTATTCTATGTACTACCGGCGATATTACAACTTGCATATTGATTTGTCAAGCGATATGGCGGTGGGGCGGGCGCCGGGCGAAAGTCCGGGAGGTTGCGCGTTCGATGCCCGCCTTGGGACAAATGTTTTTACGATGTGCAAATGTTTGTCTCGGGTGTTCTAGATATTTCCTATCTATAATAAAAAATATCTATCTATGCAGTAAGTATATTGTATTAAGTATATCAGTCATCTAATACCCATAACACAAGCTACGCTTAGCTTGGGGCTAGATGATGCTGTGTGGATTGTCCAACATTAATTATTTAGAAAATGGCTTCCCTCATATCCGTCAAGCATGCTATTTTCATTAAATCCCACAAGAACATAATGGTAACAAAGATATTTTGAGGTTACTTGAATTTATCTACGGAAAGTGATTAGTCATCGACGACTGAAGACGCTGCCTCAAGACGAGAAATGCCGCGACATGTAACTTGCTCGCAATAGAAAGAAGAAAGAAAGAAAAAAGTTTTCAGGACTCAAATCAGAAGAACTCCGAAGTCAATAATTTTATTTCTTTAGGCTTACAAAATGTGCACTTAGACAAGTCAAATCGAGTCCTCATCTCGCCTTAAAGCAGCATCTTCCCTTGATTTATTGCACACCACCGCTAAGCTCCGCGTTACACGAGGCCAATTATATAAATGGAAACAGATCTTTATAATTGGAGCAATTCCTGTCCACGGCAGAAACAAACGCCGCCTGACTGACGATACCCTATAGCACCCGATAGCCTAACACCCGAGGCTAATGCAGATGCAGATCAGTAAATAGTTTTTTCAATAGCAACAGATGCTCTGATGATAACCTCCTATATATAAAGTTTTAAAAGCTGCCGCGATTGTGTTTTGTTTTTTCATACAATCCACGCTAACGTCTAAAGATGGGTTTATGTCGGGCATTTACAGGGCGTATTGAGTAAATGCCCGGCATAAACCCATCTCTTACTCAATACGCCCTGTAAATCCCAAAGGCTGTTAAATCCAAAGATTTCCAAAGTTTGTGTGCCACGCGAAATGAGATAGCTCACTCATTTGGAATCAGTGTACATCTAAACACGGTGCTAGCTGGACCTGTTTAACTATGGCATTTTTTGTTGAAAAGTGTCTCAAAATGCCATCGCGTGCATTTCGCAAATGCAACAATAAATTGTTAAAATACAAATAAATCCAAAGGCGTAACATTTCACTCTTAGGATTGCGATATAATTAAATAACTATTATTTTTCCTTCCGCTGCTGTAGCGTTGCGACCGGACTATAAACAAAGTAAAACTACCAGCTAATCCGTGGTACACAGACTTAGACGTGCGACCCGACCTTAAATTTACCGGCGGCGGCGCGCCGACCTCCACAGTCAGCGTGGCGGCGCCGCCGCGCCGGCGTGGTTTGATTTTTTTGTCTCTTATATAGGTATTTAAAATTAAATAGTAGTTAGCCCCTAACCGTAACGTCGTGACTGTTTTAGTTTGAATCGTCTGTTTCGAGTTTTTTTTTTATATCTTTATTCATTAAACAGGGTTTGATCAGAGTGATCATGTCATCCTGATAGTTTACAATAAATTTACTGTTCCGGAGCTACATATTATGACGGTTTGAAATTGCCATTGCAAGACGTATGGCGCAAAAATAATAAAAAATCTAGTAAAAAGTTTGTAGTATATATGCGTAGATGATAGGTTAGATAAGTATAGGTATTGAAGCGTTGGGTAGTTATGGCTCACGGTCGGTTAGGCGCGATGCTCGCTTTGCACAGTTATTCCCTAGCGGTATGCGGATTTTACAATAGCGTTAGATATTTTAGGACCATGTTAACAGGTACTGAGTTAGTTATTGAATACCGGACTCATCTCTAGTAATAACAGCGAAAGGAGCGAGCGTTTTTTCGAGACTATCTACTGCCACGCCGTCGCTACCCCATGTGTAGTCGATCAGTCAGCGCGCCGACCAGCGACCAGACTGTATAGATAATCTGTTTTATCAAAACTCTCTAAGAAACATAGCAGTGGTGCGCTGAAGATTTCTACTTCTTCTAGCAACTGCAATCACAGAAAACCTTGAAGGAGACTACATTCTTAAGTACTGGAGGGATAAATGATATGTTTATTGGAGAGTTTTGAACAGATTCTCCGGTCTGGTTGCTGGTCGTCGCACCGACGCGACTGATAGAGACGGCGCCGGCGGCGGCGGCGTGAGAAAACAGCGGCGCGGTGCCGGCGCGGCGCGCACGTCTACACACTTCAAAGACAATGCCACAGTTTTTGGTGTCAGGGCATATCTAACGATATAAATCTTTGGTTAAATCATGTTTATGCTTAATTAAGATTAATTTTGTATTTCTCTTTCTTTTTATATCGTGTGTGTGGCTATAAATCAATTCTTTATTCTTATTCTTAAATGCCCGGCATAAACCCATCTCTACTGACATCACAAATCCAGGCCTCCAGTATACGAAAAACAAAAGGGGATAGCGCCAGCTTTTTAAAATTTATGTATACGTCCAAACTTACAAACTGTCTTTTTATTATCAGGGTAATGCTTCTGTCCTCTTTAAATTCCTAGAATGTGTGTCCTCCTATAGCAAGCATAATATTCTCGAATGCCATCCAATTGATGAGCGCCCAGGGACCAAGTCTCATCCATAATGGTAGGAAACCTTTGTACATTGCGAGAACTCCTTCGTTCTTTATTGATTGTTGCAAGCAATCTATCATTCCTTTGTAGAGTGTTCCCCTGAAAATAAAGAAATATATTGTTACGTAACCAAGCTTTATATTTTGTCTGAGTACGTAAGGGCTTCTTTTCTCGTGCAAAACTCCCAATAAGATGGCTACATAAACAGCCCGTAACAGGAGAAAGGAATTATTTTTCTGTTCTATTCGAGTATTGTAATGAATGAAGTCAGCTCAAAGGTCGAATACCCAAAACACAAGAGGTGGCGTGTTCGACTTCCGCTACAGGAAAAGTTATCTGGGTCTGCAAA
This sequence comes from Eupithecia insigniata, assembly GCA_947859395.1. Lineage (NCBI taxonomy): Eukaryota > Metazoa > Arthropoda > Insecta > Lepidoptera > Geometridae > Eupithecia > Eupithecia insigniata. The sequence goes on along the minus strand of OX401999.1, from coordinate 5,992,255 downwards.
CATTCGTTCTGTTATCACGAGCCTTTGTGGGTATTTTAGGTTCATCAGTAATCACCAGGTTCTCACATGAGGTAAAAGAAGCTAAATTGTGAGAGATGTCGGTGTATTATCTCGATGGATGTCGGTGTATGAAATCCAGCTTTATTTGGCCTCTGCATCCAACAACTCGTTCTATCTTTTCCTCAAAGACAGCTGTGGGTTTGCCAAGCAAAAACTGCCCGTAATGGTTCGGTAAGTTCTCATAGATAGGGTCTCAGTACTAACGCGATGACAAAGAACAGATTATAAAATGCAATTTCACCTGTATTCAGACGCAATACAGTTGCTTCTGACTAAATGCGAGTAAAAGTACACGAATAACTTTCACTTAAATTGAGATCGGAAGGTATCTCTCTCGTTTCCATAGAATTAGAAAGGGAGCTGCCCACACGTTTGTTATTATCGGGTTTTGTCCTACGTTGGTTGTTGACTTTGACCCCGTTGCTTTAACCTCGAGCGCCTATTCGGGCAGCTGATGTTATGTAGGTTAGGGATAATTTACCAAAGAGATTATATATACTACGCCACAGATTATGCTCATAGAAATACTTCAACTTAAATTCTAACTTGCATCCGCAGGCCAAATAGATTGTTTCTGTGACTGTACCAAAAGTTATGTTTTGGTATTAGTTGGAAATAGATTTTAAGACAGCTCACTAACAAAAAATTGACCTAATATGTTGTCTGATTTAATAAATGAATTCAATTTAATTTAAAATTTGGTATTCGTTAGGAATTGAAAATTTATCAAGACAATAAATAAATACCATTGGTAAAAAAGAAAGGAATAGATCGTTGTAGTTGACTATTTAACTGACTTCGATTGCCTATATTTCCCCTTTATTGCACTTCTGGGTAAATACCTCCTTTTCGTCCTTCCAGTTATATCGAGGCATGAAAGGTCCATTCCTTAGCGCTGCCGGACGAAAAAGTCGACCTCTGTTTGCTAGTAGTGCCGGCAATGTTGTCAAAAATCAAAAACACCATAGATTAGGGATTTATCCGATCGTACCCCGATATACTCTACCAATTAATCTCTTCGGACTTCTCCACCATAGAGCCATTGACCTTCTACCGATCTAGAATATAATACTCTGTCGCAGTCGGTCCGGTCCATAGGATTTCGAGAGTGAGGGAATAGAGAGTGCACCTGTGTTTCCGCAGTCCACACACTTGTGCACTATAATATGTATATCCTGCGCACATGGCTTGTCTCCGTGAAGAGGAGACTGGTCGCCGCGCCGTAGCAGAAATTCTACTAGGATAGATCATTAATTGTTATACTGACTATTCTATCGTCGTCGTTCTAACCTAACAATAATAGTAGGTAAGTCATGATAGTTAAAAAAACAAGTTCAATCAGTTACAAGCTCAAAAATTCAATACCTACCTACAATACACTTGCTTTGCCTACTGAAAAGGCGTCGTCGTCGGGGCGTCCGGCATGGCATGGCATGTGGACAGTATCGATTTCCTTCGCGTTCACCGTCCATTCCATAGTAGCCAACTATACTATCAGTCATTTCCATTTAGTGACGAAATTCACCCCTCCTATCTCATTCAGTAGACATTCCGACATGCAAAAAGGATATCGATTGGTTTCGGTATGTAGGCAGGTAGGTATTTTACTATCTCTGGTATGGTTGATTTATTATTCAAGATATTTTATGGCAACGAAGACATTTATGAATGAAAACTTAACAAAAAAAACAGAAAATAACAAGGTAACATCAAAGTTATCACTAAAAACTAAAACACAAACTTCAATAAAGCTTAATCTCACATGCTACACACATGTGTATCAAAACATGTTTAGAGCATTCGAAAACGAACGAGTGATAAATAAAAGATAAAACAATTCGAGCCTCTGTGATTTGCTTCGATGATACCAATGTCGTGAAATATTTTCCACCAATATTCCTTGGGTTTTGTAAGCCCGTATATACAAAAAATAAACAGGTTTCTGAATCGAAGGGTAAGTATACCTTATTTTGCTCATTGTTATTAAAATGTGTTAGAATAGGATAGCTTTAGGTACTAATTGCCTAAATGTGTTAAATTGATGTTTCTAGTCAAAGATCCTAGGATCCTTTACCTGTAGCTATAATAGCTAGCTAGCATTTGATATTGTGCACCTTGTACAAATACCTATCATGTTACTATTAGTGAATACCTTATCTTCTACGTCCCCACAGTTCGGTTCATGTGCCTGGTCTTAAGAACATTAGCAGGGGCATCCAACACGTACGCGACTAGGCCCGCAGTAAACCCCGATATGGCAGCGCTTAGCAACGCTGTGTCCGTCTTACATTGCGTGAGAATATACAGGGTATGTCTATTTATTTACCTTCCATCGGGCCCTACAGGTTGATTCATAAGCCTGGTCTTCAGAACATCAGCCGGGGTCCCTAAGATAGCAGCGACTAGGCCCGCAGTGAACGCCGATATAGCGTGGAGTAACGCGTTGTCTGCCATTCCGAACTCTCGCTTTAGGATCTGTTTGGAGTAATCGTAGGCCGCTAGATCCCCCATGTTGACTAGCGCTGCTCTTTGCACGTTTGGTATTGCACCTAGAAATGAGAAATATGTAAATAAATTATTCTGGACATTGTTTCCTTCACACAGCATCTATAGAGATGCTGCCATAAACAGTAGTTCTGCTTGATGCTTATGCAGTAAGTAACAATACCTAATCTGTGCTTATAGGAACTAGGATAAGATGTGTTCAGTCTCTGTTATGTTGAGGCCCTGCATACTATAAGTATAATAAGGAACCTTACACTACCTACTGATGTTAAGACATCAGTTAATTTAGTTAAGAGGAATTTGTTCAAAGCACAATTCACAGCAACGAGGCGACTTTCTTCCGCATACATGCAGGGACGCTCTCCGAGCGCGCCTCCACTAGTATGCCGGACACGCTGCAAAACCGCGGGAGTCCTAACAGCATCCTGAATTTGAAAGGGTATTCTTCCTTTAAGATTTGAACGCATTGGAACAAGAAAAAATTCCCACTGGGCCAATGGAACGTGGTTCTTAAAGGTTTTGAATCGGGAACAAAACCGTGCTCATTTCAATGCTACAGTTCGAGTGCTCTTGTGGGAAATCCGTTAGTCGGGAAATTACATCATTACCTTCCATTGTTCTATTGTTTTTTTTTGTAATTTTGCTTGTTTCTAACCATTTTGGACGGTCATTTATGAATCCTAGAGTTTGGTTTTTATGCATGACGTTCTGACCGAACCTCAAAAATAGGTGTAGGTAGATCTGTCGATGACTCTACACCTTTGCCAAGCCGAGGGGTCTATCTAATAATGAAGGTACCTACCGTATTGTTATTTTCCTCTTCAGCTGCGCTGCAGAACCGAATAATATTCAATGTAGCTACTATGAATGTATACAAACCTCTCCAAAAACCCAAGATCCCACTCTCCTTATAAAGCATAGCATACGCCTGTCGGCAGTTGGTGAACCTTGGCTGCTTCCCTTGCAGCACGCGTCTGCCTTCCGCTTGCATTTGAACCTTCACCAGGTCGGTTGGAGACGCTATCAGCTGGGCTACGGAGCCTGCAGCTAAACCTCCTGTGAAAATTAAATGTTCAATTTATAGGAGCTTAACTTTACGCTTGCTTCTTTCTATCCACTGGAAGACAACATAAAACAATACAATTTCCCTTTTAAATAAATTACTCGAGTACCCTCGATGTTTTTACTTTGAACTATCATAAATTCATAACATTAGAACGAACAGCTGCACCGATTTTCAACTGCTTTCAATTCAAATGAATTCACTCTCTCAAATAAAAAAAATCGGTTCATCCGTTCGAGAGCTTACCTACGATTCTAGAGACAGATCTATGTATGTAAATGAATAACAATGAATCGCTATAAGTACCTAATGCTAAACCCAAATATGTATATTCCTTGAATTACGACTAAAGAAAATATACTCTAATAGTACTGTGATTCAGACACATGTTCTTGTGAAGGGAAAAATTTGAAAAAATGCTCAGTAAAAAGTAAGAACCACCCAATCAAATTTAACGCCGCCGCAGGGCGCAACTAGTACACTTATAAAACTTCATCCATTCACTGCCCAGCCTCAACACGGTGCGAATTGTTGGGGTGGGGCGCGCTGCACCACCCCGGCGACGCGGCAGCGGCGCGGTGGCGATGCTGCTGCTGCTAGAACGAGCTCTACTTAGATGGTCAGGTGTGCGCACAGAACTATTTCCATATAGTTGTCAAGGGCACTTTAAAGTTAAAAAATCCCTCTTTTTGCGCCCCACGCTTACCTAACCCCAAATTTTATAAGAATCTATCTTTTCACAATTCTTCTCAGTCTTTTTCAAACTCAAAACTCACCAATCGATGCGATCCCAAGCGACACTTTCCCGTTGTCATCTTTGAAAGCATTTCGGAACTGCTCGTAGAAGATCAACCGGCACCCGGAGTAGATTACATGCCGTTGGAACATCGGCATCAGGCCCGTCCATAGCTTCGTGACTCCTTCTTTCTGGGCTATGTTGACGACTGTCTTTAGCATGCCATGGTTTTCTAGCTGGAAATATAACTAGATTAATTCACATCTACAACATATGGTATTTCACATATGTATAATATTTCCACTGCTGGGATTACTGGCTGGCATAGACCCTGATAAGCGGGGGTAGTACCTTTATCCCCACGCTCATGGGATTCTGGTTCTATTCAGTAATCTAATCTGTGAAAGTGAATAAGTTATAGTAACTATTGTGTAAATCTCTGGGGGCCAATTCTGCGTCTTACGTGATATTTTCAATTCATTTATTGCAAGAAATATGGTCTTAATACATACAGTAGGTATTTTATCGAGTGATATTCATCATCACGGGATAAAAATATAATGTGATAAATATCGAGTATATCCAAAAACTGCATTCTCGTGCGACATATAGAGCAACTCTTCAAAGAAAAACCCTCAATAAATATCGAATTGCAGATTTTGAGAATACGCTAGTTTATTATATTTTGACAGTTCTTGCCATATTTATCGAGTAGGTATTTGTTTTCATGCCAGAATTGCCCTCCTGAGCACAAAGTGTGAGTAAGGTAGAGACGGATCTTCCTCTGTACACGTCTTGCGTGTGGAGGGAATGCATTTACATTGCATACTTACATAATCTGTCTTTGCATTGATCTTTGCTTTTTGCTTTGCGTGGACATGGTGTGCTGTGCTATCACGAACACTTGTTTGTGATGTGTGTGATATGTAGGTAAGTAGAGTTGGTCCGTGCTTAGGTACGGCAGGTACTTGATACTCTATGAGGTACTTACATAATAATGCATTAACTACCACAGATTTTATAATACTATACCTACTAGGCACTACTAACTAAATGGTAACTAACCGAATGACCTAGACAGCAAATACCTAAAGGGAAATAGTAGATTATTTTACAAGGGACTAAAGCATCCCATTATATAAGAGGTTGTTATACTCCCGAGCGTAGCGAGGGAGGATGACAAGACCGAGTTATAATGGGTGGTTTTGGCCCGAGTTAAACACTCTACTTTTCACTTCGATTGCGAGAAAATAAAACAATTCAAAATTAGACAATTTTCAGAAATTTTTTTTAAAATTAAATGTGCAGTTAGGGCAATTTTGAATGTTTAGTGATATGTTTTCCCGGGCAATTTTATTTCGGTTTTCTTTGATTGGAATGTGATAATATTTTGAGTTGATTGTTGTGGAGTAAAAGTTGGAGAGACTCAACTCATGCTTGAGTTTCCTGCATTATTAAGATCTGAGTGCGGCTTCAGCTGAGTTGACATATTCATCCAATCCCGCGATGTAGATGCTTGGGGTTCTGTAATGTTTGGTAGAATATTTATTCCTTCCGTAATCCGCTGCGGACGTGATACTTGTTTTGTATAGAGTCCTCTATATAACCTTCAGCCACTTGATCGGACCTCCATCCACCGTGCCGTTTTAATGTCGTTATATTCGCACCAGAGTCCGCCAACAGAGTCGCGGATGTTCTGCGGAAACAATGGCCCGTGTAGAGTTCCGGATTTGGTAAATTTAGATAAGTGGCAATATCTTTAGGCATGTTACCGAATTTATTGTTGCCTGTGGCTTGCCTTGTGCATTTACCATTTTGATAATTTAGAAAAAATCTTCTCGTTGAAACATTAGTGGGACGTAACTCCTGATAGGCTTTAACTATATTAAGGTATTCTCCACTGTTGACAATTTACGCTCTTTGTTTGTTTTCGTGTTCGGCAGACTCACAGCTTGTAGGTTTGTATCCGTTTCTACGTCTTCTAGCGTTATATTGGCAAGCTCTATTCCTCTGCATGCACCGCTGATTCCATAAATTAAAGCAACCTGTTGAACAAAAAAATAAGTGTGTTAATAATCGTTATAACCTAGGTACATAATTTAGGTATGTAGGTAGGTATCTATTTATTTAGTTTGAGTAGAGTACATAAGTAGGTTACCTTTGTTATCTTTGTCTTACCAAGTATTGTTTATTTGGAGCGTTATTTAAAAATGTTTCGATTTCTTGTGTCGTCAAGACTTTAGATTTTTTTGCCTTGTATCCAGTGGACAATTTCTTCAGTAAAGCCGTTAAATTTACATATTTTTTAATATCGACGTCGTGTTTCCTTTGTAAGGTCATTCTTAACATTGAATATGTGCTCCAAAGAGTCGACGATAATTCATCAAAATAAGTGAGAAAAACCCCTTCTGTAAACGAATCCACACGTTTCTCATCTCTCCATTTCATAAAATTTTCGTAACTCTTTAAACGTGGATACATATATTCCACGTGATTTTGTCGGCAACAGCTTCATAATTATTTCTTTGCCCTTTTCTTCCATTTGCATATTAGCATCTTCACTATCACTTGATGACATTTTTCGCGTTCACAATTTGGAAGTATAGTAAAAGTCAGGAAGTTAAACGTAAAAGTTTGTGATTTGGAATGAAGAAAATTCTAGAGATTTAGCGCCAATACCATCTTTTTTTTTAAATCTCTATTTAACCCGCAACGAAACAGTTCAAATTCTACCGTGAAGGGAAGAATCAACCTTCATAAAACATCACCAAGACGGTTCTATTTTCAAAAAAAAGATTGACGGAGCACCAAGAAGTCGAGTTTTTATGTAAGAGAACGAATGCTTTGTACGGGCTAATGATTTTAGACAAAAATTAAAAAGAAAAAATACTTTTTAGCCCGATGTATTAAACTCGAGTTTTAGGCCCGCTAAGCTACACTATTATGTTATGAATGATACACTTTTTGAGCAAGAGAAGTGAAAAATATATTTTTACCAAGGGGCCTTACTTTGTATCCGACTTTGGCTGCAGCCACTTCTGACTGTATCTGCAACCTCGTCTTCGTCAAGTCGAACGGGTATGTCGCTGTAAATAGAAAATAAATAAATAAAAATACTAATTATACTCGTAGTTTCGTGGAAAGGCAACAATTTGTTTTCTGTTTTATTTATTTATCATTTTGAATTTGAAAACACACAGGAGATTGTTTGGTCCATACATACTACAGGTAGGGGAAACTAGGGATAGTTGATCCCCCATTTTCATTTTGGTCTATAAAACAAAGTTTTAGCTCAAATCTATGATGTTTTGGTACTAAAGCCTTCAAAATGTATCTAGCACCTACCAAGAAATGCTTTATTTTTTTTGTTAAATTTTGAATCTAGAACGCGAAGTGCTCTATGCTCCATTATAATGAAAACTTTTTGTGACAAGAACTTCAAAGAAGATAGGATAATTCCTCTAACGGTGCTATTTACCTCCTTCAGCCGCCCATGCAGCAAGCACTGCGACCGTGTACCTCGCAGCAACGGAATCTGTCTTCTGCACGGCAGGGTGCTCAGCATTCCGAAGTACTGGCATCCTCGTTCAGTCAACTCAAACCGGTGACTACTGGGCCCATAATATCTGGAAACATCATTTGTATTAAATATTGACCAACATTTTAAAGCATAAATAATATGGCGTGTTTTAAAAAACGATAAACCGACTTCCAATTCCCTTACCTTTACACTTATTTTAAGTTTTGCGGGATAAATACTAATCCCCTGGGGATAAAAATTTTATGGGACCCCTTCGGGATCATTTCCTATACAATAGTGAAAGAATTTTCAAAATCAGTCATATGTACATAAAAAAAAAACATACAGACGAATTGAGAACCTCCTCCTTTTGAAGTCGGTTAAAAATATCTACTGAACCTATCGGTCTATTTACTTAGATCGGTGACCTAACTCTAATCTACCCATTTTTGGGGTTTAGGAACCTTACTATATACCTCTACCCGCCATGCAATGCTACCGGTTTAGTAGGCTTAGATTTTAAAACAACCGCTCCGACTATAATTTAAACATAGAATGATCTGCCATCCATTTTTGAACTTTTTTACTCTGTGCGGTTTTTATAAACTTCCAGGTAGTTCCAGGCGACCCAATAGATGGTACTTATCAGTTCAAACAGGGCGTTTATACAGGGTTATTGAAAAATTTACCTATAAACAGGGACGAGGGAAAATTCTCCTATATACATATATGTACGTATGTACAAAATGTAAAATGTTCTCAAAGTTTTCTAAAGGAAATAAAACACTTTGATATTTGATATTCTTAGGTGGGTTAAAGTATGTTGGTATCTTGCGTTTTTTCATTCGTACCAACCTACTCAGAAAAGGAAAATCGAAGTTTCTTTTTCGTGTTCGTGCAAAACCAACTCTTATGTCCATTGCATAAGATTAGCGTCTGCACGAAAAACAATCAGAAACTTCGATTTCGTTTTTAAGAGTACGGGCCCTGGGGGCCTACTCGGAAAAGGAAAATCGAAGTTTCTTTTTCGTGTTCGTGCAAAACCAACTCTTATGTCCATTGCATAAGATTAGCGTTTGCACGAAAAAGAATCAGAAACTTCGATTTCGTTTTTAAGGGTACGGGCCCAGGTACCAACCACGTACCAGCTTATCAGGAAAATAAAAAAAAATGGTGATTTACCTTTTTTTTCATAAGTAGGTAGGAGGTAAATGTTATGGTTAAATTTGGTCTAATTTTGAGAACCATTAGGTCCGTACTACCTATTATTTAATAAATGAAATAGATTTCCTCAACGCAAAATGATCAGAGAACGTACTAGAATAGAAAATACCTACTTTAAACTCAGTGGCGCTGGCGGCAGCCTATCTTAGGTATACATATGCCAGGAGTACCTTTACTATGTATAAAATACTATATAATAGATACTAGCTGGTGCCCGCGGCTTTCGTCCGCGTTTTATGGGGATAAACAATAGCCTATATATGTTATTCCTGGTCCCAAACTATACCCATGCCAAATTTCAGCCTAATCGGTTCAGTAGTTTTTGCGTGAAAGAGTAACAAACATCCATCCATACAAATTTTCAGATTTATAATATTAGTAGGATTACAATTAATATTGTTAAAAAAGAACATTTCTATAATATAGCTTTGCTATAAATAAGCATAGCACCTTTATCTCGATACCATAATTACCAATACTTATCTTTTTATTATATAATTTTAATTTCATGAATTATACCTATTCTAAGATTACATGGAACCCTTCGTCATGTCAAAGCCAATAATTATAATGGTTTTTGTAAGTACAAGAAATAATAATAAAAAAAAACAAATGATAATGGATGGTTGTAAAAGGCCATGAATAAAAAAAATATAGTTAAAAACTAAAACCCGACAATAGGTGAACGCTTGTTTAACTTTCTGAGACTTTTATGTAGTCGGGTTTTAGTTTTTAACTATATTTTTTTACACCTTTTTGCTAATAGTTTGAGAATCGTTAACCTCAAAAAAGTTTGAGGAACGGTTTTGGAAAGTACAAACAAAGACCTTTGCAACGATACCACACACGAGCATACATACATTGAAATTATCCCCGCTATCTCGTTAGACCCCCATTTTTATCTGACGTCAGATAAGCCTATAACCATCGGGCTATTAAGACGAATCATATGACACCTTATTTGTTGAAATCGGACCAGTAGTTTCACCGCTACGTGGGAACATAAAAATCGGCTACAAACATACATACATAGGGTGTCAAATACATAACCCTCTCGTAGTCGGGTAAAAACAAATTGAAAGAAATGCGGCTATAAAGAGGCTTTGTTACAGAAACGGAGGCTAACAATTTGACGGATGCTGTTACTTATTTGTAATTTTATTTTGTACAATCTTTTGCTTTTAAAATAAAAAAAGTTTTATTTTATTACTTTACCGTATTAGTAAGTAGGTAAGTACATATAGTATTTTCGACAAGATTAGATTTGGCTTCTACAGCATCTTTCGACGATACATCAGCTCGAATTTTGGCAAGAACGTAAGGCCTGACTGGCCTCGAAAATGTAAGGATAAAACCCTGGATAATACCTAGTAAGCTTAATTTTTGGAAGAACGCCAGTGCTACCGCTTACAAAACGTGCTGGTCATCATCCACAAATATTGTCTTCTAAACATAGTACCCAAGTGTAGATATAAGTCAAGCTTTATTTTTTTACGCTCGCTGCTAGACATAGGCCTCCCCGAATACGACGCTACAAATAGCGGTCCTGAGAACTATAGTTAATAAAAAAAAACAATTAAAACTCACTCAGCTTTTTGTATAAAGAAATCGCAGGTCTCTGAGATAGCCCTAGGTTAAGGCGATGCGCGATGGCACGAGCACTACTGATAAAAACTTCCTACAAAATGCAGTTGATTTTGATGATGAACAGGCTGCACGGTAATGAATAGCTTTATTAGGTAGGTACTATTACCAGTCCAGATGAATTTGCACTTCGTACTCTCTATTAATGGTAATTTTAACATCCGGACGGTATGACGTCAACGTAATAATAATAATAAGTATTGCCGTCCATATCAAAAGTGCAATAACTCGGTTTTCGCGCCAAAGAAGTTATACATATACGTATATACATATTTGTATTCGTGATCATTAAAACGAGCTCTATATTTTCTTCTAAGACAGATTTTACGTATCTATAGCCGATCCAGTTTTTTTTATGTATAACCGCAATATAGCCTATAAGGGATTTGGTAAAATAAAATCTTTAACTGCGTTTTTCTTGAAAGTAGCTCGGATAGAGTTATTGCACTTTTGATAAGGACGGCATAGTACAAAGAATAATTGCCAATTAACTAGTATTTCTGTAGCATGTGATGTTTATTTAATTTCTAAATATGAGAAACGCTGCGCAGGAACCTAATCATACCACTAAATTACAGGAAAATAATTGAACATTTTCTACAAGTTCAAATCGTTATTGTCTAGTACCCATAACACAAGTTTTGCTTAGCTTAGGGCTAGATGATGTTGTGTGAATTATTGTGCAGCATTATTTATTAGGAACTGTCTAGTTTTAAAAATGGTAACGTAATAGATATTTAAAAGGTACCTAATATTTTTGGCCTTCTTATTCAAATAATAAATGTTCACGAAATGCAAACATTTAGACATTAGTTACCATATTCTCTTCAGGGATTCTCCTCAAGATGCTACATACCTTAAATACCTACCTATCACAAAAAGTATTATAAAAAATATGAGGTACCGACTGGTACCTACTTACTACAGATTCTATTTCTTCACGTAAGTGATCAATTAGGTACCTACATGCTAGTAGCTTCATTCATGAACGAGATTAAGTAATACATACATACTATAGTACATAGTATAGTAGATAATCGTGTATGCAAATTTTACTAGGTATATTTAGGTAGGTATTACATACCTACAACTTTATCGGACGTTAACCTTCTGTGATGTGATGATAATGTACAAGTGTCTATTTCATAACTGTTTGTGTATGTAAACAATTCAAGTTCACAGGTACTTTAGGAATTAACTCATTGTCAATGAAAATTCATATACATACGTTTCTCATTTCGTCTCATTTCGTCTCGAGTTGTACATCAATTCACTTTCAATATAGGTATTCAATATATTCCTCTATGCGTGCGATGCTTAATTTGTTGTTTTAAATTCTTTTGTTTGTTAATGGTTTGTTATTAATAAGTTATGGTTATGATAGGACTGGTATACTTTGCACGGTAAAAGTCCTTAACAATAAATATGATTAAAAAACGAACCATTTATCACGAAAATCTTTGAAGGTCTTTCATTGTCTCTACAAGAAATATTATAGTATCTTCACTTCACTGATATTATACAAACTGAATCGTGTACCCAATGTTATCGAGTTATATACATACGTCGTCGCTAAACACATACCTACTAGGTATGAATGAAGGTGTTACAGTACAGACGAAATTATACTTCGGCATTAACGAAGGATTCTATAACTTATTGCAGCTATCTACGAATGCTTGCTTCTGTCACACATTTAAAGCTGACCTGAAAGAAATAAATTATTATTCTACCCTACGCCTGGCAGAATACAGCCACTAGCCCCTAACCTAACGTCTCTCTGACAGCCAGCTTCACTTGTCATTATTTATGTTTGTGTTGCCGAAGTCACACATATTTTCTTACAAAATAATGTAAAACCAAGTGTTAGATTAGTTTTTTTTTGCAGAAATAACACAGGAAAAGGAAATAGAAACAAGGATTATGTTAATTACCATGATCTATAGTTATTAGAGTGATATAGACGAATCGGTTACGATCTTTCTTCAACCGTGGAAAAAATACATTTTCGGATGGATACCTATACATCGGAAGGACAGGTAGGTGGTTCTAACAATCATACATGATAACTTGAATGCGAAAGAAAAGAACCCACTATATAGTGGGTTCTTTTCTTGATAACTTATAACGAGTCTGAGAACTAATTTATCCTAATGAAGAACTACCCTCATTTTTCCATGTGCAAATTTTGATCAATACTGGTTGACAAAGAGGTACGGAGTAGGCCTCAAGGCTTTATTAATTGATATCATCATCATCATTTTTACTTCCTATATTTTTTTTTTAAATTTTGTTTATATTTTTTCTTACTATAATGTGTAACGCAAATCAACCAAAACATTCAAAAATACTCGTCCGAGATTATAATTGCCATTTACCTAAATGTTGGGTAGCTTGCTACAATAACCTATATGGGTAGCAAAAACCCCTTCTCCACTTTTATAGTGTAGAGATGAACCATCCACCCTTTATGGGGGGTTGTGGTTACCACTGTGTTCCTGCACTTGTAATTGTGTCGAGGTGAACCATGCACCCTATAAGGGTAGCACTTATGGTTGTCACTGTATGTATCCCCCCAATCGTATATAGTGCCGAGATAAGCAAAGCACCCTATATGGGTAGCAATAATGGTTACTATTTTGTGTTATCAAATGGTTTTTTACTCCACTTGCAGTGTCGAGAAAAACCATCCATGCACCCTATATGGGTAGCAATAATTACCACTTACGGTAAACCTCCGCTTGTGAAGTGTCGAGATTAACCATGCACCCTATATGGGTAGCACTAATGGTTACCACTGTATCCCTCTACTCGTATAGTGCCGAGATGAACCAAGCACCCTATACGGGTAGTAATAATGGTTACTAGTGTTTACCACTACTTGTGAGGTGTTTAAGGCTATTAATTAATATATAATAATAAAAATAATACATATTGACTACCAAAGCACTCGGACTCGGCCTAAGATTGCGGAAATGAAAAACACGTTATAAATAACATAGCAAAGTATATAAATAAATTATATCTTGGTCCTACGGCTTGAGGGAAGACCCAACACGTTGAACAGTAAGTGGGTTAGAATCTCCAAGGAAAATTCCAATTATTCTTCAAACAAAATATCAGCCACCAAGGCTGAATGAAACTAAGAAATTAACATGGCGAAGTACTTAGCAAATTGTTATACTAAAACTAAACAGACTTCTTAAAAACATCCTTAGTCCATATTAAAATTTTTCAGGGTCCATGCACAACGTTATCACATTATATATATATATATATCATAAAATTTTAAACAAAAATTTTAATCCGCCACTTTGGTGTTGTCGAGATGACTATGACAACCCTATAAGGGATCTATCTACCCTTGTGTAGCAAAATCAAAATGTCTTTATTGCCACAACCCAATAAAATTTCAGATTATTACATCGAGGTACTTACGTCGTGCATTATTACTACGTCCTTCTCCGTTTTGATAGCGTTGAGAAAAAGTTGCATCTCTAAATATATATTGTATTATTACCTACCTATACGAATATTAAGGTACTTCAGGTTTATAATGTTTGAAACCGTGCAACATACACTTATTGGTTTATTAAGTTGAGCTCATTTGTTTATGGAGTTGTGGTAACCTAAAACAATCGGTTATGTATTTCTTTTTATAGATATCTGTTCATAGCTTAATGAACTATTAGACAACATAAAACACTATTATGCTCATACTTATTCGGGAAAGCTTCAAATTTGTTTTTAGTAACTCAATGCTGTGTTGGAAAGTAAGATCCCGTCCGTATATGTTACACATATGCGATAATGGTCTACGCTTTCATTGCCACCTGTTATAAATTCCGCAAATATACCTCAGGAAGATACTTTAAACGCCAGGGGAGCGTCACGGCCGGCAGCCAGAATCAGGTCACACCGCCATACACCTCCACGGCAATAGCGCGACTAGTGCCGATATTGACACCGTGACTCGTAAAATCCTAGGGCAAGCCCCCCACCCAGCTCTTTGGCTACTTTATCGTACAAACAAATCAAAATTTTTACCTTCTTTAACCATAAGACAAATATAGGGTTTATTATGTTAAAGTATTTATAGTTGAAATTTATCGTTTAAACTGATCATTTTAAGATGGAGCCATAATCACCTAAGTACGCATATGAAGGCCACGTATGCCTTCTAAGGCTGCGTCGTTACTTTCATGTTGTATGGAACGTATGTATTTTGCTGAACCATACAATACCGTACAAAGTCTACGGGGCATGTAGACTGTTCTAGTTCAAAAAAAAAACAGCATTAAAGAAAACCGCAAAGTCTATTCATTTCAAACAATTTTTTTTTTTATTTTATCTATGAAATTATTATCACCTAAGAAACTCATATGAATAAATTTTTGGAATATTTATATATTTACGAAGAATATTTGAGTTTCGTTCTTTCTTCGAGAATATATTTCGCATTTTGTACCTAAATAGTCAATTCCTATATTACATTGAAAATTATAGAGTGCTTATAGTCAAGAGTCTACCTAAATGGTCAATTTCTATATAATATTGAAAATTATACAGTGCCTATAGTCAAAAGTTGTACCTAAATGGTCAATTTATATACCTATAACACTGAAAATTAAAGAGTGCCTATACTCAAGAATTGTACCTAAACGGTCAATTCCTATATTACATAGAAAATTCCATGATCCAAGAAGTATCTGATCTTCCGGGAGTGTCGCCAGGTGACGTCACTGTCCAGTTGCCACCACTTCCTCTTCACTTAGCCTGGACTATCGTGTCTTGGAAGAGCATATCTTGTTTTCTTATACCATGGAAAATTCTTTTGGAGATAGAGGGCCTATAATCAAGATTGTCGACTATTCATCTAGGTGAGACATGTTCTATCTAGCTAGACATGTATATCTCATCTAATAATTTAGATTACGGTTTGAAGCACGCTGTGGTTACGGATGGAAATGGAATGGATACGCTATTGGAAAGGAAGAATTTACCCGTCTTTTTTTTATTCTCGTTTCGAATGGTGAATTAAATGAACGATCGTGTCGCTTCGAGCGCCGGAATAAAACCGATTTCGAGTTGGAACAGATTTAATGTACTTACCTAATCAGTATCTGTGCTTGTGTGCAGATTTTTATGGCCGATGGCTCACGATCATGGTGATCACATCTTAATGATAATCACTGAATAAAATATACTTATTTCATCATTTGGTCTGTGTCGCGTGCGAAGAAACAGTCAATAGAAATTAAAAGACCTAAAATTTCATTACATTAAAATGCAATAAATCAACTTAACCAAGTGTTCTTCTACTGCTACGATACAATTTATGGATATTATATCACATACATACGACTTAAGAATTTAGCAGTCCAGCATAACTATTAATGTTCTTTCTTTATGAAGCATTGATGCTTTTGGCTATATTCCCCCAGGCTATGATTCTCTGTTAAGCGCCACTAACGTCAGGTCCTTCAAGTGTGCGTCTACATGATCCGTCTTCTTCGTCGACACTTTGGACTGCCATAAAATTATGTCACGTAAAAAATAAACAAAACAGATATGTATGAAACCGAAAACCATCATCATCATGGCAAGATTTCATAGTCGGATGCACCCTGGATGATGCATTTCTTCAAACCTTTGTACTGCCGCCCTGCTCTTACAAAACGTTCATATATCGTTATACGTTCATATACATTCGCATTTGTTCGATATCAACTAACTCATTAACTATGATTGGGACTTGGAATTTATTTTTTGGGTCAACAGACGCCTAATAGGAACTCTATTCATAAATAATTTAATAATATCCCAAAAATTTACGACTCCGGCGAGACTTGAACCCGCCCAACTCTATTCATTTAAATCAGAGTTTTAATTGTATCCTTAACGTTACAAAAACTAGTTGCTATGGCTTCTTCTAAAATACTTCAATCAACAATCTTACTCAAAGCAACGTACAAATTGAGTAATGTTTATGGTACCAGAACTAGATAACATTCATTTGAATTTTAAACATATATTTTATTATATTTTTGACGACCTAGAACCGTCAGTTAATTCATGGGCTTGCCTGTGTTGCATTTGCAATTAAAATTAACTTCGACAAAACAAAACAATCCGTAAGTGAATTCGATGACTACCATTTCAGCGCAGCTTTCATCAGAGCAATAAAAAAGTTGGCCTTCGATTTTTTTGGGTACATACATAATACGCTTAAGGAATGTATTTCTTATTAGTTACCTATCGATAGTTATAATGTTAGAAAGCGTCTTTGGTTTTGGAACCAACAAAGAGATTTTGATATTTGTACTTTTATTATAAACATACTCTAAACATCTGCAATAAGTTATAGAATCCTTCGTTAATGCCGAAGTATAATTGAAAATTGAGCGAACTCACCTGTGAGGTTCGATTACAATTATACGAGGCGTTAACGAAGGATTCTATAATGTCCCACCCAACCCAATTGAGTCCCAAGCCAAAATTAAACAAATATCTAATTTGTATGGTTACTCTAAAATAATGACAAGTGAAGCTGGCTGTCAGAGAGACGTTAGGTTAGGGGCTAGTGGCTGTATTCTGCCAGGCGTAGGGTAGAATATTAATTTATTTCTTTCAGGTCAGCTTTAAATGTGTGACAGAAGCAAGCATTCGTAGATAGCTGCAATAAGTTATAGAATCCTTCGTTAAGCCTCGTATAGTTGTAATTGAACTTCACAGGTGAGTTCGCTCAATTTTCAATTATAGTCATGATGTCGTCAGAAAGGCGTGTTTTACAAAAAAATATTAAAAGCAAATGCTGAAGTAGGTATAATTATGTTTATTAACTTTATCAGCAGGTTCAAAGTTCTCCTATACGGAGGTATAATAAATTATGAATTTCATTACTTGATGAAACCTATCTAACTTTATCAATATATACCTACCGAGATGCTAGGCATATTTTACCAAAAAGAATTAAAATGTTTCGGTCATTTTTGAAGAGATATTTCTCCAAAGTTGAGACACCATCCACTCGATGGACCGACGACAACGTAGGGGTCGCAAAAAAAGAAAAGGAAAAAAAATTAGGCGCAAAAGAGCATATCGCTCAACCCAAGGACCGAAGGGTCGTCACCTCTCGAGTTGAAGCCAGGGTAAAGAGGCACAGCCTCGAGGCCTCCCTCCGTGCCCCCAACAAGGACCAAAGAAGTTAAATATGCAGGGAGTTGATAGATGTAGGCGGCTCAGGACCGCTATTTGTGGCGTCGCGTCGTATGGGCGAGGCCTATGTCCAGCAGTGGACGTGTATGGGCTGATATGATGATGATGATTTCTTCAAAACAGTGGAGAGTTCAGTTTACCCAAAACTAGAATAAAAAATTTGAAGGTTTTTATTAAATTATTTATACCTAGAGCAGAAACATGATAGGTGAAATTTTTCACGATAGATTTATTTTTCAAAGATAGCTCTATTTCTACTACCTTTTTTCGATTTATTTCTAAGTTTCAACATTTTTAGGGCCCTATCAAATTAGCGTCGTCACTTTCTCATTAGTCTCGGAGCAGCCAGTCGCTAACTTTCGTACGTAACTCGTCATATTCGTTTCTAAGAATCGCTGTATTTTTTAAATAGCACTTTAAATGAGGTAGGTACCTTAATATAGCTACAATAAATATAATTTCCTCTAAAAAGGGAAATGGACGTTGCGTTGGTAAAACCAAACGTAATGTCACTATTAATAAATCAACCTCGCCTCGTCGCGTCATTATCGCTTACTGTAATCATAAATCTAATCAATTGATAAGCTAAGCTGAATCATTGTCCAAACTCCATAAGGTTGGTGTGTCTTAAAGATCTTGATAGTAGATAGTACGATAAAATTGGTACCTAACCCAGGTACCAATTTTTTTTCAATTTGAATTATCGAAACCCCTAACAAAGCTTAGTCTCTCATAATGTTATTTTCAAACAACTATATGACCATCTATACCCGTCTATTGTGAACATCGTGTTGTGGAAATATATTTTCACAATAATGGTTGTCTATCTTTCAGTTCCGTCTGTCCAGTACAGGCCCCTGACTACGAACAATATTTTTTCCGAACACGAATCACAACAAAACAAAGCAGAGCGAAATTCTCAATCTCAAGTGAGAAAATACATACGATAGTTTTTATTATTTATCGCGTCCCATCCATCCCATAGCATGAGAATAAATATTATGTCCATAGCAGCCTATAGTCAAGTCCCTGTTTGTGCCAAAACGCGCTTGGTAGGTATTTATTTTATTTATTAATTAATGTATTTATTTATTTACACCCTACTCAAACATGACCTAATTCCAGTGACCCGGTACGCAGCCTTGAGTGGCCTTGAGAGAAATGGGGTGTCCTCGCCGTGTTCGATGGATAATAAATAATATTGCTTTTTTGAGATGAACCAACCGTTAAACCTAGTAAGTAAGGTAGGTCTCTACTCTACAAATAATCTGAAATAAAAGCTAATTTGTTAGTTTAACGACCAATTCGTACCAAGTTTGTGTAGTTGGCTTGCTCGGTCAGGTCTAGCATTGAATTGTTACAGAAATAAATAATTTACATTGTAAAATTGGCAATTATCGTCTGTCTTTTGTGTGAAGTAGACCTTGGCGGTCATCGAGATAATATATAGAGACGTTTTTCCAAACCAAAAACGTCCCGCAACTTGCTCGATGACCTTGACAGCGACGCACAAATAAACCAATAATCATATAATGCATCACAAAGAAACAATTCGTTTGATTTGTACATTTAAGTTTAGTCAAAACTAGCCAACGTCACAAATTTGGAAATAAACCTTGACTTCTATAGATAAGATTTATTTTACCTTAGCAGCAGAACGTATTTACGGTCTATAGTCACATCAACATTCGTTTGACGAGTTAATTCCGCTACTCGATCATAGATGGCGGTATTCTTGTAATCGCAATTATAAACTTAATTTCATTAGGTATATGATTGATATTCGCGTGATAAGTCGATATTCTACTGCTACTCAACTATGGCTGCACCACGTTGAATCACATTATCGATATCGATAGTAACCCGATAATTTTCTTAAATTTGCAATAATAAAACTTGTTGGGAGTTTATTTATGTATTTGGTACATAAACAGTTGAACATTTTAAATCATCTATAAATAGAATCATGGAAAGACAGGTAAAAATAGATAAAATTGGATTTATTTCCCCTGAAATAAAACGTATTTGTTATGAAACTGGCGTTTGGAATATTATTTTAATTTTATTATATTATTTTATTATATATATATATATATATATATGAGAACCTTTACATATTTTTCAACGATTGCCTTCATCAAATCTTCACCATCCTACTTGAGTAGGTACATCACTAATTGAGTAGTGTGTTTGACCTTGACGCGCTTTGTTCAAACATAGATTTTACACCGCGCAGAGGTCACACAGCTTTTTTACCTACAAAACTTCGTAAGGATTTTTGATTGCAAGTAACGTAGAATATTAAAATAAAATGAATTGTTATGCATTTATTTAAACATAGACAAGTTAACAATAGTTAAATAAGAACTAAGATAAGAAGTCAAATAAATTAGTATCTAATTATGTCCTAATATATTATTGAATACAATAATTAAATTATTGTATATAATATATCAGGACATAATTAGATACTAATTTATTTGACTAGAATTAAGAGTGCGCTTTAGCGTCTATAACTGCCACTTTAGTAAATGTCTAGTAATTAATTAGTTTCTCAATTTCCTAAAAACACCGCTTCAAGTCTGTCATCCCATCCATCAATCACATATTGTTACCTACAACCGGTATTGAAATGGAACATCTGAATTGTTTAGTCTGTGATTATAATGGCGTGTAAATTTTTGAAGAATTATTTCTATCTGTTGTGGTATTACGATATTGTTACCTTTTTATTCACTTATTAAAACAACTAATTTTACCTACTCGACTACTGAATTGTTTTTTCTCGTTATTTACGTCCAGATTCACACTAAACATAGGATTTTCGTATTAATAGCGTGGCTCCATAAGCGTCCTCGCTGCGTGAATGTGGAAGCCACACTAAAGTAAGGTGTATGGATTGCAGTACAGTTTAGTCGAAGAAAATGAGTGTTCGCATCGCGAAATCTAGTGCGTAGTACATATATATCGATGTTGGCGGTAGTACTGACGTATGGTAAGTGGTACGTCAGTACTGCCAATTGCCTCCTTATTACCGATATTCTATAATTTATTATTATTAGTTATACCGTAAAACGGGGTGAATAGAAGACTCCAGGGTACATATAAATTGCGAAATACTGGAGCAAAACATCCTTTTGCACAGAGTTCAGATCCACTGACATACCTAGGTGAACAGTCACGGACTAAGGATAGGTAGGGTAAGTGCGCCATGCGCCAGTTGGCGTCCAATTAGTGGAGTTCTCAGATACAGATATCGAAAAAGTTATATTTTAGTAAGCTTTTTGGAATAAAACTGATTTCACAACATGACTAATATACTTACTCTATTTTCACCAGGCAAAAAGATCTTATTCATAATTAAACAATTAATTTATAATAATTATTTTAATCCGAAATACTTCATTTTACCAGTTATCGTCCGCAAATTCCAGTTTTCGACCCCTTATTACCCAGTTTTCGACCACCATATATATATATAAGATAGGAAAACCACTTGAAATATTATGCTAAGAGGGTTTATTAAAACTCGTGTTTAATAATTAGTTATTTTTTTAAACCTTTATAGTTTCGTTGTTTCGTAGTACTCAATGAATAAATGATAAACAAGCTGATGGACGTTCATGGGATTTTATCCGAAGATGGTCGATATCTGGTCTTACATACCGGTTCTCGACCAAAACATTTTAAATAATTTAAATAGAAAAAATAGAGAAAAAAATATCTTATTTTAAAATGAAGTAAAACTAAAAGTTTTTTTTTATAATATTACAATACTTGATAACTGAATTATTTAATATACCCAATTTTATTGAGATTATTATTAGGTTTACATAATTAAAAATAAAACAAGCGCACCTACCCTACTGGAGCAAGATATTACTTGGCTGTTAGAGGTGGAAGTAAGTTGGGCAGGTTAGGTGCGCCTGTTAGGCGTCCAGACTCCTATCTCGACCTTTCATGGCACTATAGTATTTTTTTCAGAAATAGTCTAAGTTACACTCGCACGCAAAGACATCAAATTTTTTCACCAACCTGGATGTCTAAGCTACGCTCACAAGAATATTACACATCACATGTATCAACAAAATAATTAAATCAAACCAATCAATTTGTGGTCAGCGGTCAACAAGACAAACGTGTCGAAATCAACGAAAAAATTTGCAGCTTATCGCAAGTTCAATGATTAGTATTACATTGTTTTTATAGCATTTCCGAGTTGATGTTTATTAGTGTGACTTCATTTTGGTTGAAAAAATATTGATTTGCGTTATTTTGTCCATATTTCGTACATCGAAAAGGGGATATGGATATATCGCATCAATAAGGTGGTCTCTGGTTTTCATTATTGTATGAAAATTATCCTCCTTAGGTATCTAAGAACCATATTTTGTCCAGGCTCAGAGCAACGAATCATAAAATAGAATGAGGTATTTCTTGTGGTCGGGAATTGGACAAGGTTAAATGACGTCCTGATTTCGACCCTAGCTTTATTGATTAAGTAAACCTAACAACAAACTCAATAAAATTGTGTTTATTTAATAATTAAATTATCAAGTATACATATTTCATTCGATTTACTTCATTTTAAAATAAGCTATAATGCAAAATCATTGAAAATTTTGTAGTCGAGAACCAGTAAGTAGATATCCATATAAAATCCCATCAACGTCAATCAGCTTGCTTATTATTTATTCATTGAGTACGTAATAAACAACGATATTTATAGGATTTCAACGATAACTAATTACTAAATGCGAGTTTAAATAAAATCTAAGCATAATATTTCAAGTGATTTTCCTATCACTTATGGTGGACGAAAACTAGGTAATAGGGGGTCGAAAACTGGAATTTTCGTACGAGAACTATAGATAAATTGACTGTTTAATTTATGAAGAAAGTTTTTTTACCAGGTGAAAATAGAGTAGTAGGTATAGATACTAGTCATGTGGTGAAATCAGTTTTATTCCAAAAAGCTTACAAAAATATAACTTTTGCGATATCTGTATTTGACAATTCCACTAATTGAACGCCAACTGTCGCACTTACCCTATTTCGTCCATTTCTATTCACCCCGTTTTACCCGGTACCTATTAAGTATCTTAGTCAAAATAATAATAATAAAAAAAAATCGTTGCTGCGCTACCTACCTAGCTTTTCTCCCTATTAGGTACCTACTATACTACTTGGTTCTTAACAGTTGGGTTTGACTCATTTAAGGCCAAATGAAAAGGAATTACTAGGAATCTAAAATGATAACTTAGTTTTTTAGCAGGTGAGGTAAACAAAGTAGGTACCTACCAATTGTATTTTTTTATTATGTATAACTTAGATACCTTAGTACAAGTGCTTACATAAACCATATAACAAAGTAATACCAACCGACACCGATGGCTAATACGGAGACTCTGACTTGTGCTCTGACTTGGAAGGCTTATCTTCAAAATAACAATTTTGTTTCGATTCATCACCTGATATTGAACAGAATGTAAACATTGAACTTGTTACATAACTTATCGCGAGAGGGACAGCTATAGAGTTATTACGGAGTGAGTGAAGGAGAGAAAATACAAAAGCGTGGCCAAAATCGCGGCGCGAAAGAGCGCGAAGCGACGCAACAAGGGTGTAGCGGCCACCTCACATCGCTACCGACTGACGGTATACTGTTATATCTACTCCTGAAGTTGTTGTTTTGCTCAAGTGCGTCGTATTTAGAAATGAGGAATAATGGTATAACCATGTATAACATTATGAACATGCAACTCCTAACTGTATAAAACTATCGGGCATTGTGGTTTAAGGAGCTACCCTGACCCAAATCAGCGCCGCCTCCTATATATTGTATTTTATCGTATTACGTGGTCGTTAATCGCGTGATGTTTTTCAAGCATTTTTTGTGCCTGACAGACATAGGTAGTAAAAATTCTATGCATATAAAAACTAGAATTTATTTGTATGGTACCTAGATAGAGTAGATACCCAGCACCAGTTCTAGTCGTTATTATAAACTGCACATTGATTGGATGTACCTCCTACCTAGATACGGTACAGAACGCACTGACAACGCAACGGACAGAGACCCTGTATTACCCAATGTTAGAATTGGGCAATACATGATTGTACTCTCTAACCGTTAGAGAGTACAATCCTCACTCAGATAAATTATCGTGAATATCGATATAAATCTTGGTGAATATCGTGATACTCGGTCCGAAGTACAATCTTGCTCGTAGTGTACGTACTACATTGACCTATCTATAGAGTACCTATAGATCAATGAGTGGAGAATGAAAGGAATAAAATAACAACAGAGTGCGATCAGCTGACGGTGACAAAGAGATCGCGTTATGTGGGTTGCCTACCAACCCACATAACGCGATCGAGTAGACATGTGCGCCGATCGGCGGCGTGGCGCACGCCGCCGATCATTCTGGCAACGCCGCCGCCGCCGATTTTTCATCGGCGTCATCGGCGTCAAAACTCAAATCATATTCTAAACTAAATAAATCACTTTTCTTATCAAATGTAGTATATTTTCTATGCAAAATTAGTATTTTTAGGGTTCCGTACCTCAAAAGGAAAAACGGAAACCTTATAGGATCACTTTGTTGTCCGTCTGTCAACCCCCTTTACCCATGTTCATTTTAAGACCCACATGTCCGGAAACGGTGTTGAGGTCTGTGAGCATCTTGCTATGGTTTTCCAGCGATTCTGCCATACTGACTATATCGTCAGCAACCGAAGGTATTGATGTAATCGCCGATGATATTGATGGCATATCCATCCCAGCCATTCCCAGCCTAAGAGCTTAAATATATCCTCGAATGCAGAGGTGCACAGTTTTGGAGAGATAACGTCTTCCAGTCTCACTCTTTTTGCAATGGGATATGTAGTCTATTTGGCACCGCTAGAGAGACTATAGCACCGGCCAGGTCTCGACTGAATCAAAGGCTTTCTCAAAACTCAAAGTGCTTTATTTTTTTTAGAACTAACAGGACTCTTGGTGTCCAAGAGTCCTGTAAGGTCTTAAAGAAAAGCCTGTAAGGTCTAAAAAAGGCCTATACCATAGGCTCTATAGTTCCTAAGAATGACTTTTGTCACCTTTCTTAAGGAACAGTACCACCACGCTCGTGTTCAACGCCTCTGGCGTTTGTCCCTCAAGAATGATGGAGTTGAACAGCTTGTGAAGGACTTTAAGTACACCCGCTTGCAGAAATTCTGGCGTGATTCCGTCATCCCCCGGGGCCTTGTTGTTGTTAAGCTGTTCGAGAACCGTCCTTATCTCGTAAAGGCTGACGTCCGGGATATCTTTGGTATCACCTGCCCTGTTGTTTACAGGGCATTGCGATGAGATATAGAGCTGTCCATAAAACTTTTCAAGCTCTCAAGATCGCAGGCTTGGAAGAAATGATGGTGCCGTTATCTGTCTTCAGCTTCGTCAACTGGCTTTTTCCAAAATACAAATCTCTTGGGAACTAGGAGCCCTTGTTCTATTATATTGCACGAACAATACTGTTAGTATTGTATGAGCGCAAATCGGGTCGTATGGTGTAACGTAGAAGACTGAAGGTCTCCTACGCACAAGTTATTTTAAGTTTTAAGTTAAGTGACTTCAAGATCCTAATGGTTGGAAAAGGAAAGAGGACAAATTTAGAATTTTTATTAATGATACCTAATGATCCCTAACTTATACGGTAACCTTAGGTGTAAGATTAGAAAGATGCGTCTATTGAGAAGTCGGGAGCTGGAGCTGGGTCTGCTACTCGAAGCTCGGAGTCAGTGGTTGTTGGAAGCTGGAGCCAGGACTACTGATCGAAGCTCGGAGTCAGTGGTTGTTGGAAGCTGGAGCCAGGACTACTCATCGAAGCTCGAAGTCAATAAGCCAGCGGATACTTTGAGCTCCGGACCTGGGAGGTAGGAGAGATGGGTTTAGAAGATTAAGGAGTCAACGATTTGGGCATAACTTAGACTTTATCAGACAAAACCAGTCTAGCTTAACATTGATATTCAATGACGCTCTTACCATGTGGTGATCGCTGCCGGTTTTCACCCTGTTGATCACAGAGACGTAATTGAATATGTACTTGTGGGTCGTCATGATAAAGTCTATCTCACGCTTATTGCCACTGGGGTGCAGCCAATTCAATTTTCTGGACGACCGCTTCTTGAAAAAAGAGTTCATCGCGAAGAGTCCCTCCTCCATGAAGTCGGCCAATCGCTGTCTCCTTTGGATTTGCTGTCCAAACCCAAACTGGCCCACTCTCAGTTGGTCACCGCTCTTCTTGCTTAGCCATGCCTCTAAAACAAACCACCCATAACAATGTGTAGTATGTTTTCGAGGCATGCATGACCTGTGAAATGTCGTTATACATGACCTCAATTGTCAGGGCGTCCCGAGTGCGGGGTGTATACCTGTAGGACCTTCAGCGAATACCGGTTGGTGATTCTGAGTATAAGGTACATACCACCCTGCTCGAGATCTTTACAATGGTGTTGACGAGAGACGTGATACCGTGTTGGGACAGCTGGTCGCCCTCCGGGTAATAGATAGAGTAGCCAGGAATTAAGGATGATTGTGTCCTCTCCCTCTCTTTGGACTACTGATAACCCTATGATATCCCAATGCAACTTGTGTGGAACTTCTAATAATCTTCTCGTCGGTCCTCAAAGTTCGTCCGTTGTATTGTATGTTACTAGGTGCAAAGGTCGTCGGTATTTAGATTTGCCGGAGATTCATAGCATCCCCCTGCCCCACCGTTACCATAGCCGCTACCGTGACTAGGAATATCAGAACTGCCGGGGACTGGGGGCCGTTTTCTGTTTGTATCTGTCATGTAGGAGCGGTTTTGCCATAATCACCATGCTTGGCAGGCGGATTGGTGATCGCATTGTAGGTTTTGAAAATTCTCAGAAGCTGCTGCCCTTCCTCTGGTAAGGGGCCTTAGTTGGTTCTTACGACATCGACGGGCTGAGTTGGAGGGATCGATATTCTTACGCCGCGGCCCCGTGGGTGGATCGCTCTGCTTGCCGTTATTTATATTCATAGGTTTAAATCTACCTCCGCAAAGTCATTAAGATTTTCAGGACTAGCTTCGCTAACTGTTATTTTCTTTTGCCATAGGAATTCTTGCTTACTTTTCCCAAACATCCGATAAAAACGTAAACTATTTCACGGCTCCCTCCACTCGCTCATTATTTAAAATGGGATTTATCTGATCTTGCTTACTATAGTAAGCGTGCCATATAAAGTTGATAAGTGAATAAATAAAAAGTGTCATAAGGAATGAGGTCTCTTTTACTTATTTTCACACCCACGCCGATTACGCCGATGACGCCGCCGCCGCCGACAAATTTGACACCAGACGCCGCCGTCGGCGCACATGTCTAGTAGGTAGGTAGTTACAGTACCTCGTTGCCTACCTACCCGATCTATTTACATTATAGCTGCTTCTTTGTTGCATAACCACAACAGGTGATGGTACTTACTATTTTTATTCTGTGGTAGAAGGTAGGTAGAGGTACTACAGCGTAAGTGACGTCATTTCATTCATAATCACTAGCAAAAGAAAAGATACCCATGTTCGTTACGTACGCAGGTAGGTACATAATATCGTATTTCGCTATTCTGTGGTAAGGTACCTATCGTATTTTAGAAGTAGAAAGGAAGGAAACTAGAATAGAATAGAATAGAAATACTCTTTATTGCACACCAAGATAGAATAACAAGACAGGAAAACACAAACACAGAAATAGCACAATGGGCGGCCTTATCGCTAATAGCGATTTCTTCCAGGCAACCTTTGGATGGACACGTAATTATTGTAGAGGTATAGACGGTGGCGTATTAAAGACTAATGTATACTATACAGAAAATACATAAACAATTACCTACTGATATATAAATGTCAATAAATATCTACTAAGTTTAAAGAGTTTACATAAACATATATAAAATCTTAACTATTTGAAATCGAATTAAGAAAGTGTTCATAGACCATATTTTTAAATATAGGGAGAGATTTAGGGTAGGTAAGGCATTCCATAGTTTGGTGGCATGTACGGTGAAGGATGAACTGGAACTAGGCATGGAAGGGGCGGGGAGTTTGCAGCGAAAGGGTTTCAGTGGAGCGAAGGCAAAAAGTATGGGTGTGGTACTTGAACCGTTCCTTGAGGTACCGAGGAGTATTTGGGATGAAGAGGATGGAATACAGGATGGAGAGGAAGTGAGCGTCCCGGCGAAGACGGATTGGTAGCCATTTTAGCTTATTGCGGTAGGTACTCTGTGATATGATCATACTTGCGTAGACCGAAGATAAAGCGTATGCAAAAGTTTTGAAGCCGCTCAAGCTTATCAAGCTGTACTTGGGTTAAATCAGGGTAGCTGGCATCGGCGTAGTCGAGAATAGGGAGCAGGAGTGATTGAGCTAGCGCAATTTTGGTTGATGTCGGTAAAAAGTTTCGTAACCGTTTTAACGAAGCCGCCGATGCAAACGTTTTACGGCTAACTTCCGCCAATTGCGGTCCCCAATTCAGCTGATTGTCGATAAGAATCCCAAGATTTTTTACCGTTTTACTAATCTCAATTTGTACATTGTCGAAAAGGACTGATGGAAGATGAACCCAATCAATCTTTGATACCATTCGTGAGCTGCCGATTACGATAACCTGGGTTTTCGTTGGGTTGACTTTCAACCCATGAGCATTACTCCAATGTAGAATATTATTTAAGTTATCATTTATCACACGGATGGCTTCACCTAATCGCTCCACTGGAGCCTGGGTATAAATTTGTAAGTCGTCTGCATAAAGGTGGTAGGAAGAAGAGAGTTGATTAGAGATAGAATTAATAAATATAGCAAAAAGAAGAGGAGATGAAACGCCGCCCTGAGGTACACCAGCACTTAGATGACACCAAGAGGAGATGTTGTCGTCAACGCTAATACGCTGCCGGCGACCGAACAGGTAACTACGAAGCCAGTGGATTACTTTGGAAGAGATGTTAAGAGAGCGAAGGATGCCTAGAAGAATGTCAAAATCGACGTTGTTAAAAGCGTTACTAAAGTCAAGGAGTGAGAAGACGGTCGCTTTTCCGTTCCAGATACCATCTCTAATATCGTCGGTGATCTTGACGAGAGCTGAAGTACTATAGCCTGGGCGGAAACCGGATTGGAAGGGATTAAGAAGGTCATTGATATTGAGGAAAAGACTAAGTTGTTGGTGCACGAGTCGCTGAAGTACTTTGGATAGGAAAGGTAAAATGGAGATGGGACGGAAATCGGAAAAGGAAGATGGCTTAGATTTCGGAGTTACTTGCGCATCTTTCCACGCAGTGGGGAAAATTCCACTATTTATTGAGAAGTTCAATAGATGAGTATTGCATGGACAATGTCGTCAAGGATGGGAACGATCATTTTCTTACTAGAATAGAAGAATAGAATATATTTTTATTTGTTATAAGACTTACACCGAATACATAATAAACTTAACTAAGATGACACATAATATTTGAAGTGTAAGTCAAGTAACAAAATGGCTCTGCCTCAGCATGTGTTGGTTGACTAGCAAACTAGCAACCAACGCTGGTCTTCCGTCAGAGCCACTTGCTGGCGTTACGGACTAACTACGCGACGACTAACCTACAAACAAGAAACACATTCACATGAAGAAAACTCAATCAATATAAATTTAGGTAAAATAAAAGTGAGGTATGCTCGCATTGAAATAAAGTGTCAGCTACTGTTTAACAAAGGTAAGTAAATTAACAAAAAATTATACTTAACATAAACAATAATTACAAAAGAAAAAATACAAAAAGGCGCTTTTTACATATTTCTACACCATTTAGTATATATATATATATAACTATGTATATATATATATGTATATATATATATAGTTTTATATTATGTAATGTAATACGACCACTATTAAATCTTACAAAACACTTGTGTCATGTCTTAGACCTTCCTGTTCCTTCTGATAGTCAAACAGAAATTTCTTTAGTTTAATTCTAAATCCATGTAAACTTTGCAGGTTCCTTATCGGTGGCGGGATATTGTTCCAGCACTTCGAGGCTGCATAGCGGAAACTGCCTCTGAAGCAGGCAGAGCTGTGCCGCTGTGTTTCTAGCTGCTTCGAGCACTGACGAGAGCCACAAGATCTAGAGCTTGATAACCATGCCAACTTCTCATAAAGATAAGACGGTGATTTATATTTCACAACACCAAACATAAGACATGCAAGGTGCAATTTGCGACGATGCTTCATTTTCAAGATGAAATGATTATTTAAGAATGGCGTGACATGAGCTCTAAATGGAACATCGAAACAAAAACGGGCGCAGGCATTTTGGACACGCTGAACTAGTCTTTGCGTTCTAGAGAGTAATCGAGGTCCAATTACAACGTCCGCATAATTCAACTTCGACAAAACAATGGAATCTACAAGCTGGATACGCAAGTCGATACTGAGGTACGGCCTCATTTTGTAGAGTATCTTTAATCTATAGAAACAGTTCCTAACAGAATCAGCAACATGCTTCTCATAGCGAAGGTGACTGTCGACATGCAGACCGAGGTTACGTGCCTCGTAGACACGCTCCACTGGCTCACCCATAAGCACTACACTCTGCGTGGAGCTCAGACGCTGTAGCTGATACTCAGTGCCGAAAATTAAATATTTTGTTTTGTTTGGATTTAATAAGAGGCTATTTCTTTCTGACCACAGAGCAATATTAGATAGATCATTATTGAGACTTTCTATAGCATTATCAATTTCAGACGGTTTGAAGGAGATATAAATCTGAATATCGTCGGCGTATATATGAAATTTACAATGCTTTATGACACTTTGAACGTCAGCTGAAAAGATTATGAATAGAATTGGACCCAGAATTGAGCCCTGCGGAACCCCTTGTTTTACAGGCAGAATATCTGAGATCAAGTCAGTACCATCACTGCGAGTTATCTTAGTACACTGGTAGCGGTCACTAAGATAACTATTGAACCAACGCAAGGCCCCTTGGTCAAAACCGTAATAATTTAGTTTCGACATCAGCAAACTTAAATTTAAAGAATCAAATGCTTTTGAGAAGTCGAGCAGGACGAGCAGAGTACATAACCCTTTATCTTGTGCGCAGAGAATTTGGTCAGTTACATCGAGCAAGGCAGTTGTTGTGCTACGCCCTTTCCTAAAGCCAGATTGTGCTTCAGGCAGAATTCCACTCTTTTCGACGAAATCGGTTAACTGGTAGCTTATTACTTTTTCCAATACCTTAGATAAACAAGGCAATACACTTATAGGTCTTAATTCATTTAAATTAGTCGGATTCGATATTTTAGGCAAAGGTAGCACAATAGCTCGTTTCCACGCGTCAGGGAAAACCGAAGAGGTAATTGATTTATTAATAATAACAGTTATTGTGTTAAGTGCTTCAGGTAGAGTCATCATTAGCATATCTAAACTGATAAGATCCCAACCCACAGCTTTCGACTTAAGATTACGTATAATTTTGCAAATTTGATCCAAGCTCACGGGTTTCAGATTAAAGATAGAGTCACTAAATTTATGAAAATGGAAGTAAGTAAGATCGGAAATTGAAACGGAAGTACCTGGCAGAGCCAAAAAATGGGTATTTATGGTATTAGAATCTTGCAAATGAAGGGGTAGCTCAGAATTATTTTTAGGTAGAAGTGTTTTCTTCAAATTTTTCCAAAGTAGTTTAGGATCATTTATTTTATTATTTATATTATTGTTAAAGTATGCTTTTTTATCATGATAGAGAGCTTGGTTAACAGTCGACTTAAGGGTTTTGTAATATATTCTTTTGCTCTCTGACTTGGTTTTATGATACTCTATTGCCGCCGCATCACGTAGCCTCATCATTAACTTAACCGTATCCGTGATCCAAGGGTGCGTGCTGGACTTGACATACACTGATTTCAAAGGAGCATGCAGGTTGTAAAGAGCCAAAACACACTGATTGAAACTATTTACGATGCTGTTAACGTCATCGAGAGATGCAATTAGATCCCATCGAATAGAACGTAGATCTGAATTAAAATTATCAATACAAATATATTTAATGGGCCTATAAGTAATGGTGAAAGGTTTTGCTTTATTTTTTTTTTATATTAAATTCACTATAAACAAGACAATGACCAAAGAGGGATCCGACTGATTCAACGGCTATCCTGTTCGCGCTAAGATCTGTACAAATGACATCAATTAACGTTTGCGACGTCGCAGTGAAATGTGTAGGCGAAGAAATTAATTGACTTAAATTCAGACATGAGAGGAAGGTAGATAATTTGACGGACTTAATTTCAGTTGCATTAAGGAGGTTTATGTTAAAGTCACCAAGTAATACCACGTGATCATAGGTAGGTAACGAATTTATAGAGTCAGTTAAGGCGTCAAAAAATAGATCCGCGTCTAACCAGGGTGGCCTGTACGCCGTGCCAATGACAAGTTTCTTTCCATTTAGGGTCATAATCAGCCACATTTGTTCGACTGCTTTGTGTAACGGGTCGACCGGGGGGGCCCATGTTCGCACATTTATACCACGCTTAATGTAAAAGCCGACCCCACCACCGCGCAGGCGCACCTCCTGCGGCCGCGGAATGTGCCTCAGACGATAGCCCGCCACGGCGGGGGCGCAGCCCTCCTCTCCCGGTCTGAGCCAGGTCTCATTGATGGCGAGGACATCTAGATTCAGTCGTAAAATTGACGCAACTAGGTTGTCATGGTTAGTGCCGAGGGAACCTGCATTTAACAAACCAATTTTTAGCATATTAAAAACAATTGAAAAGGAAAGTCAGACCGACAAGACCTAACACGATAGTACGAGTAGAATAAGCCAGATTATTAGTATAGTATAGTAATAAAATTTTGTATGAGCTTTGTAAAATACAACTCAAACAATAGAAACTGTAATTGAATATAACAAGTAGCATAGAAAAAGTTAATAGATTATAGGTGTGATTGTAAATATAAAATAATAATATTGTGGTTATAATTCTTAGGGAACAACTCGATAATAGATTTACTAAATACCTGATTAAACAAATTACTTTAAGACAGCAATACTTTTCTCCTCTTAAAATATCGAACACACTAATGTAGACAGTATAATTACATTTAAATATTATAAATGTAGAGATTTTAGATGTAGAGTAGTAGAGATTTGCGTATACCAAATTAAGCAGAAACAATATATAATATATACAATCATGGATATTAGACAACACACTCAATTTTAAAAATACGTGTAACATCAGCCTCCGTCCGAAAAGGGTACGCCGGCTTGCCCTCGCTTTCACGTGCGTAGGGGCGGCCCTTCTTTGTCCACGAGTACCGCCAGTTGTGTTTCTTGCACTCTTCACGCACCCGGTGAAACAGCTGCCTGTTAGCTCTGGAGAGTCGCTCATTTATGAAAATTCGCTGCGGAGGCGCAGGGAAGCCGAGATCCGTAGACATGAGAGTACGACGTACGCGCGCTGCGTTCAGCAAATCATCCCGTAGGTGCCGGCGTGCCAGCCGGACCACCAGGCGACGTGGACGCCCCTCCGTATCACTTGATCCTGACCGAGCAGGAGGTCCCATTCGCTCGGCGAACACGATGTCCCGATTTTCAGTAGAAAGGCCTAGTTTTGCCGCTAAAATAGTGACGGAGTGAATGGCGTTCTCGCCTTTAATTTCAGGAAATTGTCCTATGTCGAGGTCGGCCGATAGGGTCTCCTGGTCTCTATCATTCAATTCACATTTCAGCTGAGTGACCGTTCTCTCCAGCTCGGCCACTTCGACCGCTCCGGATGCCTCCTCTCTGGCCTCCATCACATCCAGACGACGCTCGATGCCTTCCATGCGCTCATTCATGGCCGCCACGGTGGCTCGAAACTCAACCATCTCGCCGCGGTAGAGGCGCAGCTCTGCCATGTATTCCGCTAACTCGCGTCGCATTTCCATAATAGCCGTGTCCGCAGGCGGGGTGAGGAGGTCAGATTGAGTTTCCGACGACACAGGTAGTAGAGAGCTAACAATTGAGGGGCTGGTGCCAGTGACGGTGGTCGAATTCGATGCTAGTAGTGTATCGGTTCTTACCCCCTTAACCGGAGTATTGCCACTTTTCTTAGTCTTCATTTTACATAAAGGGCAGACCCAGTCTTTGCTCACAGTCCCTGATTCAGGAATCGAAAGACATGCCTTATGATAAAAGCCTGCGCAGACAGTACAAGTAGCGGCACCTATCGGCGAAAGAAATCTTTTGCACACTCCACAAGCAACCTTTCCCATGATGGTTCTTAGTTTTCGGGTTCTCACAAATTGATCGATCAAAATGTTCCGTATGTGTATCCACACAAGATGGCGCTGATAGTCAGAATCTTATGAAGAGTTGTAGATGGCAGTATTAGTGGCGATGTGACGTGTAAGGTTCAGCCGCTCATCACTAGATGGCATGAGGTACAGCTCTTTGTCACTAGATGGCATCCAAAGTGAACACAACTGTCAAGTGGTCTACCGTCTAAAGGTGCAAATCTACCTTCATACGAGAAATAAAATAAATAAATTTGCCAGTTCAAGTCTAGATTTTTTGAGATTTGCACCCTATCCCAGGCACGTAGGTACTAGCAAACACTCACTCAGATGGGATCAGCGATTGTCCACCCACTATTAACACTTTGAAGGGAAAACTTGTGCGTATACTATTAATAACTAATTATATTGTGACAGTGATGTTGCGAATGATCGTCCGTAACGTCATTATCCATTACTAATACCATCGGTACCGACTGCATTAGAAGAAATTGAGGATATGCTCTTCTTAACCTCATCATCAGTAAAGTCGCGGAACAAAAAAGGAGAAAAATCAGGAGTAGGGATAGACGAAAGAGAATTTAAGGTTTGGGTTTTAATAGCACCCTCAAACTTGGAACAAGAGGAGAAATGTTGGTTCAAGGCGTTAATGTCCAAGTCTTTCGAGTGGTTACCAAGCCGCGATTTACCAATGCCTACTGATCTAAGGAATTTCCGTACCTTAGCGGGGTCGTTATTTTCAACGGATTTATGAATGAGTCGGCGTTGAGCATCCCTACACACCTTATTGCAGTGATTACGGGCTTTAGTAAATAGCTCTTTATTGTCGGCAGTCGGTTTTCGTTTGTACCTAGCCTTGGCTGCTAGTTTATTATTGATTTCGGTTTTTATTTCGTTCGAAAGCCAAGGAGCAGGAAGATGCTTTATTTTAACAGCCCTAACAGGGGCATGCTTGTTGTAAAAATTTATTAAAAGGCGATTAAAATTAAAGGGTTTGCTGTCGATGTCAACCGCATCCAATACCTCGGACCAATCAGCGTCTCGAGCATCCTGGCGCAGGGTCTCGACATTCATCCCACCAACTAGGTAGGTAAGTAGGAAGGTGGTAGGTCCTTTGGTACCTAACTAATAATTACTAATCAACGCCACTCACTACCGTAACATGGTGCAAAAAGGTACAATGCAAATAAATTATTTAGTACTAGCTGTTCCCCGCGGTTTCACCCGCGTTAATTAGAATTTCACATTTCTAGGGGGTTAGAAAAATATTTTTCCCCGTAAATCTTCCATGGGAATTTTATATTTACCAGGACAAAAAGTAGCCTATTACTCTCCATCCTTTTAACTCTTTGCCTAAAATCAAGTCGATTGGTTGCTAAGTTAGGTAGTGAAGGAAGGACAAACAAAAAACACTTACATTTACTGGCTGTTCCCCGCGCGGCTGCGGTTTCACCCGCGTTAAATTCGGATTTCACATTTTAGGACGATAAAAATGTCTTTTTTCCCTTAAGTTTCCCATGGGAATATAATGTTTTGACAGGACAAAAAGTTGCCTTTGTTACTCTACAGTCTCCATCCTTAACAAACACAATTTCGCATTATATTACAATGAAAATAATATTTAAAACTTATTTGATGAATACTATCATACTATCAGAGAATGTTATACGCGGAATTGTTACTAAATAATTTTTCATTCTAATATAATATTTTTTTAAATGCAAGTTGTCTGACAACTTTGATGAATACTATCAGAGAAGGTTATACGCGGAATTGTTACTAAATAATTTTTCATTCTAATATAATATTTTTTAAATGCATGTTGTCTGACAACTTGCATTTAAAAAATATTAACTTAAACTTAAACTTTGATGAATACTATCAGAGAACGTTATACGCGGAATTGATACTAAATATTTTTTTCATTCTAATATTATGCAATCCATTGCATAATATTAAGCTGTGTGAACCTGGCAACCGACATTAAGATATTCAAGTTTTTTTGATCTTATTCGATTGTACCGCGTTTGTACCCGATTGTACCGGCAAAATTTTCGTTTGTACCCTAAGGGGGTAAAAGTTATGGAGAGGGGGTGTTTTTCAATAGTCGATTTTGACCTACCTTACTAAAATGAGTAGTTAGATTTGAAAATTATGTGGCACAAAAGCACAGTTTTAGTTAGAATTTGAAACTGAGAACGTTCTTAACGTATAAAAACACGTTTTCAGGCTGAAAAAAAAATATATGTGGATTTAAATCGGAAACTTTCCTCAAAATTACAATGTTTTGTAAATAGTCAAATTGTTTAAAGAAAATCTTATAAAAAGCTCTAATAAGCTACTCATACATTTTGAACATAAATCAAATAAAAGAATTTCAGTCAAATCTGAAAGATTCAATGGGTAAAAAATTTAAAACTAAGACATAAAACTAAAACATATTCAAACAAATGACTATTTTCGGTATCAGACACGGTTTCCTCAGAAAATTATAGCTAAGGTTCTAGATAGACACAGATTATGATAGGTCTTGAGACAAACAATATGCTTTCAGTAAAATCTACAAGGTACAAACGGGTACAAACGTCAAACTTTGACTTGTAACTTCAAATTGAGCAAAAAACACGATTTTCAGAGAGTGACCAAGTTTCTTCAGGTAATCATGGGCGAGGTTCATGAAAAGTGCTTACTATGATAGCTCTTGAATCATGCAACATAGATAAGGTCAAATCTTTAGAGTGCAAACTGTTACAAACGTCAAACTTTGCCTTGAAACTCTAATATTGAGCAAAAATCACGATTTTCAGAGAGTTAGCAAGTTTCTTCAGGAAATCATGGGCTAGGTTCTTGAAAAGTAATTATTATGATAGCTCTTGAATCAAGCAACATAAATAAGGCCAAATCTACAGGGTACAAATGGGTACAAACGACATAATATTGAGCAAAAATCTCGATTTTCAGAGAGTGACCAAGTTACTTCACGAAATCATGGGCGAGGTTCTTGAAAAGTGGTTATTATGATAGCTCTTGAATCAAACAACATAGACATGGCCAAATCTACAGGGTAAAAACGGGTACAAACGTCAAACTTTGCCTTGAAACTCTAATATTGAGCAAAAATCACGATCTTCAGAGAGTGACCAAGTTTCTTCAGGAAATCATGGGCTAGGTTCTTGAAAAGTACTTTTACTGACAGGTCGTGAATCAAGCAACATAGATAAGGCCAAATATACAGGATACAAACGGGTACAAACGTCAAACTTTGCCTTGAAACTCTAATATTGAGCAAAAATCACGATTTTCAGAGAGTGACAAAGTTTCTTCAGGAAATCATGGCCGAGGTTCTTGTAAAGTAATTATTATGATACATCTTGAATCAAGCAATACAGTTAAGGCCAAATCTTTAGGGTACAAACGGGTACAAACGTCAAACGTTGCCTTGAATCTCTAATATTGAGTAGCTTATTAGAGCTTTTTATAAGATTTTCTTTAAACAATTTGACTATTTACAAAACATTGTAATTTTGAGGAAAGTTTCCGATTTAAATCCACATATATTTTTTTTTCAGCCTGAAAACGTGTTTTTATACGTTAAGAACGTTCTCAGTTTCAAATTCTAACTAAAACTGTGCTTATTATATATTCACTTTCGCATTTATAATATTAGTTAGGACACATTTATTACGTTAGTAGGAATATTATGGTGAATTACCATATTTGCATGAGTTGTATGAACTTCAATACAAACAACTTCAACGGTTGTTCAAAAGTTCGCTAATGGAATGGATTTAGGATATAGGTTTGTTTAGTAAGTCAAGAACGTTGCATTTAATTTGTTGAATCAAATAAAATAAATCTGTGGCATAAATATAATTTATCTTATTATTTTCAAGCAAGTCATCATAACAGATTTTTCTTTAGAGCGTTTTTTAGTGATATGTATTTTTTTATTAGTCTTTCATTTCGTCGCTTTAAGTTTTTTATCATAGATAACCTTTTATCAGAAATTAATGTCTTTCTCTGAATCTTTTTCTTTAATCTATGCCTTTCCGAAGTGTCAGGAGACGGAATGTTTAAAGAGGCACCGCTTCTGGTTTCAAGTACTTTTACATCAGTTATTGGCAATGACGGCATCAGGCTCCTGAAACCTTTTGTTGCAGAATGTACTGGAACGCCAAACTCACACCCACAGGTTGGACAGGTGACCTAAATTATACAAATAACAATTAAAAAAGACAAACAAATAACAACAAAGTTTGCCTGGAAGATATCGCTTCTTAGTGATAAGGCCGCCTATTATACTTGTCTATCTAATCATATCTAATATCTTTTCTTTCATGTACATATTTATTTTATTATAACAATTTGATTAGTATTTTTTTAATATTTTATAATATAGTATATAGTAAATTTTATTTTATATATTTTCTATGTATAATAAAAATATCTAACTATGTAGTGTATTGTATTAAGTATATCAGTTATCTATACATAACACAAGTTCTGATTAGTTTCGGGCTAGATAATGCTGTGTGAATAGGTAATTGTCCAGCATTATTTATTAATAATATATATCGATCACCCTATATCCTATCTGCTGCAGTCACGCAGTGTGAATATGGTCTATCAACAGGAGAATTTAGCATGAAAGGAATATGAATCTTTGTTATATTATGTGCCTACTTATTATATTAACTTACCAAATGACGTTGCTCTGATATGGAGGTAACTTCAGGGTTGGGTTTGTCAATGATTACACTTTCTTTTTGTATAGATTCAAATCTTCGTGACGTCGTCGAAGGAAGCATTTTTGAAGTAAGTTCCTTGAGATCCAACACCTTTGTGGGTGTTAGACCCGAATGCAACTTTTCAAACGAAGTCGATTGAACTGGTTCATCAATCGAACACACCATCTGAAATCAACCAACAGTAGTTACACAGTACCTATTTATATGAAAATTATATAAATCTTAGGTCATAGGGTATTTAATGTATTTATAATCCTATTTTTTTATTAAATACTTTTCTTATAATATGCCAATGTTAAAGGAATCAATCTTACCGTACAAATTGGAACAGCGTTTGATTTAAGCATCGAGTTTACTTTTTTAGACAAATAGAAATCGACATTTCTAAAATGAATGGAACATATTTTTGTGTTTTTGGTTGGGTTCCATTCAGTTTCCTGTCGTTCTAAACGAACAGCTTTCGTCCATAATGCTCTTCTTTTTGACTCTTGTGGAAATCTGTAAGAAATGTGATAGGTATAATAATACCTATACGGGGATTTAAAGAAACAATAAGTTATTTATTTTTTCCTATACCTACCAAGGACTAGGAGGAATTTTCATGTAAAATAACAAAATAATAATAACATTGCATGTTATGTCATTAATAATAATCAACTAAATAATAAAAATTATCAGTCAGGTAGAAGGTGTATAGTTCGGTTGGTTAAATAACTAAAGCAGAGATTTTATAATACTATACTAGTAGGTAACTAAAGTGACCATACGTCCCGTTTCGAACGGGACTGTCCCTTATCTCGGTCACCTGTCCCGTTGTTCTGACCCCAAACAAAACTCTGGGACGCAAAAAGTCCTCTTTTCTGAAACCGTGCGACTAAAGTTCTGGAGCTAGTCGAGCTAGTTAGACACGAACGGTGCGAGACTGCGTCGCATTGACGCATCGTCGACAACCGACGGTTCCCCCAAAGATTTATATCGTTAGATATGCCCTGGCACCAAAAACCGGGGTCCGTTGTCTTTGAATGTGTGCGTTGCGAAATGCCTACTCACGCACACTAATGAGTAGTTAAAAATTGTGTTTTTCCCAGTAAAATTAACCACGTACCTAACTGTTATTATAACCATATCATTTGCAATCATACTGCACACACTTTTGTGAAAAAATAAAGGTCCTAAAATGCCCTGAAATCGAAAATCTTATTTGTATGTTTAGAATTTATGTTGCGTTTGCGAAATGCGCACGATGGCTTTTGTGACACTTTTCAACAAAAAATGGCAATATTACAGCACGTCCGGCTGACACTGTGTTTAGATGTACACTGATTCCAAATGAGCGAGCTATCTCATTTCATATGGCACTAACACGGGCGCGGTCTCACTACGGTAAGGGCTTATCTAACTATATAAATCTTTGGGTTCCCCGATGCAACGATGACGCCGCCACGCTATCGCTTTTATGACCTCCGTTTATATTAAAATGTGATCTAGAACAGTTTTCTTAAATATTTGAAAATTATCGTGAATTTTAAATGACTGTGAAAAAAATATGTGTAGTCACAGATGGCTATAATATGTTTTGTTAGATTCTTTACAGTTTAGACATTACTTTAATAAGATAAAATAAAAAACAGTTCATTAAAACAAGCCATTATTAGCAATTAAGGTTGCCTGGAAGAGATCGCTTTCAGCGCTAGGTCGCCGATTGAGCCGCACTAGATTTCATTAGTAGTTACTGTTTGTCAATTGGTGCAAAGACATTTATGAATGAAAACTTAACAAAAACTGATAACAATAACAGAAAACAACAAGGTAACAGCAAATATATCACTAAAAACTAAAACACAAACTTCAACAAAGCATAATCCACAGACATCGTAGAGCTGCATAATCTCACATGTGTAGCACCAATGAGTTTTTACTTTATATAGAATATCATTGGTGTAGCACAACATGTTTATATTTGAATTCGAAAACGCGAGATCGATTAAATAAATGATGAATGTAAGCTTTCAATACCAAAAATTTATACGAATCCTTGTCCTTTGCTTCGATGATATCAATGTCGTTAAATATTTTTCACCAATATTCTTATGGTTTTGTAAACCCTTTGTATACAAAAAATATCCGGTTGTATACGAAAAATATAGGGTTTTGAAAATTTTGGGTCTGCTCCCCAAAAACCAAAATAATTCGTAAAATATCAATAGTGACACCTCGTTATAGATAACCATGTCCATATTGGTTCCTAATGGACTATTCTACTTTTTCCTTCAAGCCTTGCACCCAAAGAATACGATATAAATCTTTGCTTGCACCCAGCTACCAATCATCCTGTAAATAAATAAAGCCATGTGCCGCCGCCGTTTAGAGTTTGAAAATTAATGAGGCATGCGCTAACTAAACGTGTCCGCGACTGGATCGGATCTGCACAGCTATTCTAACTCGATCGAAAAGTTACCGTGACTCGAAATCTGACACAAATCCGCGCGAAATTCAAATAATCCGCGCGATATTCAAATATTTTAGCGGTTTTTAATATTTTCTGCGTTATACAAGCAATATCAATAGCAGAAAAGTAGCTTACCGTAAATCGTAAAACATTTTCTATGAACCAATGTTTTAACTAATTTCGATTCGACTCGAGTTTTGGAGAAATTAGTAATTTAAGAGATGTATTACTAAAAGTGAACATCATTACCGAAAGCCCCATTAATCGTACTTCATTGGAACATAGATTCATAGAAAATGGTCAGCGATTTATGAAAAACTACTTTTTAGATAGTTTTATTCCTTGTAGAACGCGGAAAATATTAAAAACCGCTAAAATATTTGAATTTCGCGCGGATTATTTGAATTTAGCGCGGATTTGTGTGAGATTTCGAGTCACTGAAACTTTTCGATTGAGTTAGAATAGCGGTCCTGCATAGCTATTCTAACTCGATCGAAAAGATCATGTCTCGGAAATGGCTGAAGACACACGTTT
Source organism: Eupithecia insigniata (assembly GCA_947859395.1). NCBI lineage: Eukaryota > Metazoa > Arthropoda > Insecta > Lepidoptera > Geometridae > Eupithecia > Eupithecia insigniata. The sequence continues at coordinate 5,950,240 of OX401999.1, read as the reverse complement.
ACGAATGCCCTACCGAGCGAGGTCAAAAACGCGATTCATACTCGCTCTCGGTGGCTACACGAACAAGGAAACACTTTACGGGGCATGCTTTAAAAATGGTAGAAAATGTACACCATGGTAGAAATTAAAACGTTGGAATTAGTAAGAAAACTATAGCTAGAAATTAATTTTGTAATTATTTTTCAACTATTTAGTCATTAGTTGATGAAATAATACCTTTATGAGATTATTTGGGAAACTTGAAATAAAGTGTATCAATAAAAGCGCAACCTTACTTCGTAAACCTAACTCAACGTTAGCTTTTTTATCTGTGGGGCAACCTAAGTGTGGTGGCTAGTGTTGCAACCTTAGCCATTTACAAGATAGATCTAGCCTTTTTACAAAATGAACCGGTTTGACATTTTTGACATTGAAACATACTAAATACATACTTACAAAACCTATCTTACCACGCTTATTAATTAGATTGAAAAACTTTGCTTGTCTTGTGGTAGAACATTTTCATAATTCTGTTTAATTAAAATTTTCACTAATAACTTAAAATTGTTTTCGCGTAGGAAGCGTTTCCTCCCTTAGAGATTGACTGCGGAAGATTTTATCAATTAAATTTTTATTATTTCAATATCAACGTCGTATGACAGTATAAAAACATACCTTTGATCTCGCGGTAAATGTCAACAAGTGACGCGGTACCGTGAAATTTCCATTGGAATCACGTGCACACAAAACCTATAGGGTATTTCCCGTTGACATAGGTCAACGTCATATCATAAAATTTTGCAAAGCAATGTCATATAGCACAAATAAAGGAAAAAATCCAAAAACCGTAAATTTATAGTTTATTCATATGATAAATAATATTTGATTCTCACCATGGACCGATAACCTATAAAGCACTTCCCGTAAATCTAGAATCATGAAATTTGGCAAGAAGCAAGGCCTTATAGCACAATTAAAGGAAAAAATCCAAAAAATGTAAATAAATAGTGAATTCACAAAAAATAAATATTTTTGGTTTTTACTGGCGGCCAAAACCTATAAGCATCCCGTTGACGAATAGTTGAAGAATCATGAAATTTGGAAGTCACAAGGTTTTATAATTATTATTATTATGGAACCCTCGGTGCACAAGTTCAACTCGCACTTAGATAGATGGTTAATTTGGTTCACAAATATAGACAGCAAAAACAAAAAAATAAACATAGACATTGTAGAAGGTAGGTATCAGTAAAATATACTTGTAAAACACACAAACAATTTAAAAAAGAAGAAAGAAACATCAAATATTACAAAAGTACACTCAAGCATAAAAACTAAAATTTAAACTTAAGGTCAATAGGTACGACAGTGCTGCCGAGGTGAGCCAAAATGGATCAGTTAGATCAGTATGCTATTTTGCACCAGGGTACAAAACAGCGCTGGTTTTCAGACTGACCCAGTCCAGGTGACACGACGTTCACTTGACGTTTTTATTTTAATAGAAGATGTATATTCTGAAGGCGGATATTATTTATTTTAATTATTTGTGTCGTTTTCAACTAATTTGAGGGCATAGATAACAAATAATGCTGTTTTTACTAATCCAAGATGGTGGATAATTTTTATTTAAAATAAGAGTATCGTTTTCAACTAACTCGAAGGCGTGGATAACGAATATGCGGTGTTTTTCAAATCCAAGGTGGCTATATCGTTTTTTGTGATGATATTGTTTTTGACTAATTCGAGGGTGTCGGTGTAGGTCTAGATTAGGTCTCGAATTAGTCAAGAAAAAGTCAGGCATCTTGGAATAAAAAAAAATACCACTTATTGGTAATATACACCCTCGAATTAGTCGAAAACGGGAGTAACATATGAAAAAAAACATTATCTTGAATTTGAGAAATACCCAATTTTAAGTAATGAACATCCTCGAGGCAGTTGAAAACGATATATTTGTTAGAAAATATGTATTATGAAAAATGGAATAAAGAACGTTAGCTATATTGGATTTAAAAACTTATATTTTCTTTTTCTCCCTTGAGTGAGGCAAAAATCCTAAGATTTAAAACAAGGTTAATCGTATGGATGGAAATATTTTCCTTGTAGCAAAAGTATTCATTTTCTTATTTAGCCCTTTCTAGTCCTACTTGTAAAAACTGAGTTCGTCTTTTCTAACCCTTTTGAGGCCCGCTAGCCCCTTTTCGGAAAACCAAGGTGGCAGCACCACGCCGCCGTCACAACAAAACAATAATAAATGAACCAATTCGAAATACAAACAATTTTCGTTTATTCTCCTTGCATTGCACAATTTTATAAGTGCAGTGAAGTGAATAAATGATCCACTAGTCTCGCAATAATAATTATGCAAGAAATAAACAAAGTAAGTGCCTTTTTTAGATCAGCCTAAATTTTAATTTCACTTCACATGTTGTAATCAATATAATACAAATTTTCAGGGTAATAGAGTGAAAGTTTCACCTGATCAGAGAATTATAATGCTCAACTTCGTGAAGGCTCACGTGGATTACGCCCGCGGTCGAGTAACGGGCCCCGATGCCGCTCGACAACGCAAAAGAAAAATGTGAAGAAATGGTCCGAACGCTGAACGCCTGTGGTTCAGGAACAACTAAGACCCCAAAGAAATTGCTGAAAGTAAGAATCATAACTAATTATTGTTATTGTTCATTTATGTACATGTAGTAAATATCAATTTACATACTATTTACAGTGCTGGCAAGATTGGCGCTGTGACACAAAGGTCAAGGCACTAAAGAGAGAAATTTATGAGTGGAACTGGTGGAGGTCCGTGCCCCCCACCACTCTCGGAGCTGGAAGAATCCTTAATGGAATTAAATCCATATCAATACCAGTCGGAAGCGTCCCCAAGACGCAGACTGCATTGCCTCGCTGTATGGCAATGTTAATGCGCTGCGCCAGATACTCACCAGCTGAAGGATCACACGTTGCTTCGACCAGGCACTCAGATAATTTTTTGAAAACCCATTGCCTCGGTACCCCATGGACCAAGGGTCTCGACTCTAAGGGGTTCTGTAGAGACCTGCATATTTGCGCCTCTTGAGATCCTCGGCCAAAACAATTATATTTTAAGTAGTAATTAGTATTAAGCCAAGATTGTGATTATTGTGGTTCTCTATTGTGTAAGTTTATTCAAAACATGGTATTTATTTAAACATTGATTATCACATTTATTACTAGACTTTATTAGTGTAACTAGTTGTAGCAATTTGTAATTATGAGGTGATCTCATTAAGACTTGATATAACTTAAAGATATTACAATTATCTAAAAATAAAAATAGCTCTTTATTTTCTAGTATTTTATTAGTAAATATCATACGTTACAAAGTGTTCATAAATAATTTATGTAAAGAATTAAATTTAGATACAAGATATCTCAAGTCTCTTAAGCAATATTGTGATTATTATGGCTATCAATAAATATACAATACAAAACTCTTTATTGTACACCACAAAGACAAATAAAACACATAGACATTAACATAAACAAGTAGAATGGGTGGCCTTATCGCTTAGAAGCGATTTCTTCCAGGCAATATACCAAAATTTTTACTGTGTTATTTATTCCATTAGTAGGTTGTATTGCAGGGAAACTAGTAGTAGTGGTTCATTGACTGTTTTCTTTAAACAGTGACCCATTTAAACTAGTGGGTTTCCTCGTTATTACGCCATTAGACACTTCCACCTCCGAGTCTACATCTAAGGTGCATCTCTCGCAACTCCATTCAGACCGGCCAATGAAGGCAAGCAAGAGGTGGGGATCTAGTTCTCTTAATACCCAGCAGCAGCATCTTCATAATTCCCAGCACGCAGGGCAATGTCAGATTTCTGTAGTTTCTGAAAAAAGTTAAGTGCTTTTAATTTGTTATGTAGGTGGTTCATTTGTTCTAATTAGTGATTAGGTTGTATAGTGATCTCATTATTCAAGTATTAGGTATTATTAAATCTATCTAATCCTGAAAAAGTTAAATGTTTAAAAATAATAGTGTGACTAGATATTATGTAGGTTTAAGAAAAGGTACCAGCAGTGGTAATTAGGTAATATTTCATACAATGCAACTCAAATAAATAGCTACTTTTGGATTGTGTTTTCTATCGCATTTGTATCGAAGGGAAACCTTATCCACCTGCACAGTACTGACTGCCTGTTCAATGCATCTGTTGTGTCATTAATGGCCCTGCAGACCGATGACTGACTCAGGCAGAAAGCGTACTCCCTCCCATCCGACTTTTGGTAACTGCCTTGTGCACAAAAGTGGAGGGCAGACAAAAACTACAAAGCAATATGTACATAAAGTCACAAATAGGTACCTATAGGTTACATAAAGGTAAGTATTCAATTGTTTGTAGGTAATGCTTACTTTTAGCTCCACTGGTACCGCATTAAAAAGCTTCGTCCAAGGCTAATACGCACGCAGGTCGTTTATCAAATTCAGAGCCATGTCGGGAGAGTCTGTATATCCCCCGAAAGTTTGGATCTATAAAAGGATTTGTCAAATCCCGCAGAGTCAGGCACCGACGGAGTGTGCTTATCCTGTGTCTTGCTCCATCACGCCGGTTTTGGTGTTGTAAAACGAGAATTATGCTCCATCTAAAATTGTTTTGTTTACTATGCACATAACCTCAATGTAACACAAAAAAATGCAAAGAAAGATTTTTGGGGGCATAAAAGTGCTAAAATCATCTTCATTCACTAATTACTTCACGAAGAATACGGAGGTTTTCTCCAAATCATGATAATTTGTTAGAAATTGTACCTCGGATTAGATTCCATCAAGCAACTACCACTCTAAATAATTCCGTGAAAAGTTGGGTCGATTTCGACCAAAATTTCCGTGCTCGGACGCTCTGAATAGCCTATTTCAAAATCCGTCTCGGAAACTAGCGGTTTCCGAGTAAAATCAATTTCGAACACGAAATCGAGCCACTCTGAATTGCCCTGCTGATCGGACTCCAGATGGGTTCGGATACATATCCAGGATACGACTCCGCGGATCTGTTTGGATTCGCCTGCAGTTTCGGTTCCTACATGTCCATTAGATCTATTTGATTCAGTGGATCTGGCGGATCTGTTAGAATCGCTTGCAGTAACGGTTCCTACTTGTCCATTGGATCTGTTTGTATAGGACACGTTTGTTTCGGTGGATATTATAGATTCATTTAGCAAATTATAATATATATTTGTCTGTAGTAGGTACTTGTTTACTCGTAAATGGATCCGGATCCGTCGATCAAACACGTCCGAACCCAAACCGAAGCTCAGATCCACACAGCTCAAATCGGTCGTTACATTCATTCGACTCCATAAACCGAGACCGACGCGGCGCGGCTAACGTGTCCGCGGACACGCCAAGAACACCAGTCCGGAGCGGAACCACACGGATCCAGGAGCGGACATGACTCCAGAATCCGTTTGACTCCGGATCTACATACCTCTAAAATTAATGGTCAATTTACTTAATACATATAACCATCCCCGCTAAAATCATAACATAAATATTTTTATGGTACCTAATTATGTACAGTAATTATGATAAATAGTGATGTACTTACACGTGAAAACTAACACCAGCATTCTTTTTATGCAAATGAGATTGACTTGTACACCACTTTACTGCACAAGAAGGCATTTTCACCATCAAATCTCGTCATAGTCGCCGCCTGTCGACTGCGGGCAAACTAAACTCGATCGCAGCTCAGTTGACAAGCCCCGCCTACCGCAGCCCACTTTGCTTTATGTTATTTTCTAGCGCAACCGCAACCGCAACCGCAACTGCGCAAGGAATGCTTCCATGTTTTTTCAGTTCACTTGTCACAATAGCAAGTAAACACCAAAGATTTATATCGTTAGATATGCCCTAGCAACAAAAACCGTGGTCCGTTGTCTTTGAAGGTGTGCGTTACGAAATGCCGACGCACGCACACTAATGAGTAGTTAAAAATTGTGTTTTTGCCAGTAAACTTAACCGCGTACCTAACTGTTATTATAACCATATTGTGCGCAATATGCAAATGCACACACTTTTGTGAATAAATAAAGGTCCTAATCATGCCCTAAAATCGAAAAGTCTATAAGGTGTGCAATCTGGGTAGTACCACAGATTAGCTGGTAATGTTACTTTGTAGTGCGGTCAGAACGCAACAGCGGAAACACAGATTTATAAAACGGAAAGAAAAATAATAGTTATTTAATTTTATTGCAATACTTAAGAGTGAAATGTAACGCTTTTGTCTTTATTTGCATGTTTAGAATTAATGTTGCATTTGCGAAATGCGCACGATGGCATTTTGTGACACTTTTCAACAAAAAATGGCAATGTTACAGCACGTCCAGCTGACACTGTGTTTAGATGTACACTGGTTCCAAATGAGCGAGCTATCTCATTTCATATGTCACCAACACGGGCGCGGTCTCACTACGGTAAGGGCCTATCTAACGATATAAATCTTTGGTACACACCCTGTTCCTGACACTATTAATAATGGCATCACAGTCGGGGCCCGACTACGATGACCCGAACGAGTGTTCCTCGTTCGTTATAAAGCCCGACTGTCGTCGGGCTGTTTATCGAGGGAACACTCGTGGGCACTCGATCGTTCGTTTGAAACATAATGTCGAAGTATACTAACTGGTCTATCTATGATAATGTCGAAGGAAAGCGAAACATTCTTCGTCAACTGCCACAATTGAGAATTGGGTTCTAGTAATTATGTACCTATTTTGCAAAGACGTAAAATTACCAGAAGGCGCCAAGTCAAGAATACGAAAAACTAAACCCTCCTAGACTGAAATAGGTTCCAAAAATATATAAGAGATGGCGCTAGTAGTACCATATCGTGCCAGCGGCGGCCCCGGCAGGCAGCGCGGGGCTGTTCATCGCACAGCGCATTCAGTCAGAATGTGCGATGTGGTTTGGTTACAAAAATAGGTATCTTGATTCTCCGTATCGCTCGCTCGGTCGACCGGGCGCGAGGCAGCCCGAGCGCACGTTGTGATTACCACAACTCACTGACCTTGAAGCAAAAAGGAGCAACAATTTTAATTCCAACTGCGGTGTTTTTTGTACACGAGAAACTAATAGCGAGATTGGATGGATGGAATGAATGGAGGATTGTTTGGTTTCGGCATTGGATAAGAACTGAAAATATGTAACCACGCTTAATGTTAATTATCTAATATTTACTGATACCTAGATAACATTTTTTTAATTCTTCATCTGTTCAATTCACTAACAAAAATTTTTAAAATATAAATTATGTATGACATGCTGTTATACATGTGGTCTCAGAACTAATATCCAGCCAGATACAGGTATCAAGGTTGAAGAGGTTGTAGTATGGTTGTAGTCATGTAATAATTATGAAACAGACATTGTTTGTAGCATGTGTAGCTATACATACGAATGCTAAAATAAAATAAATTTTAATATGAGATAAAGAACTAGGAAAGAAGCAGACAGCGAAATTTTATCATTAGGATATAAATTGCTTTGTCAGTCTGACCAAACGATGTGTCGAAAATCGGGAAAAACCGAGTCACTCATTGCATTTTAAACGCCTTCCAAGAAGTGAACGAGCCATTGTGTGACGCACGGACTTTATTTACCGTAATAAACGTATTCAGCGATACTTGTTAACATTAACAACATTCCATTCCAGGATAAAGTTATTATTTTAATGGTTAAATAGAATTAAGACTGAAATAGCCATAGGTATACTGTGTGCAAGAAATCTATGACTAATAAAAAGTTTCTTAGGCTATACGGCGCAATCTCCAAACTACGATTCCAATTTTGTAAATTCTTTCACTTATAAATACCTATCTACACTATCAATCATTATGTAATATTAAGCTACGGTTTCAGGATGAATATGAGCAAAGCAGCAACCAGAGGCTATTTAAAAAAAAAAAATAAGCATGTTGCCTGTATAATGCAACGATGGAATAAAATGGAACCAAAATTGAACGTCTACGTAATTTGCCGCAGGGAGGCTTTTTACAAGATACCTATCCAATTAAAAACATCGTTATGTACAGCGTTAGTTCAAGTAGGTACACGGGTAACAAATTTAATTTAATTTTTGTCAATGAACTGCGATATGCGAAAGGTTATTCCCAATTTTTTTAATACTTTAATAAAGAAAAAAGGAATTAAGGTGCGTTTCGGTACCTACCAGAACTTTGGCAAATAGTGGATGGACAATGATGGAGTCTTAATGTTCTTGGTTAATATTTATCCTGTCATAGTAAAGTGTATAAGTGAATAGGTACTCATAAGATTTAAGATAAATGTAATTTACAACGAAGACTGTCTGATGAGTGTTTTAATGAAGTCTCCTTTTTATTTTATTTATTTTAAATTCTAATCAATGTTCTAGAAATTCTAATACATATATTTTCAAAAGAAACTTTAATTAATCCTCCCAAATATTTCCACTGTGTTCTCATTGAGTTGTTTTATGTAAGTACTTATCTTAACTATCTACCTAATTAGTAGGTATAGGGTTGTTGTTTCTTTTATGTTTTATGATAGATATAAATACCTATTATATACCTACTTAACTTAAATTTATATCTACCTGTAAAGTAAATTTTAATAAATAAATTTTATAGGTAATAATTATAAGACTAAATATGTTTATTTGGCGGAGTACATATATGTTACAATGCAGATTTTAAAATTATAATACGTCTAGCTATACATACATACCTATCCTACCTAAAATAGGCCTACAAATATTAATTTTTAAATACACTTTATTAAAATTACAATTGCTAAATAATACGCTAAATAATATTGCTAAATGGTACATCTTATGAATAAATATTTAGTTTTTCTTTGTACTATCGGCGTAAGATCTGCCTTACCACCGCAACTGCAACTGCACACAACTGACTGCCTGGTTGACCAGATAACTTTGCAATGGAAAAAGTCATTAAAAGAACCATTACAGAAATTATGTTGAGGAGATGTTGACTGCCCGGACTCTCTATTGACAAACAAGACAACAAAGAAAAGAAGGTGTGATCTGTAACCCAAAACCAACGCAAGGCAAAATTGTTACAAACTGGTAAGGCAGATCTTACGCCGATGGTACATCACGGTTTTGTAAAATTAAAAAGCACCCCGTTCCCAAACTAAGTATCACATTGCATTATATTCGGATGGCAGGCAGACGAGACGATCCCTGTTTTGTTCCACTGGGTACGGCGCATAAAAAATAAACCTTTCCGAACCCCAGCGCTCGATTCCCTTCGTGCTTTTTGTACGCGCCTGAACCCTCCAAACGTTTTATGTTAGGGCACGTCTACTGCATTCACTCCGGGGTATTGAGCGCCCCGACCGAACCGACTACTTTCAACTACATTGAAGCCGTATAAAATAAGGCAAAATACCCGTTGGCGTTGTAAAAAATATTGTTGGATGCTCGCATCGTAAAAATATGGTGGAGTCGTCTGTTATCATTATTATCGCGTAGCTTATTGTGAGCAAATACGAGTAGGTAGGTAGGTTGTGAGATTTGTTATCATGAATTTTGATAAGTCTTTTGCCAGATAACATTAAATTTGGTTTTTGGATAGGTACTACGTCTATAATTGTCATGATAATTAATGAAACATTTGTACTTATACTTACCTAGTATTTAGGAAGTCTTTTTTGCCATTATTTAAAATACTAAATAATATTTCTACGGGTGCAATCTATATGCATGCCTGATTAATAATCATTAGTATATTTTCAACCGAATTGAAAAAAGGAAGCTCTCATTTCGACTGTAGGTTTACTGAATGATTTTGAGGTGGTCCCATTAAACATTTTCTTTCTGAGGAGTATAGAACTATTAACTATTTCCTCAGTAAAACTTAAAAAAATTGTGTAAATATTCAGGATTTTTAAAGTTGGTTTATAATTTTTGAAAATAAATTTTTGTTTAGAGTACGTAATGTACTTAGGTATATCAGTTATCTAGTACGTATAGCTCTGCTTAGTTTGGGGCTAGATGATGTTGTGTGGAATGTCCTGCATTATTTATTTATTTATGTAAGTACTTTCCCTTTTATCCATCAAAGGGAAAGTTGATTCGAGAGAGAACCTGATCTTGTCGTTTCAGATGTTAATATATTTTTAATGATCTCCTAATATAAATTTTCAACTTGTTAAAGGCAGGATTGTTTTATCTTTTCTAAGGAAACTTAAGGCCTTGATAAAACGATTAATACAAAATTAATTAGACTGAATAAAGGGCTAATAGGTACAGATAATAAATAATACTTTAAATTTATAATATGATAAATGTACATACCTATAAACATAAAATTGAAGGAAAATTTGTTTTAAGGATTCTGAAATGCAGTTAATAGCAGATAATTTTTTCCCTACGTAAATACCTAATCTACCTAAGTAAGTCGTAGCCTAGGTGCCAGCTTACTGCCCTAATGTTTAATCTACCTGCATCAGACTTACCTACATAATATCTACCAAGTATGTAAATACCTACCCCACTCAAAACTGCCTTCAAAGTCAAGAAAGAATCGAATGAAAACCGATCAAGACAACCTACCTAACAAAAAGAAACCTACTATCGCTTGGCATCTCTTTACACCAAACCACCTAAATTATAGGGATCCGAGCACATGGCGATCTATCAAAACAACAAAGCTGATTGGTGTGACGTTCCAACCCCGGTGATATGTACGTCCTACTACCTAAATGCCTTATGTACACCGCTAGTAACTACTTCATGACTTCTCCGAGCTCAGTGTGTACTGCAATGCAACGGAAAATATGCGTGTTTACCAAAGTCGTTTCGGTAGAACGGTGTCGTGTGTTGCGTCACGTTGAGGAAATTGATAGAACCGAGGTCGCCGTGACCAACATTTATCGTTATTGTGTTCAATGAAAGCCGATTTTCGCAATTTTTCATTTTAATATTCAATCAGTGCAGTGATTTTAGCGCAAAATGGAATTTATTCTTTCTTATCCCACTTCTCCCTGTGGGTGGAGGCCAGACAAATGTCGGACGCGAGTCACCGTACGCCCGATGTAACCTTGTGATGTCGAGTGAGTATAGAGAGGTACTTTTTGTTCTAGATAAGACTTTTTAAGGCTAGGATGGCTAGAAGGACAACGAGTTAGATAGTGATTATATATTATTCCTACAGAATCTATCAAAATATTGTAAAATAGTTTCAAAATAGGCAAAATTCAGCTGTAATTCGAATAATAATATCGAACGTCACAACGAGGCTCAAGCGACAAGATGGCCGCTAGTGGGGAGAGCGCGCCCAGTTGGCCAGGTGCTGCCGCCGCGTCGAGTTCGGCGCTATAGCTAAACTACGCAGTGTTGTACATTTAGAACGTTCACAATGGCTACCGCGAAAGACACGTCTACTTTCTTCCTTGAGGCAAATGCAGATGAATTTGATAGTGTTTTGAAGTTATATCCAGACGCGATTAAAATTAAATCCGAGCAGAAAAAAAAGAAACCAGATGAGCTGTTAAAATTGGACACTTGGTGAGTACAAACGCCTTTGAAAGGAGAAAATGCGGCCGTGGCGTGTCAATGAACTTGTATTGTGTGTGTATCCGTGCAAACTGATTTGATAGCTACCTTACCTCCCTCGCGGACTGCATCTCTAGTCCGCGGTCGGCTCATTAAAATCACTGAGTCACGTGGGATCGATGTCAAATTGACACGCTTATTTTCCTAAAGCCAGTCTGAGCGAAAATATCACACGGCTCAGGCGTTCTAAAATGGTGGCTGTCCTTTACTTGCAGGGAATTATAAAATGAATTTACCTCCATGTTTAGGGGCCTGAGGGCGCGTTATTCCTCCTATGCTCTAACAAAATACCCACTGTAGTGGATTCAAGTGTCATGTTGTAAAATAGCCTGTTCAACTTATACCTATCACAATGCTTTGTTGTAGAGTAGTCAAGTCACATCCGTTCAAAATGGTGACTTCGCTATGTTAGAATAGGAATTTGTAAGAGTTTCAAAGATAACTATCCTGTATTAAAATATGTACTTATCACCTTACCTACCGACCTTACCTACTGATAATTTACATCTCAAGAACTTAGAATAGGTACCTACTTAACCTACCTATTTTTTTTTAGGTCCCGCTTCAACGAGTTTAAGGGCGCGTGCAACTTTAACATAACTAGTATTTACCTGTATAAGTATTTTTTTTTGTGCTGTTATTTGTTTATTAAAAAGTAGGAAGATAGGTTCCTAGGTAGGATAATTATAGATATTTTTAAAATGACTCATCTAGGTAGTACATATCTTACCCATCCAGCGCTCTTCTTTAATTAGGGTAGGTTCAGGGCGTCATAATCGCATGTGCAACAAAGCCCTTAAAGAATAAAAAAGTAGGTAGGATATTCTACCTGCCTATAATTACGTACCTACCTACCTATGTACCTACGTAACAAAGGTACCTTCCACCTTACCTAGTTTTACCTAAAGAAAAAAATGCTTTTCTTATAGGTAACGTAGGGCCATTCCATTATCGCGGGTGCAACATTCAGAGGCATAAAAAGGTTCATAAAAATACAATTAAAAATAATTTTAATTAAATTTATATAGGAAGAACGACATTTTACCGTGTTTAATTAATATTCGTTTATAAGAATTTGAATTTAGGTTTTAAATGGTCAAGAGGAAGGTTCAAAGTGCTATCGCGGGTGCAACTAAATCGGCCCCAACTTTCTGTATCATTAGACAAAAACACAAAAATGTGTTAATTGTGAAACATTTGATACGTTATGCCTTGATATTTCGTAAGGCGTTGAACTTAGGCGACTGAAAAAATAAAAAAGTATCTTTATAGGTAGATAACAAAAATTTGCAATTAATTATTTACTTTTTAAGCGATCGCGGGTGCAACATCAAAATTATCGCGGGTGCAACCCGTCTAACTTAAGTGAATATAACATCAATAAAAACTTACATAGGAACGAAATCAAAGATCAAACAATGTTAGGTAACTAATAAAGTACACTTCTATGTCATTTATTTCTTTTCAAATGCGTGAATATTCGTAGAAAGAATTTTGAGAAAATGATGAAAAAAATATTCAATCATCTTTTTCTCCGGCGGTTTCAACTAAGCGATAATATCTTTTCATTCCACGTCTACTAAGTACCTATGTCATTCACGATTTCAGTGAAACGTGTGCAAACAATCGTCGTCAGAAATTTTACTCTAACTTCTTCAAGTTTTATAAAAATACCTAACAGAATATAATACAAACACAGATATTAAATCTATTTCAAAAGTCATGTATTTTAATTTAAGGTGTATAAAACAATGAAATGTATATTAAATCACACAATAAGGTTTGCTTAAGGTAAATTTAAGTTAGCATTTATTTCAATTAAAATAATATTAGGTACATAAAAACGACTGATTCAAGAATGATTTTCATTTCTTCTTAGGTACCTACTTTTACAAACTTTCAAAACGTTAACACCTTATTTAGTGTGATAATACAAACTTATGTATCGCGGGTGCAACAAACTAACAGTGTCTTCTTGTAGTCAATGATGCTTACAAAATAACAACAAGTACTTTGGCACTTATGAAGAAACTTAAATTATAACTTCAAGCTTAGCAGATAAAACATAACCTCAGACTGTGAGTGACAGATATTTGGTGCTGTCTTGCTGGGTTTTACATTTTATACCGATTGGTCGAAGGGTAAGGTTTCCAAGTGCCAAAAATAATGTAAATATGAAAATAAATCGTTTTTTTTTGATTGAATAACGAAATTTGGACTTTCTTTTTTGCACTGATACCTATCTGAAAAAGCAACAAATGATTTATTATTATCTTGCCAAAGTATACATAAGTAACTAGGTACCTACCTAGGTAGGTAGGTAAATATTTTGTTACTTATTCTGATTGCACGCACCTTTAGCTTACCTTTGTGCTTCGGTTACACTATCGCAGTAACGCGAAGTTTTGCGCTGCTGTCGCGACAAGTCAAGAAATATGTCTTATCCTATCGCGAATCATCATCGCGAACACGAATGCCCTTCGCGCTGCTACTGTAGGTAAATTGCGCACATCAAAGGGTTTTAGCGTGACAAAGTTCGTGCAAAGGGCTGGCCAAGGGATTTTTGAAAATTCCTTTGTTTATCGTAATCTTATATATAAAATTTCCATGTCACAATGTTAGTTACCGTACTCCTCCGAAACGGCTTTACCGATTTTTACCAAATTTTATATGCTTATTCAGTAGGTCTGAGTATCGGCTACTATCTATTTTCCATACCCCTAAGTGATAAGGGTTGAAGGCAAAACAACGTTCGGCGGGTCAGCTAGTATACGATAAAATAGGCGGCGCGGCGGCGCTAGTTTGGGGTCTGGGAACTGCCAAAAATACTGTTTTTCTTTGTTTTTTATGTTGATTTTCTTTAAAGTCAATTTAGCCATACAGCGGGGCAATGCAACAGTCGTTTCACATTGTTTGCAACAGTCTGCAGTTAGCTCAATTGTTTCAATTGTAAATACTAGTTTAATTTCTTTATATTATTTGATTGTTATTTTCTTTGTCAATAAATACCATTTAGAATTGCCTTACTTTTTTACAGGTATCAAAATGAATTACCAAAGAAAATCAAATCGCGAGGGAAAGATGCACACATGGTGCATGAAGAATTGGTACAACTCATGAAATGGAAACAATCGGTTAGTAATTTACTATTACATTCATTATTATTATTTAAGTTGAGTCTATTTATGAGAAAGCATGCACCGGCGTCAGCGAGTTGCTGGGTTTCCTGGAGGACATCGGGTGGTTAAACTAACAGCCCCCTACCCGGCGCAATAAGGGCCCATTTGTGGCATAGTTGCGGAAACCAGTCCAGAAATAAGTACTTAAGAGTCTGTGTGGTCCCACTGCAGGGACTCCCTTTCCACCTTCCATTCTTCTCTATTGTAGGCCGGTTGTGGCCACTCTTTGTTGTAGGCGTCCAGTTCATCTTTCCATCCCGCCTGGGCGTTCCACCATAGCTGACAGATTCTGTCATCTGTGGCCTTCCACGCGGTTTTCGCCCATTACATTAATAAATTCTTAAAATTAGAGGGACAAAAACAAGTCTCCCCCAAGTTCGTTCCTACATAAAGATTTATTATCGTTACCTACCTATATAAAGATTTCTATTATAATTTTTGACAGTTCTTGATTTTTACTGCGTTCTACAAGGAATAAAATTAGTGGAAAAGTTATTTTCTGCAAATCTGAAACCGTTTTATTTGATTCAATGTTAAGTAGGTAGATATAATTTTTTGGCAATGTTATGTAGGTATGTAGATATTTTTGCTTCGGAGCATTTGGTAAGTAATAGATCTTAATTAAAGTTAGTTTAATCATGGGTTCATTTCATTGAATGATACGGGTTCATGATTTATGGCAATTTACTTTTCCTTAAGTTTCTTATATTTACGTTTACCTAAATTCCTTGTACTTACTTAAAATGCGGAAAAAATTTAAGTTTGAGTCTAACGCACAATGTAAATAAATTTATCCACCATATGACACTCGATAAATGGTTTTCAATACGTTTAACTACATGTTTAAATAGTCATTGACGACTTTGTACGAGCATTACTGTTATTCTTCGGTAGGTTATTAGTGACAGATATTGTTGCTGACGTAATTCTTACGTTCTTTACAGAGAGGGAAATCATACCCACAACTATCCTACCTCATAAAGGTGAACACACCTCGAGCAGTTATGGCAGAGACGAAGAAAGCTTTCAAGAAACTGCCCAACATTGAATCAGCAATGGCTGCACTCAGCAATTTGAAGGGGGTCGGCACAGCAACAGCATCAGCGTTGCTTGCAGCAGCCAGCCCTGAGATAGCGCCGTTTATGGCCGATGAGTGCGTGCAAGCAATCCCAGAGATGGAAGGGAGCGATTTCACTGCCAAGGAATACCTCAATTTCGTTAACCATATAAAGAAAGTCTGTGATAGATTAAATGAAAATAAGGTAAGTTTATTTATCCTACTAAATATTACTTGAGTTACACAGAGTATTCTATTCTTAGAGGATCAAAAATTGCAGCGCGTGGACCCCAAATAGAGATGCTAAGTCGAACCCCAAAAACGTTGGAAGTTGCCAAACTTCCTCTTCATTCTTGATAATTCTATGAGGACGACATCCTGTATAAGTAGATATAAGAGCCTCATGTAGAATGTGCCTTCAATCAACAAAACTTAAGTTCTCAAGAAATGAAAACGATATTCAACACAGCCCACCAATCACCAATACCCTGGTATTCTATTCATAGATGGAAGATGGGTGGGCTGTGGGTACTTCTATACCTGTATAGGACAGCCTTATTCTTCTTCATGCCCTTATCCAACACTTGGTGAGGTCGGCACAACATGTATTTTTCTTCCACTATCAGCCGTCATCTCTGTACTTACACCTTTCTTAAACATGTCCTCTTTCACACAATCCATGACTCTTTTCTTCGGTCCTCCTCTCCCCTTATTTCCATCCACATCTAAATTTAACAATCTTCTCGTCACATAGGACAGCCTCATTATGCCTTAGAATGTGCCCTCAATCGTCAATATTAAAGTAGCTACGAAAACGTTTATACTGTTTCGTCAATTAACACGTCAATTTCACAAAATATCTACGCAGCAAAATCCCACGCGATGCCAAGTTTTATGGTAATGGGCTCTTGTATACAAACTAGCGACCGTGAGTGACAGGGCTTCTTACAAACTGACCATGACCACCCACAACCGACTCTCGAGAAAACTAGTTGCAGTGGTACACTAAAGAATCTACACAATTTTATCTAGGAACTGGATTTTATTCATTTCCTAGATCCTAGAAATTGACGATGCATATTGGAAGAGGGAATTACCAGAAAATAACTTAGGTATTTCAAAATCTTCTAATATTATAAATGTCAAAGTTTGTAAGGTTGCCTGGAAGAGATCGCTTTTAGCGATAAGGCCGCCCATTGTACATTATCTGTATTTGTTATTATGTTCTATAATTGTTATTTTTAATATTTGGTGTGCAATAAAGAATATTTCTATTCTATTCTATTCTATGGATGGATGTATGGATATTTGTTACTATTTCACGCAAAAACTACTGAACCGATTAGGCTGAAATTTTGTATGGGTATAGTTGGATCTGGAATAACATATAGTCTATTTTTTATCCCGATAAAACGCGGGCGAAGGCGCGGGCAGCAGCTAGTAAAGCATATAACCGAGAAGTACTTACCTTAGTACCTGTATAAAATAAAGTAGGTAAGAACTGGGGTCTTGAATTCACCAATATTGTTGGTCCAAGATAGGTATTGTTATCAATTATCTTCGAGCGATCCGCGCTTGGACTGTTTCCAAAACATGAAAGATAATGTTGATAAAGTTTGTTGTCAGAATTTCAGACGGTTTGTTAACTTGGTTCAAAATACTTAGTCGGTCCAACCGAATTCGTAACACGTAGGTAAAATGTAGGTAAATTAGACTCAATTTTGTTCTGCTATGCTTGCTAGGTGGGTAATATTAATATAGGGAAATGAAAACGAAGTTACCGACGTTGACAAAACAATAGATAACAGTATGTACCTACAATAGATATTTCGTCATTTTAAAGAGTACCTAACTGCAAGTCTTAATTTTAACAAAAACAATCGAGAATCAGGTAATTTGCGGAAAAATTCTACGAGGACTAGCGGTCGATAGGTTTAGCTAACAGTTCATTACGAGCAAATTTGAATTGAACCATACATCCATAAATACATAATAATAATGTTATGAAGCCGTTCTAATAGAACATAGTTTTTATACAATACAAGAGTTTTTGTCAAGTAAATTTTAAATTCTTTTTTGTTTACACACACCAGAATAATTAATATACATATAAACTAATTTGACAAACCTAATAATTTTGAGATGATGTTTGCATTTATAGATAATTATAATTATTAATAAATTAGACAGTAAGTATAAGTTTAATATTCACATGCCAGGTATGTGGCGAGTCATGAGGATCTACTTGTATTTATCACCTATTATTGTACCATGTCTTTTATGAATAAATGATTGATTTGATTTGATTTGATAAAACGGCTGTACCGATTTTCATTAAACAGCTAAGCCTTGATGAAGTTGCCTGATAAATTATTAAAACTAAATCTAAATCGAATCATCCGTTTTGGAGCTTCGAAGCCATAGGCATACAGAAAGACACGAAACTAATAACACCCCACACTAATAAATAACATTTTGTGGGAACATTCTACAAGGTTTTGCTGACATAGTTTCTTAAGTAGATTAAATCATTTATTGAAATTGAAAAATTGAAAATAGAAATAAAAATATTGTTTATTTGTATAAAATATGTTAGTTACATGCTAGACAGTTGTTAGGACATCCTTTAAGTATGTAATAATATATATGAAATGTATATTATGATAAGTATGTAAGTATATCAGTTCCTCCAGTTATATGAGAATTAAGTTCTTCAAACCTAGTTCCCATAACACAAGCTCTGCTTAGATTGGAGCTAGATGATCCTATGCGAATTGTCCAGTAATATGTAATAAAAGTCACGCTTACTAGGTATTCAAAGAACATTGTTAAAATAAATGCAATATTGCAGGACCAAAACGGCACTGTCAAAAAATGGTCGCCACACAGCGTCGAGCTTGCGATATGGACACATAACATCCTCTCAGACTTATTGCCAGAGCTGTTAGGGAAAGAGCCATCGAGAGCAGTACAGATCAACGGAGGCTCACCACTGCCACCAAGTGACGAAAGTAATCTAGAACCGCCTACGAATGGCAATGGGAATGGTAAGCATGTTATACATTTTCCCTTTTACCCTCCACTTTACAAGAAATAAACAGCCTAAACAAGGGCATAAAAATTTCTACATTGCTGGGTAGCAGTGAGTGGGTTAAAATTAGGAAGCTGTCAAAATACAACATGAATCAGGCGGACCACTTGCACTTCTGTAAGCACTGACGGATATCGAGTCATGGACGCAATATTTTACTTTATTCTCCGACAAAATTTTTTTGACTCTGTAGATCAGAACACCAACAATTTAAAATTTCCTGTTTGGAATACCCAAACAGGATATTATTTACCAATATTTGTTACGATTATTTGTATTTTCAACACCAACACTGCGATAACCAACTCGCCTGCCAAGCGTGGTGATTATGGCAATACCCCTCATGACAGATGTCGTATGGGGGAGGCCCATATCCAGCAGTGGACGTGTATGGGCTGATATGATGATTTGTTACGATGAAATCATCGTATGGTAGGTATTATAGTTTTATGTCCCATGTTAGTTTCCTAAGTCTCCTAAAAAGTAGTTTACAAAATCCATTGAAATATTACAGGTAAAATAACCGTTGACTCAGTGAATGAGGACACGACGACGTCATGTACCGAAGACTCGATGGACGCCAAGGCTCCGTCACCAGCGACGCCGGCCACGCCCCTATCTCCCTCCGATAACTCAGACTCTGCGCTCAGCACGCCGAGAGCTAAACGGTAAGCAATCAAATAGTACATATTTAATTATACTTTTGGTAATACATAATGTTGATTTAGTCGAAAGAAATTTGTTAAAACATGCAAAGAGAATACAATACTGTGAAAACATGGGTTCATAGAAAATGTTTGACGGTTTACGGGAAACTGCTTTTCCGCTATCCTTTAGATATTATATAGATTTCATTTGAATTTAGCGCGAATCTGTGTGAACGTTTCGAAGACTCGGAAACGGAGTTTCTGAATACCCCTGCTGCTATCTCTCGCCAGCAAGGAGCGTCGAGATTTTTAGAATACCTTAGTAGCGCAGCGGGCGAAAGTCCGCCTGGGACGCAGGCTGCGGTTGCGAGGTCGATTCCCGCCTCGGTACAATGTATGTCTTTTGACAGGCTGCAGCACACACATAATTTTTAAGAATCTGTTTTTGGTCTGAAGCTTTGTTCACTAATAATCCTTAAGTTTTTCTGTGCTAAGTTAATGATGTAGGTTAGGTACCTTGTTTAATGTGATCTTTATATTGTGTGTTGCAGTGTCAAATAAATATTTTATTTATCTATCTATGTTATGTCAGTATTTTTTTATCTAGTACCAATAACACAAGCTCTGCTTACTTTTGGGCTAGATGATGCTGTGTGGATTGTCCAGCATTATTTACCTATTTATTATTTGTACCGCGCGGTAGAAAATAGGCTTCCTCCCACTGCGCCAGACCATGTCATATGAGGTAACAATCCCATGAACCTTACAAACCGTTACTTACGGACTATTAAGCGCGCCTTCACAGAGACGTAATGACTGATTGATTGCTAGAAAACCTATTGCACTTACGCAACGTCACCAGTTGTGGCAAGGCGCTTGCGGCTTTCGTTATTTTTGACGAGGAATTGATTCGTGATTACTATTTTTTAGTCAGGTTATTTATCAGAGCTTTCGATATTGTTAGAAAGTTTGCTGCCAATTAGATTCATCACTATCCTAACCATAACAGTCTGATAATTCATCAGTGTATCGGTGGCAATGTAAGTGTTAAAAGACTCGGTAGTCCTATTTTTTGAATCATAGAACTACTAAGAGGAGATTCTCAGTTCGATCATCGGACCACCGATACAAGGTGAGATCATCAGTTGTAAACTAATACTTAAGTACATTGCCACCGAAGCACATGCGGACATATTCAACCACCTCCAGCAGCGGTGCGCACTGTAGAGGCAAGGCAGTGAATGCGTTAAAACCCATTGCTTCTTGCTACCCATGAGTGTTAAAGCGTTCACTGCCTTATACCTCAAGCTTAGGTAGGTACCCACCTACCTACACTCTACACTACAGGAATCTGTTGTAAGTCAGTCGGGCGTTAATATGTCCTGCACGAGTCTCATCAAGTCATTCGTCGACGCCGACAATCGAGAATAACTTATAACTAACCGACGTTTATTTTTATTGTTCCAGACAAATAGAGGAAGCGAGTTCAGCTGAAGAAAACTCTCTCGGCGACTCATCGGATGCGCCTGCACCCAAAAAGCTCCGCGAAGCGACCCACTGACACTCGCGCACCTTACCAACCCCGTGCGCGTATAAATAGCTTTCTAGACTAAAATATTGTACCTAGGTAATTTATTTTTCAATTCCGTTTAATTTTAACTTAGCATTAAGTTTAAGAATACCGATCGGTTTTGTAAGTTTTATAGGGTAATAATATTTTGGATGCATGGACTCGCGCGAATTGGATTGATGTGTGTTTTGGGAGCCACTGGGCCTGTTAGGTAGTTTTAATGTTGAACGTTCGCCCCCGCGTGACATTCCAATAATTATAATCAAGCGGCGAGGGGAGGGGTGCCGCCGTAGAGTTCCGGACCAGATGCCTTGACGAGGCCGATCGGCCGCCACTCACCAATGCCTTATGATATAATATGACACAGTCTGCCCGCAGAGTTTATAATACAAAATGATACAAAGGTCGTGTTACCCGGGGACCGGGACACCGGCCCACAATGTAGTTTTTATGGAACAAATATAAGATATTAATTTTATAATGTTGAGCTTTTCATTTTTACACCCGAAACGATACATATCTAGATACAGTGGCGTTCAGAGATCGGCGACCCCCGTCGTCGGGTTAAAAGTCTCATAATTACATTAATTTTGGTTTTATAATCGACTTTTATAGACTAATTGGCTACCTTCATAATTACGAAAGATAATAATCTTTAAATATTTATGATATCGATAGGTATAAATTCACTTTACAGGGAGGTTTCCTATTGATAAACGTCACTGTACCTAAAAAACAAATGATAGGTAGGTAAAATAATGTAGTGAGTGCTCTTTCTCTTTTATTAAGAGTGTGCCATAAGCAATTTAGTGTTAGAAATCGTTATTTATCTCAGAATCTGTGAAAGCTACTACCTTCAAATTTAGGGAAATGATACTTTGAACTTTTATCTTGATTTACGTGTTTTAAAAACACGATTGGTGAAAAATTTCTCGATAAAATATTATTTTGAAAAATACATGTTTTGCACAAATTTTGCTATTTATATCAGGAACAGCACATTTTATTTGTTGGGTTTTTGTTTTGTCAAGAAAGCTTGAAGTATTTCTTGAGTTATGTCTTTTAATTTTTCGATTGGTTGTTTAATTAACTTGTAATTAGATAAAAACTCATTTTTTGCGCTTCCGCCTTTCCAAAAACGTATGCTCTGTCCCGCTCCTATGAACGCAACATCCTATTGCTATCCTTTTTACAAAATGGCGCGCAATGCACACTCTTAAGCACTTTACAGGGAGGTTTCCTATTGATAAACGTCACTGTACCTAAAAAACAAATGATAGGTAGGTAAAATAATGTAGTGAGTGCTCTTTCTCTTTTATTAAGCACATGTCCATCAGAGACGTGTCTAAGCAGCGAGATATATGGTCAAGAAGCTGGGTGAGACGTTTTCACATTGCAATATTCAGCTTCGTAACAAATCTCAGGTGAAAAAGCAGGTTTCCTACACAAAACATAAGTACTTAAAGCATTGGACGAACTTTTGGTTCAAATTTTAAAGACGGCTATAAGATACGATACCACAGCTATGGTAAACGGAAATATTCTCCGGAATGTTTAATTAAAACACAGTATTTCATTCCAACAACATTTATTTACATGATACACGGTGCCTTCGTCTAAATATTTTTAAGTCATAATACAACAATCACTGAGATACTATAGTTATTATTGATGATACATTCTCGGCGTAAAACAATGGACCTTTGTCGAGATTTACACAGTGACGAGAAAATACTAGAATAAGGGGCTGAGGTATCAGAAAAATCTATAGGTACTTATAATAAATATGTAACGGGTACAATAGTTACTTTGAAAATTATTTAACTTTTAACAAGTTAAATATCTTAACAAAGTTTTTTGAAACTTAGGTAACATTGTTTTCCTGCTTACTGCTTTTGTATCTGCAATGTATCTTGAGTAGCAACTCTAGAATATGTAGCAGATTGCTCCTTATCATTTGTTAAACTAAATTACAAAAAAATTACTCCTTCCGTTTACTGGAAATATAAATCGAACGCAGCAGGTGGTCCCTCATACGTTTACAAACGCTTCTATTAACTTACGAACTATTCGAAAAATATTGAATTTCTTAATAGGTCTAGGTTTTTATAGGTTCTAGGACGATTACAAAGTCTTTGGCTGAACACTTCTCTTCTCACATGTACCGTACCGTATAGTACCTACGCAGGTACATACATGTGAGACGAGACGTCTCGGTGCGTGTGTACTGCCGGCATAAAAGCTTGCTGATACAACTACCGCTCTCCTGCTACTCCGATACATTGCAGATCTTAGCGCGCCCACGGCGACTTTTTGTAGTCATGCAAACGCGCGACCGTGTCGGAAAACATCGGGGGAAATAAGAGTGGAGAGGGGTGCTCGCGCGTTCACAGGCATTTCTGTATCGATGCTGAATTCAGAATTGCGACAGAATCCGACTGTACCGATACGAACGGACGTCAGCATCGCTACAAACGCCGTGGACGAGCGCTCTTATTACTATTGCGGAATACAAATTATATCCATAATACAAGCTTTTATTTAACTTTCAATGTATGTTTGTGCGGGTCAAATCTTGGAACTCAATTTTAGACCGTTTATCCTGAACCGATTGAGCTGAAATTTGGGATACTTATGTAAGTTCGGTGACAACGCAATGTCATAGTGCCATCTATCTGGTCTGATGATGAAAAACGAAGGTGGCCATAGGAACTCCTAAACAAAACGTCGAGTTTGGGTTCGTTCGATTCGTCTTCGATGTGCCAAGCACTTTCGTCCTAGATGATATAAAAGCTTGTATTTAAGTTTTTTTTAAATTATAAAAATTTATTCTATACGTATAATCATGGTCACGCACTATGTTTCAGTTATTGTGTTTCTGTGCACTCTTCTTATATTTCTAACGGATGCTTGTAGTTAGCTATCAGCTCATCAGGGTGTCAAGTACCTTAGATACTACCTTCTACCTACCTTGGATTAACAGTCAACGCTCCTCATAACTGCATAGGTGGAGTTGACTAAGCCTAAACAGTTCAGTTCAAACTTAAGTAGGTATCTTTTAGTTACAGGTATGTTATGAAGGCAATCACAGCAAAGTTCAAGAACAATTTTAATTGAGGAACTGACCTAATCTAAAGAAATTAGGGTTATACCCGAATACTGCAACGCATCTTAAATTATCAGCTTTTGAGTGTGGGTCGTTATCATTCAAATTACCAGTATGTACCGAAACAATAATTACGTATAAAAAGTAAGCTCGACGCGACGTTTTGATATGATCCCCATCGATATTTTGTCAGTTCCTGCCTTCATTAACGAGTTTAATATCGCCTATTCTGGCGATATTAAACCCTCCAGAAAAGTTGCGATTTTTTTGGTCAAGAATGATTTTTTGATCACATTCGACTTTTGAGTTTTCGGAAATAAGGCTGCCTGTCCGTTGATGCGGACGGAACGAGGCAGAGGAGCGGATATTTATGCAATAGGTACAGTAAAAGCTCTTTATTCGCGATTTCGCTATTCGCGGATAAATATTTCGTTATTCGCGGATCGAACATTAAATAGAAATCGTTGTCCTTTATTAACTCGT
This sequence comes from Eupithecia insigniata, assembly GCA_947859395.1. NCBI lineage: Eukaryota > Metazoa > Arthropoda > Insecta > Lepidoptera > Geometridae > Eupithecia > Eupithecia insigniata. The sequence continues at coordinate 5,925,525 of OX401999.1, read as the reverse complement.
CTGCATCTCATTCATTTGAGTACTACTGGCATGTGCCGGTCGAAAATGATGAAGAATCTATGGAAATTCAAACTTTAACTGCAATTATTGTTGAAGCTGCGAACACAATAGGCTTTGAACAGATATAATCAAGTCACATTCAAGAGTTTTTTGAATCGCGAGACGAAGATTTAAACGAAACCGACTAAGAGGAAATGTTAGACCCGCATTCCATTGAAGAGCCTTCCACAAGCAGTGAAAAGGCGTCCTTAAACTTGAAAACCGTTAGTCTATGGAGAGAGTATAAGTCTTATTTTCAAAAGGACAATTGCTTACGCCACTGCCGATCTGCGATCAATCCGAATGGATTAAAACCTTTGTCTAAGCCAGATAATAATTAGTAGGTAAAAACGAGTTACGTTATGTGATTAAATTGAGTTTAGCATGTTTTTTCGTTTATTTTGATGTCTTGGAACGTATCCCTTTCATTCCTATACAAATTGCCATTCCGTATCCAGTTTCTGTATTCGCGGCATATTTACGGAACGTATACCCCGCGTATAAGGAGCTTTTACTATATAAACCAATGGAATTGCTTAAAATCTCCGCTCCAGATCAATGGACAGGCTGCCTCCAGGCACTTGATTTTCATTTGACTTTCTTAGTATTCAGTGGGGAATACTCTAAGCAGTAAAATAAAAATCAGATGAAAACATAATTTTAGACAGATTACCCAATAAAATCGTGAGCTCTGCTCGAATCCGTTTGATTTGTTTGTCTGACGTTAATCAGGATATTGAGACCTTTCAATATTCTGATGCATATGCTGATATAAGACAGCAATGCCAGTACCAGCAGCCATCCTTCCAGCGAAATCTGGTCGGCGCAGTGGTCGATGGTTGCTTAGCAGCGCGTCGAGAATGTTCCTCTGCATCCATACGTCACTGCGACCGGATCCAGCAGGAGAGGGGGGCGAGTCTGTGGTCGCGCTCATAGCTGGAGATATGGGTGTTATTCTCATTAGTTGATGTACCCACTGCCATGTTGAGTTGTAGGAATAAATCGGAAATTATCTAATAGTTGAATGTGTCACAAGGGAACAAAATAATGTATCTAGGGCGAGAGCAATTTTTTGAATCCAGAGCTAAGCGACAGATTCTATAGTAGAATCCCAACGTAGCAAGGGATTCTAGAGTAGAATCCCAACGTAGCGAGGGATTCTAGAGTAGAATCCTAAACATAGCGAGGGATTCAAAGTATGACGCTCGAGGAAAAATAATTTTGGTACCCGTGTGGCACACTCTGCTTTTTATCCTTAACAAAGAGAAAAATTAATCATTCGAGAAAAATTAAATAAGATATGCTTTTAGTAGTGACGAATATTTATATTTATGTACATAACCAAATTACAAGTTTATTTACTCTAGATTTGTTTGGGATGTAAATTGTTTATCACAGTTTCTGCGTTTAATTTTATATTTTCTGGTGTTAATATTTTACTTTCACTGCTTCATATTTTACATGGTATAAGAAAATAAGGTACGCTCTTCCGGGAGTGTCGCCAGGTTACGTCACTGTCCAGTTGCCACTGTATTTCAACAAAATGTAGAAGTTGGGAAACAAATGTGTTATGGATCAATTGAAAAATCAATAAAAAATTATAATCGTTAATTATGTTTGTAAGATCAGTCAAAACAGCGTTAGTTAAATACAAATCAATGTGTTAAATAATAGGTAAATACAAAACAATTTAGTTTTATCAGATTCATACAGGAGCTCGGGGAGTTACGATTGTAAGTTACTGGTTCACCAGGTCACAGTCGTCTTCTCATTCGCCGATGGCGATGATGACGTAGCTGGCGACACCCACCACGTGACCATCGTGTCTCGGAAGAGCATACCTGTTTTCTTATACCATCATATTTTATTCATTTGTGTGAATCATATTAAAATTGTCTGTAATATTTTAATAAAACATAATAACAAAACGAATAAAAAGTTCCAGCGTATTCTTTTTTTTAATTTGGACAGCCAATGCCGCGTCGGCCCGCGCTTTTTTTAGTTCCGGCCAGGATTTTATTGAAGCGAATTCCGTTCAAACTTTTTATTTAAATAGTGTTTCAAATTCAAAAGTCATTTCGTCACTTAAGTGCTCTGGAATGACCCACTTTGTTCGCACTTATCGAGGAATCCTTTGCCCTCTTTCAAATAGATGGGATGAAATAGATATTATTTATTACTTGCTTGCATTTGGCAGAATGCAAAGGTCTACCTTTGCATTCTGCCAAATGACAAATTTTCGTCTCAAAAGGAAAAACGAAACCCTTATAAGATCACTTTGTTGTTCTGTCCGTCCGTCTGTCAATCCTCTTTTCTCAGAAACGCGTGGACCTATCGAGTTGAATTTGACATCAAATATCTAGGTCCGTAAGCTCTTGGAGCCGTGATATAAATCAATGAAATTTTCAAGGGAATCACGTGCACATAGACCTATAGGGTACTTCCCGTTGACTTAGAACCATGAAACTTTGCAAGAAGCAAGGCCTTATAGCATAAGTAAAGGGGAAAAATCCAAAAACGGTAAATTTGTAGTTTATTCACAATTTTTTTTCTTTTTGTAAGTGATCAATACTTATACGGTACCTACGAGTACATCCCGTTGACCTAGAATCATGAAATTTTGCAAGAAACAAGGTCTTATAATTACGGAACCCTCGGTGCGCATGTTAACTCTCACTTGACGTTTTTATTTTTAAATAGACTTTCCACCTTAAACTAGGCATGATCCTATGGTTAAGCGGTCATTGTCCAACTAATCAGCATCCGCGAAATTGTCTACAAGCCTCTAAATTACTAAGTATGCGCTTCACTATCCTGATTCAACTGTGGGTATAAATTAGCGATCCTAGTCCCTGCAAGCAATCTGCCCGCGAAGTCGGGTCGGTGGGCCGGTTTGAGGTTCGATAGTAACGCGTCTAGAACGTTCCTCGGCGCCCATACATCGACGCTGCTACTGCCGCTGCCGGCTCCGACAGGAGAAAGGGGCGAATCGGTGGTAGCTCGGATAACAGTTGCGCGGGATTCAGCTGAAATAATAACATATTATTTAACTTTCCGTACAGAAGTCTACTGTTTATCTAGTGGAGTATACACACCATTAGTCGTTCGTTTGTTTCGTAATTTTAGTCAGTCTAAAACTGGCTAAAGACTTTCGGCTGCTTACAATATGGCTGTCGCTGACTATTGTGTATACTCCATAGGACAAGTGATAGCGAGCTTTGAGCGCGAGCACGAAATTCGATAAGGATCGATATTCGATTAACACTGATTTTGTCTCTGGTGAATAAAATTCGGTAAGCATAGTCCGTTTCTGTCGATTTATCGACGCCAGAGACAAAAGCGGTGCTCTGCGATTCTTATCTAAGTCCGTGCTCGCGCGCCGTATACGCCAGCGTAGTTTATAGGTAACAAAATAAATCTACATAAAAAAGTAATGTTGTTCGCAATGCAGGGCATCACTTGAGAACGCCTTGACAGATTACAAAATTTTTGGTTTTAAAATGTAATCTGAATAAAAAATTTGTGGACTAAAATTGTAAACGTTTTCTTAAAATGGAAATATCGAACGTGTTTTTTATATAATTTTGTATGAATTCAGACCAACGATTCAAACTATAGAAACGCGTAGGTAATATTTTTGTCTTAAATTCTATAATATACACACCAATTAAATCATACATAAAAGTTAACAAACAATGGACATGTACAAAGGAGAGCTTAACTCTAAAAGAGTTTTCTTACAGCAAACCTACGGATATAAAGCGAATTTATGGAATGAGTGTGTATTTAGATGAAGTGTACTACAAAACAGAGGAGAAAAAAATATATAGGGAACAATCTATATATAAAAAACCAAATACAAACAAAAATGTTTGGTTTAGTTTTTAGTCATCTAGCTCGTAAGCCAAGAACCGAAGTGTGATATATATGTATATATAATACATATTATAAAAAAGAAAACTGGGTGACTCATCATCAGACCTACGATGCTGAAATTTTGCATGGAGGTCTCCAAGACTCGATAAGAACGGATTTTTGGAAATAAATTTCGCTCGGTTTTGCTGAGGTCACGCGCGCTATAGTGCCGGGTAGCTGAAACTTCCTAAGCTATAAACTGATTATCAATATAATTGTTAATTCAGTTATGCTGGGTATTTTGTATGCACTTGTAATATTATAAAGGCGAAAGTATGGATGGATGTTTGTTACTTCTTGAAGCCTAAACTACAGAAGGGAGCTAACTGAAAATTTGCATAGATGTAGTCTACTTATTTCCTATAAATCAGTTTCCATAAGATAGAAATAACAATCTATAGGCTACTTTTATTACGGAACAACGCGTGCAAATCTTTTGACAAGAAAGTTTTAAGTAATATCTAATTATATTATATATAAAAAATACTAACCTTCAATTAAAATCCGCATGTCGTCGATGTATTAAAAAAACAAGCAATTTAATACATAGGAAATGAGAAATGAAAGTAGTTTAGTAGATATTAAATAGAGGTAAAGTTTGAATCAGGCCATAGGTATATATTTTTTCAAATACTGTAAAAATTTAAGGTATTATATTTTTTTTTTGAATTGGGGTAGGTAATTTTTTCAAATACAACATATAATTTTCGGTTAGTATATTCGGTAATAAAATCCAGGATATTTTAGTCAACAAAGACAGCAACATTTTGAATAAAAACTTCACAAAAACTGATAACAACAGAAAACAAGGTGACTACAAAGTAACAAAAACTTCAACAACGCCTTATTGCAAAAGCGCAGCGAAAAAGTCTAAAATTCTAGTTAGGAAATGGATGACAGACGAATGAAAGCTTTCAAAACCAAAAATTGTTTCGAACTTAGATTTGCTCCAATGACCAGCAGGGACGAGTAAAATATTCTCGGACGTAATCCTATCCAATCAAAAGTGATGCACAGCAATGGCGGACTGTCACTTAGTGTGAGTGTTTTATAGAGTTGCCAACAGAAGAAAAAAAAGAGGGTGCAGTTCCGATAAGCCCATTTGCCGGATCGACTTGAAATTTGGTACACGTATGTTTTTTGACCTTCTGAGTAGTAAGAATATATAAATGCAAATTAGCGCTATTTTTTGTTAATACATTTTTTTTAAAATATTTTTAGTTTATTAATAAAGAAAATTTCAATCAAATACTAGAAAGTACGGTAGTCCACGGTCTCCACGGAAGATCAGCGCCATGGTATGATCTGCTCTACCATAGCACATGCTGAGTGGAGTCCGATTTTGTCAGTTTTTCTTTTTATTTAAGGTTAATTTGCTGTACATTACTCATCTGTTCTGGCAAATAAAAATCTTTTTACTTTTACTTTACTTTTAAAGTAATTAGAACTAGTATTTACAAATATGAAAATTTGATCATGTTAAAACTAAAAAAAAAAAAAATTTTTGGGGGATTTTTCTAGGTTAATTCAACAACTATAGATTTGAAAAAACAAAATTAAAGAAAAATTATATATTATACAGAAATGTACCTTAAGTTCTATAATATTTTTCCTCAAATCAGTTTTTTGGGTGTTTTTTTTATTAGCCCAGACCCGTAATAACGTAATTTCTATTATTTGATTGAAATTTTCATTACAAATACACAAAAAAAAAAAAAGGGCGCCAGTTTTCGTATTCATATTTGTACTCAGGAGGTCAATGAACGTACGTCTATCAAATTTCTTTTTTATTTGAAAGGGCTTTTCGGGACTTTATCCGAAAAAAATACCGACTATTTTCATGTTTTTAAGATCCTTGTCCTAAAACTGATTTATAAATGCAATTTGAAATAATAATTTATGAATAGTTAAGATTGTTATTGGGAAGATCAATAAAACGTTTCTAATAATGAAAACAAAATGCAAACATTCATCGTTTTATTATTACAATCTCTGTGGCGCAGCGGGCGAAAGTCCGCCTGCGACGCAAGAAAACAAAAACTCTAATTTCTATAAATACAAATAAGTACACTTAGAAAAGGTCAAATTATAAAATTTTACACAGACAAGAAATTTAACAACTTTAAAACTAACGCCTGTTAGTTTTTTTAAGTCTTTATTTAAAGAGTTTAACTCTTCAACACGCGAGAGCCCGCGGGCGTGTCCACTTGAGATTGTAATAAAAAATGCCTTGGCTGGCGCGGGCCTGCCGGCGGCGGGCTCGCTCACCCAGACGATTACTAATCGTTTTTTCATAGGGATAGAGATGTTATTCGTTTGAAAATCATCTGACTGTGTCAAAGATTAAATATAATTATATTTATTGCAACAACCATCAAGCAGCCAAAAAAAAAGTGAGCAGTGAGTACATCAATGTGTTAAATGCTATTCAAACCTACGCTATTGTTCTTGATATGGGACATATTCGTAGGTACGTAGACTCAAAAGACTGCTTTTTGAAGCTCCTCCCTAGGTTGTAGGTACGAATTTTCTTAAATTGATTTAGAGGGCCTATTTTAATCCTCCAAAACACGTAATCGATTGTTTCGTTTCGCTTTTTTTGTGCAAATTGGTGCTGTTCATGCATCAGCATGCCGTATCAGCAGCGATTGGACGAAACGAAACACGAAAGTTCGTGTTGGAGTATTAAAAGGTCGATTAAATAGAAAAAATTAAGTTTCTGATTAGTTTTCGTGCAAATACAATCATATTTTATTAACATAAGAGTAGGGTTTGCACAAAAACGAACCAGAAAGTTAGATTTTCGTTCCCTTGAATAGTATAGCACAAGATCTGCTTACTTTGCGGCTAGATTATGCTGTGTATTGTCCAGCATTATTAATTAACAGATCGACGCCAAATTGATGCATGAAAATATCGCATAGTATCCGCGTAAATATATCCGCATGGGTGATTTTTTTTAATGTGAACACTTACCGTCGGCATGATTTTGTGCGCGACACTCAAGCAACACTCGTAGTAAGGTACGGTGCGCGGTTGACGCGGAGTGCGCTCGGATCAGGGCTTCCAACTCGCCCCAAACTTGACGCCATTGCTCCTCGCGCCGACCGCTTGATTTCACCCTGAAAATATAATTAGGACTGTTTGAAAAACGATAAAACGCCAAATTCCTGAACGTACCTCTTGTTTACCCCCTTTGCCATGAAAACTGATGTTATCAGTCATTGTGATAATTTGATGTTTTTTTTTTAAATCTTTTATTATTTTTATACAGGGTTTTGATGATATGACACCCTTATGAATTAAGTCTTAAATTACTAAACAGATTCCGATCTTATTTTAAGAACTGCACGATAAATTTCCATCAGCGCCCTGGTATCCAGGGACAGTGGTTCTGAAAGGATGCTGTTGCAGCCTCCTACCTTCCAGAAGATATGATGACAATCAAACAATCTTCGACGAATGTCTTCGCCCCACGCACGCAATTTGATGTTTTTCAAAAACTTTATAATCTAATTCGTTTGCCTTAATTTTACTTGTTTTTAAGTTTTGCGGGATAAATACTAATACCCTTGGGATAAAATTGGTATGGGACCACCTCGGGATCATTTTGTATACAATAGTGAAATAATTTTTAAAATCGGTCCATAATTGGCGGATAAATTGCGTAACATAAAAAAACATACCCTCGAATTGAGAAATTATCTAATCCTTTTATCTTTTTTTTATTTATGATGATTATTTATGAATCGGTTAATAATAAAAATCCGTAGTAGAAATAAACACATTTTCAGTCAAAAGATGTACATTGTTAGATAGTTCTCCAAAGCACGCCATGATTGGTCTTGCGCTGCGGGAAACTGCTAGTTGCGGAACCAGAGTTACCCTTGATCTTTAGCGGTCGCCGCGCTGGTTGCTCATTTATAGTTTGATCTCGAAAAGACTCCGGGCTCAGAAACTGAGGGTCACGGAGAATGGAGAGGGATTTCCATATTGCTCTCTATGTGACCTTGATTTTTCTTATAAACGATCACTGGCAACACAAACTGGTGCACAGAATTATAGTAACTTCGAAAAAATAGCATGCGGGAGAGTTTACCGTAGAAGTTGATTGTTTTGAAAAATTAAAAACCGATTTCAAATTCTCTCTATCAGTTCTATCTGTTTTTATGTTTTGCGGGACTTCCCTGGGGAATAAAATTATTATGGGACCACTCCGGGATCATTCTCTAAACAATAGCGAAAGAATTTTCAAAATCGGTCTATAATTGACGGAGCAATTGACGAACGTACTTAAAAACCATATACATATAGCCGAACATAGAACCTTCTCCGTTTATTGAAATCGAGGTGAAATTCCGAAAAGCACATACCTCCGATCATCGATCTGAATTTTGGTATAATAACGTATTTTTATAACGAATATCATAAAGAAAATTGGCGAAATTGCCATTTTGAATATTATAGTAATTTTATATTATTCTGTGGTACAAACAGAACATCCCCCCGCGGTATTGTGCACTAATTTAATTAACACCCTATAATATAATTGTTCCTAATTTCCGCTATACACACACAAACACCCTTTCTGGGGAAATCTAAAATAGTCTAAATCGGTTAGGAATGCGCGATTAGGCACACCGAGCGAAGAGGTGCTCCTAAGGAGAACTTCTTCGTTCGTAATGAAAAACGTTATTATATATTTTCGTTGATTAGGAGGTCAAAATAAAATTTCAAATTTCAGATTCATCAGCGGTATACGCTTTTCGGAAGTTATCCGAAATCGGTTCAAAACAATGAAAAGCTACAACCTCAAATGCAAATCATTTCATATAGTAGTAAGACAAACACTATACAGACACATACCTCACATTATTGGAGGGAGTAGGAAACTCATGTCTCGACTCCATTCCTAGTAGAGACAGCAGGACGTTGCGACACGTCTCCACTTCTTCATCAGTTAGCGTCTCTTGGACCAGCAGTTTGGTTAGAGGTTCCATTACCTGTAACATACATATGTATAGTACCTGTTTGTAAAGTTCGCGTCAAAGATTTTTTTATTTCACAAAATTAAATATTGGTCCTTATTTATCTTGCTCTTGGTTTTTATTTATTACTTATACTCAATATATTTTCTCTTACATAAGAATAGTTATTATAATAATTATATTAAAGTTGTATACACCCTTGCCTTTTTTAAATTGTAAATGTAAATTTCTATCCATCCTAAGGTTGCCTGGAAGAAATGGCTTCTAAGCGATAAGGCCATTGTACTTGTTCATGTTAATGTCTATGTTTTTTATTTAACTTTGTGGTGTACAATAAAGAGTTTTGTATTGTATGTATGTACGTATTCTGGTAAGATATGTAATTTTTTTGTAAAAACTAAAAACAGACTTCAAATCTCTTAATTTTACACAGTTTTTTGCGGGACAAATATTAATTCCTAAGGAATAAAATTTGATGGGACCACCTCGGGATCATTCTCTATCTATATAATAGCCAGTTTTTTAAATCGGTCCATAACTGGCGGAGGGATCGATGAACATACATATGTACATTCAATCGAACCCCTCCTTTTCCGAAGTCGGTAAAAAGAGATTGCATGAACAACGAAGTTTGAAGTTACTTTTTGTTGAGCTACATTTTTCTAACTAAATAACGAAAAAGTAGTTTCCCGTAACACGTAAAACATTTTCTGTTAATCCATGTTTTAACGTGTTACGGGAAACTATTTTCCCGTTATTTATTTTCCTTGTATAACGCAGAAAATATTAAAAAACGTTAAAATATTTGAATTTCGCGCGATTTTGTGTCAGATACCGTTACGGAATAGCCCTGCTGGTCCAAGTTGAATATGAGTAATGGCCAGGTTGTGTGTCGCTGTAGCTTAACCCTCGCTCACAAGTTCGCGCCCGCTTTGACCACTTAGGTCAACTAATAAAATTAGAAATTCAAGTAAAAAATAATAACTGTAAAAAGAGAATAACATACATACCTGTGACCACAAGTCGATTTGAACGGTTGAAATTGGATTGGGATTGTAAACCTCCACCTAATTACTCTCTTAACAACCCAAATGAGTCCTATTGCAGTTTTTTTAACAAATTCACCAATGCATTTAATTCTATATTCACACCCAAATCGACCATGGTCTCAGATAAACTTAACTTTAGTGAATGGGCAACAGTGGGTATACAAAAGAGTAGAAATAAATTGTATGAACTGTATAGTGAAAAACAATACAATTTTAGCCCGGAGTTCAAAGACAAAGTAAAAAATTATTCAAAAATATTTAGAAAAGTTTGTCAAATAGCAAAATCAAATTATATTAGCTCTAAAATTAGAAACAGTGAAAATGTAATAAAATCAACATGGAAAATAATAAACAGCGAGACTGGAAAGGTCAGTACCTACATTAATGATTACAATTTAAAGATTAACGATTGCTCAGTTAAAATTGATGTTGAAGTAGCCCAAGCATTTGAAAACTTTTTTACTGACATTCCAATCTCTACTACAAAGTGTCTGAACTCTTCTCAATTAATCGCTGAGTCATTACTGAAAGAAAATGTACCTGCATGCGAAAATAAATTTAATTTCCAACATGTCGATGAAAACGATATTAAAAAAGCCTTTAAACTTTTAAATATAAAGAAAACTGCAGATCTCTGGGGCATTTCCGTTAGAATCATTAAACCATTGATTGATACTATTGCACCAGATCTAGCTTTTATATTTAATGAATCTATTGATTGTGGCGTTTTTCCTGATCTGATGAAACATAGTAAAATAATACCACTGTTTAAATCGGGTAGTAGGTCTGACCCCACTAACTTTAGACCGATATCAGTACTGCCTACATTCAGCAAAGTTTTTGAAAAACTTATATTACATCAATTGCTTAGGCATTTCAATGGCAATGACCTGCTACATTGTAAGCAATTCGGGTTTACTCGCGGCAGGTCAACTACTGATGCCGGTGTAGAGTTGGTATCGCATATTTTCGATGCTTGGGAGAAGTCGCAAGATGCTTTAGGCGTTTTTTGTGACTTGTCAAAAGCATTTGATTGTGTACACCATGGAACATTAATCAGGAAATTACATCACTATGGAATAAAGGACAACTCTTTGGATCTTCTTACTTCTTACTTGAGTGACAGGATACAAAGAGTTGACGTAAATGGGAAACGGTCTTCGGGATCTGTAGTTACAATGGGTGTACCGCAGGGATCAATCCTCGGTCCTTTCCTATTTTTGGTTTATATTAACGACCTGCCTCATCTCGTTAAAAATAATCACGAGATTGTATTGTTTGCTGATGATACTTCTTTAATTTTTAAGATGATTAGACAAAACACAAATTTTGACGAAGTAAACAATGCAATATCAAAAGTAGTCCACTGGTTTGGTATTAATAATCTTTTGCTTAACGAAACTAAAACTAAATGTCTTAGATTTATTCTACCAAATGTAAAACAAGTTAAGGCTGAAGTAAACGTAAAAGGAGAAACGTTAGAAATTGTAGAAACTACCGTATTCTTAGGAATAACCTTAGATAGTAAACTTCAATGGGGCCCACACATAGATAAGCTATCGAAGAGACTTAGTTCTGCAGCGTATGCAGTAAAAAAAATCCGTCATCTTACAGACGTTGATACTTCCAGACTGGTATATTTCAGCTACTTCCATAGTATTATGTCGTATGGTATATTGCTGTGGGGGAACGCTGCAGATATGAACACCGTATTTGTGCTGCAGAAGAGGGCTGTTCGTGCAATCTATAACATGGGTCCTAGAGAATCCCTACGTGATAAATTCAAAGAAATAAATATAATGACAGTACCATGTCAATATATTTATGAAAACTTATTGTACACTCATAAAAATATCGATCGGTTCCCTAAAAATTGCGACATACATAATGTAAATACTAGAAATAAGAATAAACTCGCTGTGCCCAAAACTAGGTTACACAAGGTTAATGTATCTTTTAGAGGGCAATGTATACGCTTCTACAACAAAACCCCTAGCGAGTTGCAAAAACTTTCTATAAATAAATTCAAACAAATTGTCAAACACATCCTTTGTAAAAAGGCTTATTACAAAATTTCAGACTATCTAGAAGATAAAAAAGCTTGGGACGGATTTTGCTCCAACTCGAAAAATAACACCTAACAGGCTAAAGGTTTCTTCGTCGCTTCTTTACTTTAGTCTACATACCGAAGCGACCGAAATCAAAATATCACTTTATTTCCAAATCAGTGTTTAATTTTAAGAATTTGACCTGTTCTAAGTGTACATTTATTGTATTTACGGAAATAAAGAAACTTTGACTTTGACTTTGACTTTGACTTTGACTGCCTCGCGAGAGGGTAGCAATTTGTTCTGACGCATTACAATCTTCACTATATTCTATCATACAATTTCCATACCTATGTAATGTAACTTACAGGTCCCAAATTGAATATGAGCGTAGAAGAGATAGTTAGCGGCCAGTAGGTAGTATGCCGCTGTAGCCTAGCCATCGCTCGCAAGTTCGCACCCGCCCCGCGAGAAGGCAGCAGTCTGTTCTGATGCATTAAAGCGCCAAATTCTTTGATTCTGAAAAAAGAAATACTGGAAAGATTAGAGAAGGATACTCACCAGCTTTGTTTTATTTCAAAGCCCAGCTTTGAAATATCATGTTGGGTGCATGAATCATGTTTCTTATGAATTATATATAGTTGACCAGCTTTTATCAGTCGCTTCGCAAGCGTTTTCGTAAAAAGTGACTTTTGCCCTACTCCAGGATACACTCTGTCTCTTGGCCTTCCATTAGGATCAGTTCAGCAGTTTACTTACTTATAGTTATTCAAAGGTGACAGGCAGAAAAATACCTACTTGAGTTAAATTGCATTCACTGCCTATCACGTCGCTGCGGTAAGGGAACACCATAAGCGTAGACCAATGAATCCCTGGATTGACGAAGTAGCAAAGAGATTGGTCCTTTGTGTTGGGTAGGTGTTTAGGGAAAGTAACCGGTGTGGTATGGTACGATACGGACTATATTCACATGATAAACTTTGTCCTGTTAATTAACTACTGTCGCCAACTTATGGTGAAAATGGTTGAATGGTATGAAATGGTATGGTAATATTGGTTTGAACCCGCGATGAAGGCGGTCGATCTCAAGACCAAGGAATCGCTGGATTGATGAAGTGGCAACCGATCTCTTCGAATTCGACGCTACAGGCGAAAGACCTAAGCAAGATGCTCAGAGACCGTTTCCGGACAGGTGGGTCTTAAAATGAACAGGGGTAAGACAAATATCATGTCGAATGCCCATGTCGCAACCATACCAGTCCACGTTGGAAACGATGTTATCGAAGTTGTTGATAACTATGTCTACCTAGGCCAAATGGTCCTACTAGGTAAATCCAACGTTGATAAGGAGGTCAGCCGACGAATCAAACTCGGATGGGCAGCGTTCGGGAAGCTTTGGGATATCTTCTCATGACAGATACCGCAGAGCCTCAAGACGAAAGTCTTCAATGAATGTGTGTGCCAGTGATGACCTACGTATCCAAGACGTGGTCGCTAACAATAGGCCTCGTTCATAAGGTCAGAGTCACTCAGCGGGCTATGGAGTGAGCTGTGCTTGGTGTTTCTCTACGCAACAGAATCCGGAATACGGAAATCCGTAGAAAAACCAAAATCACCGACATAGCTCTCAGAATTAGTAGGCTGAAGTGGCAGTGGGCAGGTCATAATAGCTCGCAGAACTGATAACCGCTGGGGAGAAAAGATTCTCGAGTGGCGGCCACGATGCAACGCGAAACGGAGTGTTGGGAGACCACCCACTCGATGGACCGACGACATCGTAGCGGTCGCAGGGAGTCGATGGATGGAGGTGGCTCAGGACCGCTATTTGGGGCGTCATATGGAGGAGGCCTATGTCCAGCAGTGGACGTGTATGGGCTGATATGATGATGATTATGAAGCGAAAGATAGTTCAAAAACAGAGTTGCTAGAAGTCTTGTGTCCGTAGCCAAGATCCATTACGGGTCGCCATTCCATATAGATATTAAATCTATCTATAGTTTTTAGACAACAGTCTAATTTCTGTACAAGAAAAGAAATTAAAAGCCGATAAGCAAACCAGTGTGAAACGGAGTGTGGGAGGACCTCCCACTCGATGTACCGACGACATTGTGGTCACAGGGAGTCGTTGGATGGGGGCGACTCAGGACCGCTATTCGTGGCGTCGTTTGGGGGATGCCTATGTTCAGCCGTGGACATATACGGGCTGGTAGATAGATAACTCATTATTGTACCACACAAACACAAAATACAATACAACAAGGAAATGCTAACAAACAAAGAAGTACAAAGGGCGGCCTTATCGCTCTAAGCGTTCTCTTCCAGGCAAACTTGGGATGGACTGGACATAAAAGAACAATATAGACGGGCAGATGCTGATGATGAAGCCAACTAGAGATAGATTTAACATTGAGACTGGTAAGGCTTAAGTTACCTGTAATCCGTGACTCGACCACCAGGGCCTTCGGACAGCGAGGGCGGGTCGTCGTAAGGCGTTCTGCCTCCGAGAGCACCGATCCACAGCTCGCCGCCTTGAGCCGCCAGGATATGCGACGCTGAGCGGCCACCACCTTTCCTAAAACACAGTAACACTAATTTTATATATGCGAAAGTTGATGTTCGTTACCTCAAGCCAAAACTACTGAACGGTTCATGCTGAAATTTGGCATACAGGTAGTTTTAGACCTGGAATAAAACATAGGCCAAACAAGCATATACTTTTTATCCCAAAATCAGTTCCCATGGGGAAGGCTAGCAAGCTGCGAGCAGAACCTAGTTTCATTCATTAAAGATTTTTTTTAAATCTCAGGTACGTAGGTAGAATATACGTAAAATGCTTTAAGGTAAGAGTGAATAATGATACGGACTTTCTGATGGTGCTAAACTCAGTGGAAAAATGGTCTTCAAGCATTAGTGAATGTCCATAGATTTAGGCGACAAAATCGAGAGAAACCTACAGAGGTACCATCGACTGGACTGAATGCTATGCGTGGAGACTCGCGATCTGTGTTGTCGGATGCCAAACTTCACTTAGGCTTCACCAGCAAGTAAGTGCCAGTAAGTGAGTCCGCACACCAGACATATCCATTCCATTGAAACCATTTATTTATTTGTGACTAGCTGTTCCCGCAACTTTGTCCGCGTGGAATAGTGACATGTTATTTTCATACAAACTTTAATCCCCTACTCCCTTTGATATTTTACCCCCTTGTGGGTAAAATTTGTAGAAACTTTGAATGACATTTTTATTTATATCTAATTAAAAGCCTAAAAACAATTAAGCTTTAAAAATTACAACATTTCAAGCCCTTACAACCTTTTTTTCACATTAAAATGTAGCCTATGTTCTTTCTCAGGCTCTGAAGTATCTGTGTACCAAATTTAATTTAAATCGTTTAAGTAGTTTTAGCGTGAAAACGTGACAGACAGACAGAGTTACTTTCGCATTTATAATATTATAGTAAGGATTGTGGTAATATACAATAGATCTTAAATCTAGTTTTAGGTCAGCACTATCTACTTTTTATAGTCGATAAAAATATCACATGTGTTTGGAATTGACATAGATCATGCAGTAACGAAGTATTGTTGTGTGAAAAGGGTTGTAGTTGGGGTTGTGGTAGATGGTGCTGGTTGATCCCCAAACAGCCCTTTGAAATTGGTGTTTGGTATGGGGTAGGTGGTCAGGGAAAATTACTGGTGTGGTTTAGTACGGACTATATTCACAATAAGACACACTTTGTACTGCTAATTAACTACTGTCGCCAACTTATGGTAAAAATGGTATGGTAATATTGGTTTGAACCCGAAACGAATACGGTCGATCGCGAATTAAGTAAATATAGGTAATCGCGTGCACAGCAGTATGCGTGCTTGGGGGTTATACAGGGCCACAAACAAAAAAGAAATTTAAAGGCGAGGTTTTGGGATAATATCAAAAGCACTTTAAAAAATCATATCCGTGACACCTAGGACATTGATTCTACCGGAGAATTTAGTCCATGACCCCTCCGCTCTCCAAAAAATCATGTCGGTCCCAATACCAAACATCCTGTATCGGGGGCAACAGGTGTATATCTGGTGTGCGGCCTCAATAAGGTATTACTTGGGCACTTCAAGAGTGACGGAGCGTCCATTGAGCAGGAAGTTGACTAGGCAGGCGGAGGGACGGGACGCGACATCTGAGGGCGTCACTCGCCACAGCGGGCCGTTGCAGCTGCCGGTACCGCCTTCTGCGCCTCGTGGTGTCCACCAACGGAGTACCACCTGATGAAATATGGGTAAACTTATTCACTGATCAGCTTTAAGAAGGCTACGAACCTCTCCCAAACAAAAACTGATTTTCCCATGCGGATTTGTTGTTGTTGAATGAAATGGGACGCGCTATGCGTGAGAAAGCGCGTCTAACCATCTAATACGAAGCTGTCATGTGGCTGTGTGCGTGTGCTTGGTGTTGGCACCATTTTTTGATATTTTTTCGTAATTTCCGATTAATTTAGAGTAAACGATTCATTTCAAAAATAATTTTTGATTATTTATTATGTTGAATATATTTAGGATGTTTGCAGCGCGACAGATTTTCGAACAAAGGTGTCTCACCTAATTATGCAAAAATCGCTTGAAGATGACTCGATTTGGTGGTCAAAATTGGTTTCGCTCTCATTTAAATATCATTATTTTTCATCCAATTACGTATGGAAAATTTCAATAAGATCGGGGACATAGTTTCCAAATGAAGCGCAAAGTACGTTTGTACGGGGAATAAGGCTATCCGTTCCGCTCTTAAGACGGCAGGCAGATGCAGAAAGTAAAAGTCTTTATTTAGAAACTTAAACTATGCACCATAATTTACAATATCAAAATAAGGAAGCGATGCGACCTGCCGAAGTAAAATACTGTGTTGCAGGTTGCAGTAGAAGACAGGGACAGATCCGTAGGGAGGTCTTGATCCAGCAGCGGACGCATACGCTAGTGATTATGACGACTGGCAACCCTCAATCCTTCAAAACATGCTGTTAACTTTTTTTAACATTTTCACGGACATTCCCTGTGTTGAGAATCATTTGAGATATATTTTTAGCAGACTTAAAAAAAAGGAAGAGGTTTTCCTTTGGCTATATATATATTTTTTTTATGTAAGTACGTTCGTCGATTGATCTGTCAATCAGTGACTATTGTATTGATAAATAGATAGATTTATTTTCTCAAATTTTTACGACTCTGAAATCCCGAAATTATGCTCAGAAATTTTCCCGAGATGGCCCCATATGAAATGTATCCCCAGGGGATTAGTATATTTATCCCGCAAAACTTATAAAACAGTGTAAAAGTAAGAGATTCGAAGTAGAGAATTAGGTTTTTGAAGACAATCAAATTATAAAAAACAGTTTCCATAGCAACGGGCGTAAACAAGAGGTAGGTTCAAGAATTTGAAGTCGGTTTATCGTTTTTTAAAACACGCCAAATTATTTTTCCGACGCATTAGTATTAGTCCGAAAAACTTAAAAAAACAGTGTAAATAGGAAATAAAGGAATTTGAAATAGGTTTCTAGTTGGTCAAATGAAACCCTACCAATATTATAAACGTCAAAGTTTGTAAGGATGGATGTATGAATGTATGGATATTTGTTACTCTTTCACGCAAAAACTACTGAACCGATTAGGCTTAAATTTGGTATGAGTAGGTATAGTTTGGGACCTGTAATAACATATAGGCTATTTTTTATCCCGATAAAACGCGGGCGAAGGCGCGGGCAGCAGCTAGTATTTTCATAAACTTACAGATTCCAAAGCCTCGGCCGCCGTTTGCGCTGCCCTCAACCCGGCGTGAGCTTCCAAGGAATGTATTATTTCCACGTCGTAGTTGGCACTTGAACTAGCGTTTTGCTCTTCCTGAGGCACAAGTAAAGTTATTTAAATTCTAAACATTGATCCTAAACCTTATGCACGTTGAAAGCGAATTTTAGGCATTTTTTCATGATATTGATAGGGTTCAATCTACTATCTAATTCATCATAATTTTACATATAAATCTTCAAAAATTCTTTTCCGATTAGCTTCCAATGTGCATGGACCCTTAGAGTTACTCACACACCTTTTATATTTGAGGAGGACTCTATGAATTGTACAAAAAAAAAAATGTAGGTAAATTCGATTTGGATCACAGATTTCAGATTCAGCACCCCGTCTAATCTGTCAATGCAAATGTATGTTCCCACTATTAAAAGTCCTAAAATGCCTCTATTGAGATTGGCCCCCGCCGTTGCCAAAGATTTGGCTAGGAGGACATCGTAATTGTTAATATAGATAAAGTCGTGAGAAAACGCTGCTCATACATTGCGTTTGAGTATACAGGGCACATAGTCGGGACATCATACGGTTTTTTATTTATTTATGGTCTATAGACCTTCGTGTGAATCTCACCTAATAGAAAGTGACGTTGTGGCCGACGGTGTATCACGAAGGTCTAGAAGCCACCTATTCACTCTCGTCTTAGAGACCCAGATTGTATTAGGCCGGAAAAAAAGAAGCAGGCATCGATTTCCATTCCTTAGCGGTGCGAATGATGAAGTTGGAGGAAAACCGCTTAGTACGAGTGGATGGTATATACACCAGATAAGGATTGTATTGGGCCGTCAGTCTGCTTGTCTTTATAGATGTTTTACCTTCATAGGGATACCAGTGACAGTGGTAACAGCAAGATTATAATGTGGCAGCACCAGGCGGCCTAGGAGCGCGGCAAGTTGACTGGCGCGAGAGACTATCACTTCCACTCCCAATATATCACCCACCATTGAATTACCCATCTGCAAATACCAAAAATATATTTTATAAATCTATTCTATATCTGTAAATAGCATAAAAAGAAGTTACGTGAGACAGACGCTTGCTGCGTCTGTCTTTCTTTCGGTCTGTCTGTTTATCCGCTAACCTCTACTAAAGCATGCAACGGATTTTGATACGGTTTTCACCATCAGTTCGATATTGTTTTACAGGAGGATTATATAACTACATGTACAATAACAACTATACTCCGATTTAGAATCCAAGATGTTTATTTTAACAAAGATTTATAAATGAGAACTTAACAAAACTGATAACAATAACAGCAAACAACAAGGTAAAAGCAAAGTTATCACTACAAACTAAAACACAAATTTCAATATAGCATAATCTCACATGTGTAGCAGCAAATATTTAAATTCGAAAACGAACAAGAGATCAATTAAGTGATGAATGAATACTTTCACAACCGAAAATTTGTTTCGAGCTCCTGAGCTTTGCTTCGATGATACCAATGTCGTTTAATATTTTACGCCAATTGGTTCCTTGGGTTTTGTAACTACTTTGTATAAAAAAAAATATCCAGGTTTTTTAATCGGTGTATAGATACTTTACATTTCGGAATAATGCTGGTAGGTAAATATTAAGTTTTTGCCACAATGCAGTTTGTTGTATACAATCATGCAACACATTAAGTAGGCTTAAAAAATAGTCAGAAAGCGAATAATAGTTCGTCCGCACACATACGTCATAAAAAGTTCATTGCTGAACGTGCCTCCACAAAAAACAGGTGGTTGACATGATCAGCACGCTTGGAAGGTGGATTGGTAGGTGCGCACGCAGTGGTGTTAAAAAAGCTGCTGCCCCTCCACTGGTTGGTTCTAAGTTCACTTAGTCAGCTCTTACGACATTCACAGGCGGCGTTGGAGGAGTTGATTTTCACGTAAAACGATCGCCATGATATTAAAAATTTAAAATTTTGGGAGAATGAATGTATGGATGTTTGTTCCGCTTTCACACAAAAACTACTGAACTGATTAGGCCGAAGTTGGTATGGGTATAGATTGGGACCTCACACATTACATTTCATCCCGATAAAGGGGCGAAGGCACGGGCAGCAGCTAGTTATTTAATATTTCAGTTTCCCTAATGTTCGGTAGGCTCTTGGTATAATGGAAATAATTGATTTTGACAACTACACAGGCTCGTCGGCGCGGGCGGTGCAAACCGAAGGAGTCCTAAGGCCTCTGCCTCGAATCTTGTGGGCCGCGGGGCGGCGGCGGCAGCGCGGGAGCGGTGCGGGCAACTCGGACCCGTTCCCGAAACTAGCGGGCAGATCACGCGGCACTATAGCGACGTAGCGTTGTGTTCGTGGTTGTGTCGTCGAGGTATTTGTTTTTATTCGCGAACGAAATGTCTGATCAACATCTTTTTGATTTCAATTTATTTCTAAACCCTCGATTTATTGGGGGCAAAAGAAAAAGTGAATACCTACTATAGGGCAAGGAAATAAAAGGCTAGTTTTATCTAAATTATGAAGAACATGTGAAGAACAGAGACAATGTCCCGACAATATCTACGACTACACCAGAATGAGTGTAGAAACTTTTGACTACATTCTCGAAGCTATCAAGAGCGATTTAGAGTCTGGAATAAATTAAAGCACAATGCAGACGCGCGGGCGGTCACAGCCAATGAGAATAAAACCACTCAGTGTGACCGCTTGACTGGAGTCGTTGCCCGCCCCCGCGCCGCTGTTTTCGAGGGCCGGTCCCTCTTTGCCGGATTTGATTTTACTCATAAGATCCTGCCGCTCCCGCGCCGCCAACGCCGCCACCCGCAAGATTCGAGGCAGAGGCCTAAGTGCTATTAACAAGTCCACCCATAAGGAATAATGATTCTTACCTCTGTCAGTGGCTGATTGCTGACTAGAGTTTCAGCTTTTTCGGGTGTAACATTTATAATAACCAGGTGGCAGTAGTGTATAAGTAAACATCTGGAAGAAATACATTAAGTTACTATTATCACACCACTATCTGTGTTTATGTTTAAGCCCAAAAGATCTGAATTTGATTGAAGATTACAACACCAGCCTATTATACCAGTCCACTGAATGGCCTGGGTTTATTATTGAGCATTATTATTGGTTAATGGGGGGTAATGCTATGTTATATCCACACTAAATAGATATCAAAATTATTTTCATACTAGCTGCTGTCCGCGCCTTCGCCCGCGTTTTATCGGGACAAAGATAGCCTACATGTTATTCCAGATCCCAAACTATACCGCGTGAAAGAGTAACAAATATCCATACATATTTATTATATTAGTGAAATATATCATTAATATAAATACAGAATGTTTGGTATTGGACTAATATAATTTTTTGGTGAGTTGGAGGGAGAGGAGGGGGGGATCATACACTACATTTCTCCAGTACACTTAATGTCCTAAGTGTCACGGTTGCTGACATATCGAAAAAAAATTTTACGTGATACTATTCACTTTAGAAAAAGAGTTACAAGTATAAAAAAATCTGATTTAAAGTTATAAATCGTGGAATTGTCTGAATTCTTTTAAAAAAGGACTAAAGGTCCAAACGAAATTAGTTTATTTTTAAAAAGTTCTTCAGTTATTATGTAACCTTTTCAACTTAATGTTGAAAACATTCAAATTCTTCTAAATGAATTTATATCACAATATTTGCTCAAATTAGTTATTTATTATAGAAAAAGTGTTTTTATTTTTAGTTACTTCTCAGCAAACTTTATTATTATATTTGCTAGTGTACCGCACTCTTACTATTCATGGAAATCCATATGTACACTCGGTCTCCCAAATAAAAAAGATATGACGATTCAAAGGAGCATACCAACCTTAGCAACATTGAGTTTATGGGACAAATATAGCCCATGATCTGACTCACCAAAAAATTATGTCGATTCCAATACCAAACACCCTGCATAATCTATACTTATAATAAATATAAATAATAATAACAGACACCAAATGTTTGTTATTTCCTGTTATCCATCATCTGTTAACTTCATAATGCATTTTTCAAAGTGCACCTTCAGTAGATTCTATAGAAGTCTTCTACAGAAGAAACTAATGCTAGTGCTTCTGGCTACAGAAAGAAACTACTCAGCAAATTTGAATTATGGCACTCACTCTTCAGTTTTTGAGGCACCTTCACCCTCTGCTTGACTTGGCTGGCTTTGAGCTAAGGCAGCCTTCTTATTTTGCGCCATAAGAGTGTTCAATGCAATCTCAGTTAAACTTCTTATTGAGTCATCATCTCTGGCACTGGTTATGCAGATTATTCTGCCTCTGAAACAATTATAAAGGTTCAAAACAGTGATCTCAATGAACTACATGATATTGAGCTCTAGAGAGCAAAGATGTTAGGATTACTAAGTAGTTATGGTATACATCCAATACACTTCTCATAATAATTAGATGCCTGGAAGAAATCGCTTTTAGGCGCTGTGGGATGGAATTGTGGATGTTGCAACTTAGCTAAATTAAGGCAATAATTTTAAGGTATTTTTAGGCAATGAAATTAAATACACAGAGATCAAAAGCATTACCGGTTTTGTACTTGTCTTTCTGCATCAGGGTTATCTGTCTGTTGCGGTGATGCTTGACCAAGAGCCTCAATGGCAGCACACAGGCCGACCACATCGCCCCCAGCGCCTCGACGGACTGGGCCTACCAGGCAGAGTCCATTGGTAATCTAATCATAATTCATTATTTGTTTTATTTTTTTTGATAAAAGATGAGCAACATGTGTCTCTGTCAGTGTTAAATTTGAGTTTTGGTTGGCATTGGTTAAATTTTACATAGGTATTTTTTCTTAATGGAAATGTAAATGTGGCCTTGTTGTCTTGTTTTTGTACTTGCTTTATACTATAATTTTTATCTGTATGACTTACATGAGTTAGATTCTGCTGCGAGATGGCCCATGTATTTAGTATGTGAGCTGTTGCATCACTGACAACAAACTGCACCTAAAAAATTTAAAGCTCATTAATCGTGGGGATGTTATGTTGATGGTTTGAATGGATAGGATTAGCTTTTACCTATCAGCACTCATACATCTAATGCTGAATATACCTCACCCAGACAAGGGGGGTTTTGCCATAATCACCATGCTAGGTAAGCAGATTGGTGATTGCAGTAAAGGTGTTAAAATACACAGAAGGAAGCTGCTACCCTTCTGGTAGGTTCTCTTAGTCGCCCCATAAGACATCCACGGGATGAGACATAGAGTTGAGGGAGATGATACCTAAGCCGCGTCCGCCACGGCAATAGGATAGCTAAGTGAATTTTTATGCTAGTTTACATACCAGTTTTCCGTCAGGAAACAGATCCCAGACTATTCTGCAGTATTCTACAGCTGCCTCCACGCTGCATGTCCACAAGGACTTGCAAATAGGGGGAAGAGGAACGTAGCCCGGACCCCGGCTTTTAGAAACATCGAAATCAATGGGAAAGTCTGAGGATAGACCGAAATATGGGGTATGGTCTAGCACAAATATAGTTTTGTGATTAGTTGAAAACATTTTCAAATCATGCGGTTGGTTTTTATTTTTATTCGCAATACAAAGATACCGGAAACCAGCCCTATAACCATGGGCTGATTCATGAGTACGATATTCTTATAATACTACTATGTATCATACTACTATATATTATATAGTAGGATTGGTAAACGGGGCAAATTACACTATATAAACACTGATTTATACAATTCTAAAAACTTTGTTTTCGGCTTTTCGTATCAACCAAAGAGCAAAGAGAATAAAATACTGCCAAAGAGAACCAAAATGGAATACATACATACAATACATACAATCCTTTTTCTACCAACCATCTTCAATTCAACTTCTTTCTTTTTGACGCCAAAGAGAAAAAATACTACGAAATGGCGGCGCGGCGCGGCGCCCGCGGCCGCCCATCCACAGCACAGACTACGTATGTGTGCTATTTTTTTTATGGACATTCGATATGAAGCTTCAATTCAAGCTCGCATGACACTCACATGGCATGGTATGGCGAATTGCGATAGTTTAGTTTTATGATGCTGGTAACCCTGCTGACCAACCATCTATTGTGTGATTTTTTATTGTGAAAAAGAAAGAATGAAAGAAAATGGTGAAATCGTAATTCGTTGATCAAACCGGGCCACACATCCGAAGCTAGAAATAAAATTATCATCCTCCATTTTGTTTATTTTTACGACTTAAAATCATTACGCAGATATTCAAGTGAACTTCTCTGAGCTTATCCTGCGAACAGTGCTCCGGCAAATCGACAAGCTCCTTGGGGTCAGGAATGTGGAAGAGCATCAACATACTTTTTGGGGCCGTGTGTTGAAATTTGCAGACATCGGCCGCGCTGCAAGTAAACATTCTTTGAAAATCAGTATCATATCCTCAAAGAAAATTAAGAACTCAAGAACGCAGAGTAACCGAATCGATGAGAAAGGTTCGTTGAAGTTCGTTCAACGGATTTTCAGCAAGTGTAAAGGGAGCAATCCCCTGCCGACCAAGGTATCTATTGGAGTGTGTTGATCATATTAGTGGAATGTAATCTTTTGTGAGTGATCTAATGTGTAGTGAAATGTTTGTTCAGGATAAGACGAAGGGTAACGGGCGAGAGTCCCCAGTGGCGCGTCCGGCTAACATGAACCACACGCCTGCCCCAGACAGGCCACAAGATTCTAATGTGAACCAGGTTGAGGAGATGGAGACACAAGACGGTGAGAAACAATTAATTTCTTGCCGCCCCTTACTATTTGCGTGTTTAAGTTGATATGACAGCCAGCAGTCATGAAATCAGATGATCTATGTAAACAGGATGTATTTTTTCGTAATATTGTCGATAATGTTCGCTTTCAGGATATTTCTGACCTGCCTAGTAAACCTGATATCTTGATGTTGTTGGGTTTGCTACATAACAAAAATTTATTGTTGTCAATAACCTCAAATGCTATGACTTGTGTTTTTGCTGACGCCGATTATTTGCGTTCTATTTGTCCTACGCGACACTGAATAAAAGTTGACAAATTGCAGAAAAAGTGATTTTAGACTTTTAGGAATTTGGCCTTTTGTTTTAAAATTGCAAGTTGTTACAAATTCTGAACTCAAGATTCTAAAAATAGGTGTGTGCCTTTTGTTTCATTGTCTGCTTCCTATCAAAAGTTTTTTGAATGTACTTTTGGCAGTTTTAGGCTCACTAATACATAAATACATATTTATTTTCCTCTTTTGGTCTATTTCAGTATGAAAGATAATCTAAGTGGTATCAGTCTGGCCGGTTGTCAGCTGAGCACTTTCGTGCATGGCTGAAGAGAATGACAACCTTGTAATTGATGGCCAATTAATATCAGTTCTTAATTTTGCCAAATACAGTGGTTTTCTGCTGTAACAACAATAAAGGGGCCACTACAATTCCATTGTTACAACCAGAAATCGCTATATTAGTTTAATGTTATGTATGTTTTTACCATTTTTTAGTCTTGAAATAATATTGACAGTGAAAGTTCTACTCTACAATATCTACTACTATTAGGTACTTAATAACCTTAACAAACTAAATCCCTGAATTGTGTAAAACTGATTCTTAAATTTAACTTTGCTTACCTACCTAAACATTTATAAAGAAAAGTTTATTACTACAACTGCTGACCATATGTGGATGTAAACATAAGATAAGAAAGCTTTATAACATACTAGCTGCTGCCAGCGCCTTCACCAGCGTTTTATCGGGCAAAAAATAGCCTATATGTTATTCCAAGTCCCAAACTATACCCATACCAAATTACAGTCAGAAAGAGTAACAAATATCCATACATCCATCCATACAAACTTTGACATTTATAATATTAGTAGGATTATAAACGAACCTTTGTGGTTGGTGCATTCTAACTTGCTAACAAATTCTAAATGGGATTTCTAGGAATTCGTTACATTCACATACATCATTACTTCTGAAGTCACTATAACCAAGTGGATTTCTTTTAAATTCAAGATACTTAGGTGTTAGGTATCTATAACCAAAAAAGTCATTACAACCGAGGTTGTTTTAAATGAAATCTACTTTAGCTCAGAAACATGCTTCATTAAATGTATTGTCACTTTATGAACGCTGGGCTATCTGGATTTTATCAAGTTGATTCACACTTTCCATAAATTATCTGATTTGCCACTTCACTATGGTTTATCTTAATCTAAGTAGGTATGCAAACCACAATAATCCTATGATGGGATAGCTGTTACTGTCTCATTTGTTGGGAAAGGTAAGTAAATAATGCCTGGCCAGATCATTTGCACCAATATAAATAATTTTTGATTATGTTTTTATGGAAACTTTAAATTTCATTATGTTATCATCAAATATAAAAAGACATAAATATTTCAGTAACTTCCTTTATTTCAGGCCTTTATTAGTGAAAGCACCAATAAGGATTTTATGAAGCTGAAGCTTGTACCTAATTATAAGACCCATGTACAACAAGATGCAAATAAAAATCTTGAAATTTGAACTTCTCACGAGAAGAAGGTTGAATTTCTAATTGAAAAAATATGACTATAAGACTCACTGCCTACAACACACTTCTAGTTTTTTGAGTCCTAGTGGCTGCGGCCTGCCTCTGCATGTCATTCCCCAGAGGCTCGTCAGTGAATACGTTCAGCTGGAATCCTACAGAAAGTATTGCATGAAAATTATCTTCTTCCACAGCACATATACACACTGGCCAACATGCCTCTCCCAAAGTAGAGTCAATGAAAATCTACCACTTGTAAAAACTGTAACCTAATCTAAATCCACAAGTACAACTTAAGATGGTCTCATCATCTTTGCATCAACCAAGAACCAACTATGGAAAGAGGAATATTGTAATAAGTTTTGAGGGTGAACAAAATAATAAACTTAAAAAAAAGTACTGTTATTATAAAGGCTGTATTAAGGCGTATACAAAGGCAAATGACCTTGGGCATTTGGCAGCCTAGCGGGGATACCACGCGCCATCTATGGAGCAAGCAAAACGCGCGCGCGGTGTCCTCCACTGCAGTTAGATGGCGCGCACTAGTGTAGTACATACGTACACACAGTACACAGAGTAATGATGATCAGAGATACCCCTTGACAGAAACTGTCCAAAGGAATAATAATTGTCTAAAAATATTATATGATGTATATGAATATAGGTAGGCTTAGGATTAAAACATTACTACACAAAATATCTTTTTAGTAAAACAAATATTATTAAATTTATTTTTGTTGAAGTTTTTATTAATATTGATGAAAACACTCGGCATGATAATATAAATTCACTATCGTGTGTAAAAAATAATATTCGTCCTTGTTTTCAGTGCTAGGTAAGTGGTTTATATGGTAACTAGTTATGATGTGGTGAGTTGATCTGGAAAGAAGTAATTTAACGGAACCCTTTATCTTCTTTTACTGAAAAATAATGAAATTAAGGGGGGGGGGGGGGGGGATGAGGGGGGGCAAATCTCGAAAAGTCGGAATTTTCCCTAGGTCCCATAAAATCCCTCTAAAAAAAATAAACATACTTACCTACCCCTCCACCATCAAATATCAAAGTGCTTTATTTCCTTTAGACCTTATAGGACTCTTGGACAGTTGGACACGTCACAAAATTAAAATTACATAAGTAAAACAGGGAAATAAAAATGTGATCACTTTGATTTTTTGTTCACTTCAATCTTTTTAAGGTAAAGTAAAGAAGTGAACAAGAAACCTTTACCTTGTTAGGTTGTTAGATTTCGAGGTGGAGCAAAAGTCATCCCATGCTTTTTAATCCTCAAGATAATCTGATATTTTGTAATAAGCCTTTTTACAAAGGATATGTTAGATAGTTTGTTTGAATTTATTTATCTATTGATAATTTTTGCAACTCAGTCACCCAGAGTTTTGTCGTAGAAACGTATACATTACCCTTTAAAAGATACACTAATCTTGTGCAGCCTATTTTTAGGCAAAGCGAGTTTATTCTTATTTCTAGTATTTACATTATGTATGTCGCAATTTTTAGGGAATCGATCGATATTTCTATGAGTGTAAGTTTTCATAAATATATTGATATGGTACGGTCATTATATTTATTTCTTTGAATTTATCACGCAGGGATTCTCTAGGACCCATGTTATAGATAGCACGAACAGCCCTCTTCTGCAGCACAAATACGGTATTAATATCTGCAGCGTTCCCCCACAGTAATATGCCATAAGACATAATACTATGGAAGTAGCTGAAATAGACAAGTCTAGAAGTATCAACGTCTGTAATTTTTATTGACTGCATATGCTGCAGAACTAAGTCTCTTCGATAGTTTATCTATATATTTACTGTCTAAAGTTATTCCTAAGAATACGGTAATGTCTATAATGTCTAAAGTTTCTCCTTTTACGTTTATATCAGCCTTTACTTGTTTTACATTTGGTAGAATAAAACTAATGCATTTAGTTTTGGTTTCGTTAAGTAAAAGATTATTGACATTAAACCAATGACTACTTTTGATATTGCATTGTTTACACCGTCATAATTCGTGTTTTGTCTAATCAACTTGAAAATTAACGAAGTATCATCAGCAAACAATACAATCTCGTGATTATTTTTATAGAGATGAGGCAGGTCGTTAATATAAACCAAAAATAGGAAAGAACCGAGGATAGATCCCTGCGGTACACCCATTGTAACTACAGATCCCGAAGACCGTTTCCCATTTATGTCAACTCTTTGTATCCTGTCACTCAAATAAGTAGTAAGAAGATCCAAAGAGGTGTCATTTATTCCATAGTGATGTAGTTTCCTGATTAATGTTCCATGGTGTACACAATCGAATGCTTTGGACAAGTCGCAAAAAAGACCTAAAGCATCTTGCGACTTTTCCCAAGCATCAAAAATATGCGATACCAACTCTACACGGCATCAGTAGTTGACCTGCCGCTAGTAAACCCGAATTGCTTACGATGTAGCAGGTCATTGCCATTGAAATGCCTAAGCAATTGATGTAAAATAAGTTTTTCAAAAACTTTGCTGAATGTAGGCAGTACTGATATCGGTCTAAAGTTAGTGGAGTCAGACCTACTACCCGATTTAAATAGTGGGATTATCTTACTATGTTTCATCAAATCAGGAAAAACCCCACAATCAATAGATTCATTGAAAATAAAAGCTAGATCTGGTGCAATACGTTCGTCATTTTAGAACATTTTCACTGTTTTTAATTTTTGAGCTAATATAATTTGATTTTGCTATAACTTTTGTAAATATTTTTGAGTGATTTTTTACTTTGTCTTTGAACTCCAGGCTAAAATTGTGTTGTTTTTCACTCTACAGTTCATACAATTTTTGTCTACTCATATATATATATATAAGAGTGAATGATATATATATATATATATCATCATCAGCCCGTATACGTCCACTGCTGAACATAGGCCTCCCCCAAACGACGCCACGAATAGCGGTCCTGAGCCGCCTCCATCCAACGACTCCCTGCGACCGCTACGATGTCGTCGGTCCATGGAGTGGGAGGTTTTCCCTCGCTCCGTTTCGCATTGCGTCGCGATCGCCACTCGAGAACCTTTACTTCCAACGGTTATCGGTTCTACGAGCTATATGGCCTGCCCATCGCCACTTCAGCCATATATATATATATTATAATAATTATAACAATTTCGTCAATAATAAGTAGGTACCTAAGATACATAATTATTAGGTACTTAGGTAAAAGTTGCGCCACAGATTAGGTAATGTTACTTCGGTTGCGTGTGTAAAAAGTTGGTATTGAAACACGATGCTAATAAGTCTCTGTAACGGCACTACTCTATGCATCGATATTAGACTATGCCTGAGAACTTGACTAGGGGACTAAGCAATTATTAGGGCCACCATACCAACCATACTACACGGACTGCTTGGAGCAGTCATTCATACACACATACACGGAACCACTCGAGCAGTTGAACTGCTTCGGAAGATCGTGCGGTCAAGCAGTCGCCAGGCATACACGGACTGCTCGAGCTGTCGAATGGTCTGGCGCAGTTACTTCCGCCCGCGCTCTTCATTCCACCTCCCGCGCGCTTCCCGCGCTAGCACGCTTCTCGAGCAGTTGTTATCAACTCCTTCAAGCAGTTATCAATGGCAGCTTCAAGCTGTCGACTATGACTGCGCGAGCAGTCCGTGTATGTTGATCAATGGATAACTGCCCGAGTAGTCCGCGTTTGGCGGCCCTCAGATATAGGTAGCATGGTAGGTACAGGTGTTTCAGCCCTTGTTTATTTCCCATATTCTTATTGTTTCACTACTCCAGAAGAAATACAAAAGACATAACACAGAATTTTAGAAAATCAATTAGGTAGGTACTTCATTATTTTTGAAACTGCTTCAGATGATATTATGTAGGCATGATAATGCAAAAAGAAAAACGCGTGACTACTGCGACAAAGACGACGACGACGGCACGATTGTTTTGTTTGGTCTGGCAACCTCGCACTCGAGCCGGCACGTACGGCCGGCCACCGCTAGTAGAGCTTGCAACGTCGCGTCTTCGCCTAGCGCGCGGCATGTCACACACGGGCACGCGCCCTCGCTCGGTCACTACTAACATTGCCTAATCAAATTTTGCGAGCAATCGTTCGTGGGAGAGAGACGTTTTAGCAGCAAATAGTTTTTTCGTTAAAACTCCTTATTTTGACTCTATTTCAAAACAAAAGTACCGGAAATTGAAGCATACGAGCTACATAAATAACTATACTGAGTTTGGTAGTAATTACGCATGATGCCCCGGTTCAGGTCGCAACACCGCCGAGGCTGAGCAGTGAATGTGTTAAAGAACTTTTGTACAACATTACTAAAAAATACACAGTGTATTCCAAGGCCATGGGGCATGGAGAGCAAGTACTAGAAATATTGAAACTATGAAGTATTATTGAAAGGAAATATCACTAGATATTGGTATTGCAAACCAACCATCCCATCAAGGGATGGTTGGTGATAAGTTCACCACAAGCCTAGTTAGTGATTAATATGAACTCAAACTCCTTTGTATGTTTGCAATCAACAATGACCTTCTTGGAAAATAACAAAAGAGGTTTATGCAAATGTCTGGCTGGCTATGACTTTTTTATTGATAGTTGTCAAATTACAGTGTCAAAATAAACAAAAATGTCATTGGTGAAAATATTGGATGTTCGATAAATTATTCAGAAACAGTGAGCCTTTATTTATCTACCTAAAGTATTATTTAAGCCAGCACAGGTATTGAATTTTTTATTTTATAATTTCAAAGAAAAACCACAATAAAATAACACCACCATCCTAGGCCAGATCTGATAGCATGCTCTTGTGTAATTGGTCAGTTTCTAAGTGTCAATTTCATAAAACACAACCTTAAAATAATGCTTTATCTTTAGGGAATCACCAATGAGAAAAGAAAAGAATATAAAGACCAGAAAGTAAAAAAAATCATTTCTAAGTATCCTACCCCACAGGGACATACCTATGTATTATGAAGTTTTTTTTCTGTCTCACTGAACCAACCAGTCAAAATAAACCCTATTTATGACTCATTATGGGCTCTTTATCTGAGTAATTTAAAGCCTGACCCACACAAAACAACGTTTGTTTTGCCCTCCTTTACCTCTTTGATATTAAAAAATAAATTGTATTCATTCTAACTATATTGTTTCAGTGGATACTGTCGAGACAGCAACGGAGAAAGCCTGGGAGGACGACCTTATGAAGGGCCCTAACGGAGAGGTCGTCATGAGTGACGTCATGAAGAACCAGGAAACAACATCTTCTGACATGCCGGTAAGGGTTCTGATCTGAGCTAAACCTTAATGAATCTGCAACCTTCCCTCAGTACAGGAATGCTTACCTATTGCGCCACAAGGTCGACATTTTTTGGGATATTACCTAAATATTTAATTTCCTAGAAATTTACCCAAGTTTGAGGGAAACTATGAAAACAACGAACCATAGCCTGTAACGTCCCACTGTTACGCAAAGGCCTTCCCCTGATCCCTCCATAGTTCAAGATTCTAAAGCTAGGTTTAGACGAAGCCAGTGCTGTTTTACTATTGGCCTTGTATAAACATTTTTTCAAGACAAGCCAGCGCTGGCTGCTAGCACTAGCGGGAATAGAGTGCCGGCCTATTTTTCAAGCCAGTGACCTCCGACTGCATGCCCCGCAACCCCCGCCAGTGTGAGGACACGTGGAGACGCATCGCGCCAGTCACTGGCGCATATTAGTAGAACAAAACGTGTGCTCACCACAAGAATAATCCAGGAATGAAATTAATTCAGTTGGCCTCATCTAAACAACACGGGCCAGGCCGGCGCCGGCTTGTCTGAGGACTGGCGCCAGCGTTACTGGCTTTCTGGCTTCGTCTAAACCTTGCTTGAGCCAGTTGGATCCACGTTCTATCAAAGGTGTCCAGATCGTCGCGTCATCTGTTCTTCGGTCTACCGTGAAAATAATGAAATCAAATAAACAATATTTAGTCAAAAAATACGGATCCTGCCCCGTAATATTTAACGGATTTCTGCTATAAAGTAATATTCACAAATAAATTTTACAAAATAAATCACCAAAAGTCACAAAATAAATTGGCTTTGGGCAAAAACAAAAACAACAACAAACAACAATCTATATTTTTCTGTCGTTATAGTATTGTATAACAATTTGGTTAAAAAGCCAACATTGTCAGCAGTACACAATTATAATTGCTTGAATCGCTAACAAGCATATTCTCATCGTAAACAAAATACCAAAATGCACCTTTATTTAGCGTGGTACAATAATAAATTCAAATAAAGCATGACGCATTGCTATACCCTTCCGAGGTGCTAAATCTTGTGAGCAACGTTTGAAATAGATGTCTTCAACATTATCGGTCGGAGACATTTACGGAATTTACTAAATGTAATGATGTATTACAACTGCTTTAGCTCCTTCCTAGAATTAACGCCAATAAATTGTTTAAACTTATGCGATCAGAACACAATAAATATTCACGGGGATAAATATATCGCGTTTATTTACCCATGAGATTGTGGTCAAACGAAAGTCTAGCTAGCTAGTGGATCTCTCGGTTTACACGTATTAAGTAGACAAGTAGTAACTAAATTTTTACTTAATTTTAAGTGACGTGTGCGTCCAAACGTATTAAATAGTTAAGCTCATTAGTTGACTCAAAAATGCAAAATGGACGGTCGATGATCGCCATAGCTGATGCTATGCTGACAAGCCTTCCTTGTTTAACTGCTTTATTTCTATATTTTCAAGCTTTTTACGTTGTTTTTTAGGTATTCTTCGGCGAATGTTATGACAATAACAAATATAACGAACCGCACCGCCAACATAATTTGTCAATTAACTAAATTTTAACTAAATTGTACTGTCCAAACGCGATAAGTGACAAGCCACGCCCCCCCGACTTACCCGAAATATAGAAAGATTTATATTGTGCTCGTTAAGTCAGTAACTAAATTTGAACATGCAACTTGCCACAAAATTTATTGTTTACACGCATTAAGTCTTAAAATCCAGTTAAAATTTAGTTAATTACCTAACAACTTGATACGTGTAAACCAGCTATTAGATTTGTGATGTAATTAATGATAATGGTATCTATAACAATCATCAGAATAACCCTATTTAAAACCAATTTTTTTTTTAGATGTAAATTTTTGTAACTGTGACAAGCTTTTTTTACAGAAAGGTATCATATTTCAGATCATCGACGTATGTTTTCTTGGATCATATATTTAATTTACCTATTTTCCCCGACGTTTTAACAGGTTTATACTCTGTCGAGATCAAGGGTCATTCCGTGTGCTGTCCCGTCCTGTGAATATTTCATTGTATATAAATATTTATTATAACGTCAATAAATACTTATATACTATGAAATATTCACAGGACGGGAATACCAGGAAACCAGGATACATAAAGACCAGATGCATGTGCGAATCTCACAAAATTAATAATAACAGCAGAATGCGTGCAACTACTGCATGAGTGCAAGTACGCTAGTTCATAAGTATTTTCTGCGACACGTTTTTGCAATACATAACAAATATTGCATTACTTTTATGCAAGTAGAATCAAAGATTGAACATCAGTGTAATAATAATAATAAGCCTTTATTTCTAAAAATATTGAACAGTTATACTTGTGTAACCTACAAGTAATTAACACTTCATTTTTAGCATGTCTTGTGACACTCGGGCCTTCTCCAGCCCATTTACAATAATTTAATGCTATTCGGTAATTCTAGAATCTTTGGCGCTCATGAGTGGAGGGGAAGCCGATCGATGTTCAACAGGGGACTAGTTACGTTACGTAATCAATGTATTCTAGAATCAAGACAGAAACTGTTTACTGTTATTTTTGACTTGTCTATTAAAGTGAAACTGATTCATACATTTCAGTTTGATTTCGAAATCGAATCGAAGATTTCGAAACAGAATCATCGTAGCCTGCTTCTTAAAATCTGTCTTTGTGATTTAAATTAATAATTTGCTAGATGTCGGTAGTAATATTCGTTTCTAAGCATAATTAAAGTACGAGTATAACCCTTACAGCTGGCATGTCTCGACGCCGAAATGGAGGACGACGAAGCCCGCTCCGAGGCGACCTTCCGCTACATAGTCCACAATTTCAAAGGGCTGAAGGACTCCGTACTATCCCCTCCTTGCTACGTCCGCAACCTACCTTGGAAGATCATGGTGATGCCTCGCCAAGCTCCGTCCCCTGACCGCCAGCAGCAGAAATCTCTAGGCTTCTTCCTGCAGTGTAATGGCGAGAGTGAGTCGTCGAGCTGGTCTTGCTATGCTATGGCTGAGCTGAGGCTCATCTCACACAAGCCTGATACCGAGTCTTTCTCACGGAAAATCCAGCATTTGTTTTACAGGTTTGTACAGATTATGACTACTGTTTCTGACACGTTTTTTTTAGTCACACAGCATGGGGAAACTATTAAGAACTTAACATTTAGTTAGGGCCTGACTGACGCCCGAATACTCAAACGCAACTCGATTTAAGCGCGTCTCAAGTCGCCATTTTTTGACAGTTTTTAATGAAAATCTGTCAAAAATTCGTCACTTGAGACGTACTTCAATCTGAGTTGCGTTTGAGTATTCGGGAGTGAATGTTTCTCACTGTTTCATTCATGACAGTTTTTTGTTCTGATTCTTATATTTTACCGCCTAACATACATTGTCAAGGTCGCAGGGCATACTAGGATGCGAGAACACAAGATAATGGAGGCTGTTAGAAGGTGAAGGAGGCCTATACCTAACAGGGACACCAGGCTAAAATGATACTGCCTAACATAAAGAGAAGCTGAATCAACTAAACCAATTTAATTACATTCATGTTCTTTTATTTCTTTTATCATTTGGTATTTACTGTTGCTAATTCCAGCAAGGAGAACGACTGGGGCTTCTCCCACTTCATGTCTTGGGGTGATGTGCTGGATCCGGAGAAGGGCTATGTGAAGGATGATGCTATAACTCTGGAGGTGCACGTTACTGCCGAGGCCCCGCATGGTGTTTCCTGGGACTCGAAGAAACACACTGGATTTGTTGGTGAGTAAAAAGTAGCATGGCATGTAATCTTACTGATGTTATAAAAATAAAATATATGGCATAATAGCATCCTAAATCAATATTCCCGTCCAAAGATAGGGAAACCACAAATACGATGCTCAAGATGTGCCGCGAGGCTCTAAGAACAATGGTATCATCATTGTGAAATTAACCATGATCTTCTAAAGACTGATTGAACTGCTTTTGTTCTTTTAGAGATCAATCTAGTCAAGTTGATCAATATAGGTTTGGAAGGTCAACTATGGAATGATTAATGGATGAAAAAATGTTCTTTATTTTCAGGATTGAAGAACCAAGGCGCAACATGTTACATGAACTCTTTGCTGCAAACATTATACTTCACAAATCAACTGAGGAAGGCTGTTTACAAAATGCCAACAGAATCTGACGATAGTACCAAGTAAGTGTAGAGGAATTTGAACTTTAGGAAGAACCAAAGTCATTTGCTTTGGAGCATAAAGGATAAAATACCACATGGTTCAATTTGGCTTAATCAGATTCTTATAGATACCAAGTAACAGGAGTTCACAGGAATTTGAGCTCAACAACAATCTCTTGCAGCAAAAAAACAGCAAATACAGTGAAAATTTAAATTAGCTTAATCGCGCCAATATTTTGCAGGTCTGTTGCATTGGCATTGCAAAGAGTGTTTTACGAATTACAATTTTCGGACAAACCAGTTGGCACCAAGAAACTTACTAAGAGTTTCGGATGGGAAACCTTGGATTCTTTTATGCAACACGATGTACAGGAATTCTTGAGGGTATGTATTGATTAATTGTACTTTGTCCTTCTAAAAGTTCATTGAATGTGTCTATGGCGCTTTTCTCACGAGTTTAAATGTGGTTTGTAATTCTATCGTAAAAGTCGTACTAATTTTTAATAGCTTGTTTAAAATATTTTATTCTTTTAATATTTAAATGCGTCCTATATACGACACTGAATTTAATCTCTTTAAATACTTTAACCCTAACCGTAATTAACCAAACCCAAGTTCAGCATAATAAAGGTTACAATATTTTATTTCTCCAAAGAATTTACAAAACTACAAGTAGTATAAATAAAGATTCAACCCTAATGTGCTTAAAAACTTAAATTATATGTTTAAAAATACATTTTTTTTTGTTTAAAAATAAACAAGACTTAGAAATGATTTTATAGCCACTGCAAAGGTTGAAAACTTAATATTTTCAGGTATTGTTGGACAAATTGGAGAGTAAAATGAAAGGGACGTGCGTGGAGGGAACTGTCCCGCGACTGTTTGAGGGCAAGATGACGTCATACATCAAATGCAAGAACGTCAACGTTTCCAGCACTCGCGTCGAGACCTTCTACGATATCCAACTCAACATCAAGGGGAAGAAAAACAGTAAGATAACTATGTGTGCCTTGCCGCTACACTAAGCTAAATATTAAAACTAAATGGTGCTCCCATACAAAAAGACTTACTTTTCTCAAGGCTGTATGTACCTCTTGAAAAGTAATAGACAGTTGAAATTTTGACAGGGTATGAAATTGCCGCTGTAAAATAAATAATAAAAATAAAAAAAATTAATAGTTAAGGGGTCCAACGTCCTTACCGAGTTGAGTACCGATCACGTCGGGCGCGGTCAGTACTTACTTAGATGGGTGACCGCGTCATAATGGCTTTTTTGATTTTTTTAAATACCGTTCCCTTCGTGAAATTGTTATGTAAGCGAGTCGACTCGCACTTAGCCGGTTTTATTTATATACCAAGAAATTAGCTGTCAATCTGCAAATTAGAGACTCATTTGAAAGTTCAATCTCCTTACACACCATTGAAATTCAAATTAAAACCTACTCAAACAACAATTTTGTGTTCTATCTTCTTTTAGTTCGTAATGACTTAAGATGTTGTGGTTCTGGTAGAATATTGAAGTAAACCAAGTAGTTTTTCGTCACTGCTTGGTTTGGTAACAGAAGAATGATGTAAATGACTTTTTATTTACAGTTGAAGAATCGTTCAAAGACTACATCAGCACTGAAACGCTGGACGGCGAGAATAAATATGACGCCGGCGAGCACGGCCTGCAAGAGGCAGAGAAAGGGGTGATATTTGCATCATTCCCTCCCGTGCTACATTTACACCTCATGAGGTTCCAATATGACCCGATCACGGATAGCTCTGTCAAGTTTAATGACAGGTTAGTTTGCTTATCTAGGTAGTAAAATTTTATTTATATCTACTAAAGTAACGATATAATAAGAATCAGAACTATCTATTCAACCCGTGAGCACTTGCTGCAGGCTATAGGACCGCTTAATTGCGTGATTCTGTCTGTTTCTAATACACCCTCATCCACTCTCCCAATTATTTTCGTCTGGGCAAAAATAAGTTCAACAGGCTGCCGTGTCGTCACAAATTGGGAGGGTGGTAAAGAAGTAGTTGCCTAAGCATCCATCTATTTTTCAAGACAAGGACCACACTGTTAAAACTAAAATTACCGTCAGTTATCACATTGCACTGTCCGACATGTATTTTTTTATATTTAATTTCAATGTATTTGTTTATTTATACATTCAACTTAACTTTAAAATTCATGATCACTACTTGCTACACAACCACAACCATTCATAGTTACACCTACACTGTCTTGCAACTCGTTTTGCTCGCTCTCGATCGTGTCTTGGCTGAAAATCAGTGTTTTTACTCTTCGGCAAAAAAAAAAACACTGAGCCATCGCCCTTTTGTCACGCTGCAACACACAAAATTACCTGCACTTATCGTTCTGCGCTACAAATAATAATAATTTAAGTTTTACCGCTGTAATTAGTTATCTTAGTATGTATATATGTGTGTTTTATGTGACAAATAAATGATTTACTTACTTACTGTTCTGCTGATTATGATAATTATTACTCACGCAAAAACTGGGAGTGAGACTTCTCGCGGTCTAAAAACCCTAAGTTATGATTTTTTTATTGTTTTTTATGTAATACAATAATTAATTATATATTATATTAAAGCTAACTGAAACTGTAGAAAAATTCGGTTTGTATGTAAGCCTCATTTATATAACTACTCATTTTCCAGGTTCGAATTCTATGAGCACATTAACCTAGACCAGTACCTCCAGGAGAAGCCTGAAACCCCGGCCGATTACACACTGCACGCTGTGTTAGTGCATTCTGGAGATAACCACGGAGGACACTATGTTGTGTTCATCAACCCTAAGGGCGACGGGAAGGTATTACACTTGTTTTTATGTATTTTATTTTTCTTTGCTTTGCGTCTTTGTTTCTATCGGTTTTTATAGACTTATCTCGATTATATGTGCCGTTTTGTTAGGTGTAGGAATGTTCACCTGACACTGGATTGTAAGGGGTTTTTTACATTCCCAATATCTGGACTCAATGGTTCACTCAATTCATGTAGGAGCCCAATAACTTTGCCTGCGGCTTCGGGCGCGCATTTTCTGTATAAAATGTAGCCAAATTTCATTGAATTCTGTTGAGCCGTTTAATCGTGAAATGGAAACAGATTTTTTCACGTGGTATTTAGATAAATCGTAGTATATAACTACTCAGGGATAATGTAGGTATAAAAGCAATAAAGAATTTCCTACATGTGACCAGGAGCTTCGGCTTGCTACATTCAACTTACAAGCAATACATATAATTATTCATTCCAATCATTGTTTCTCTTGTTATTTTTAGGTTTCCGTACCTAAAAAGGAAAAATGGGTCTCTATAGGAACACTTTGTTGTCCATCTGTCCATCAGTCCGTCTGTCTATCTGTTTGTCAACCCTCTTTCTCAGAAACTCGTGGAGCTATAGAGTCGAAATTAACATCAATTTCCAGGTCCGTAAGCTTTTGGAGCCGTGATATAAATCCTCTAAGTCAACCGAATCAAAAGTTACAGACATTTATGCCCAACTTTTTTTTTTATTTCCAAGGGAATCACGTGCACACAAAATTTATAGGGTACTTCCCGTTGACCTAGAATCATGAAATTTTGCAAGAAACAAGGTCCGTTATTATAAATAACGGAACCCTCGGTGCACGTGTTTAACTCGCACTTGACGTTTTTATTTTAATTTGCTTTGCGTTTATTTCGTTATTTTTGTACCTTAGTTGAGCTCTCTCTCTTACTAATCACGTTATCTTCCAAAGCAGTGGTGTAAGTTCGATGATGACGTCGTATCGCGCTGCACCAAGCAGGAGGCGATCGAGTACAACTACGGCGGTCACGATGAAGACATGGCGTTGACTGTTCGCCACTGCACCAATGCTTACATGTTGGTTTATATCAGGTGAGTGAAAGCAGTGTTGACTAAACTTATCACCACATCAGGTCCAAGAGGCGAAAGAAAAGCGGGTTGACCTAAAAAACGTTGGACCGATGTCATCCAAACAGCCGAAAAAACTCATTGTTGCAGAAGATTGAGATAAATGGGTCAAACTGGGGGAGGTCTGTACCCACAATGGGATTCCTGAAGACAGTTCAACGAAACAAGCATAACATAAAACAACGACAGCAAACAAAAAAAAAACTAGTAGGGAAATTTGATTTGATTTTAAAAAACAACCGGCTTGTAATTATTATCACCACATAAGTTTATTCAAAGAGCACAAGA
Organism: Eupithecia insigniata; assembly: GCA_947859395.1. Taxonomy (NCBI): domain Eukaryota; kingdom Metazoa; phylum Arthropoda; class Insecta; order Lepidoptera; family Geometridae; genus Eupithecia; species Eupithecia insigniata. Next base: position 5,885,450 of record OX401999.1, on the reverse strand, counting down.
ATTGGCACAACGACTTGTAGAGAACCCAGCAGTAGTTAAAGTCAGGTTGCTTGTGATGATGATGAAATTTATTTTTTCATATTTTTGCCCACGACATAACATTTATTTAAGGTTACGTTAGATGTTTGATAAAGCAAACCAATCTATATTTATAAAAAAGTAAACTGGGTGACTCATCAAGATATCTTTGAGACTACAAGAGCTGCGAAGCTGAAATTTTGTATGGAGGTTCATTTTAAGATGTGGGTGCCTACCCTGGGTCCTGAAACGAACCTCCAACTAAGAAGAAGCTAAGAACGGATTTTTGGAAATTTGTATTCTAATGGGGTCAAAGGTCATTTTTATAAATAACTTCAGAACCGTAACTGTTGGCCCGTCAAAATTTGTAGCGTAAAAAGATGACTCAATATAAACAGAAGACACGTATTTAAGGGTTTTTTGAAATACAAACCATAAAGGTCAATGGTGTGGAGTCAAAGTTAGGGCACTCACTGACTTATCAAGAAATATCAGGAACTAGAAAAGCTACAAGGCTGAAATTTTTTTTTTTGGTCTACATGGAAACTAATATTACTAGGGGTATAACTAAAGTCCACGCGAATGAAATCGCGCGCGGGTCAACTAGTGTTCCTATATATCTCCAGAGGCATTGAACGGATTTTGATTCTGGTTTTATTTTTTAAAGAAAATATTTTTTATTTTTAAAAGAATAGTTCCAAAACCAATATTTTGAAATTTTTCGCTTTATTTGAAGAAAACCGGTAGAGCCATCCTCATTTTAAGATGATATTCATCAGTAACGAGTTTATTTGAAGAATATTTAGAAGAAAGAAGAATGAAAAATTTGATTGTTTAAAAATTTCAAATTTGTTTGATTTTTTCAGAGATTCTCAACTGAAGAACGTATTGCAAGAGGTGGCGCAAGTCGACATCCCGAGTGAGCTCAGTGAGCGATTAGCCGAGGAGAAGCGGATCGAAACGGTACTATTCCTTACAAATTACTTACTTTTTCAGAAAACTAAACAAAACACGCTAAAAGCAATACATAGATGATGTCCTCCTAGCTGCATTTCGGGCACGGGCGCCTAGTCTCAGACTAACCATGTGCTCTGGAATTATTTTTGTGCACAGGTGTGTGCGCAAACACAGGTGCATTCTCTATTCCCTCACTTTCATAATCCGATGGGACGGCGGACGGCAGACCGACAAGGCTGGCCGGGGGTAGGTTGGGAGCAGCGCTGTCCCTCGCACTTGGTTTTTATACAGCCTATGAATTTAACACCAATATTTGTCAACAGATCCGCCGCAAAGAGCGCAACGAAGCCCATCTGTACATGAACGTAAACGTCGTGTTAGAAGAGGCATTCGACGGGCACCAGGGCAATGACCTCTACGACCCGGAGCGCGCTCAGTACCGCGTGTTCCGAGTGAGGAAACTGGCGACTGTAGCCGAACTCATGGAGATGTTGGCTGAGAACTTCAAGTTCCCTCTGAAGCAGCTGCGGCCGTGGCCTTTTAGCGCGCGCTCTAACCAGGTTTGAGAACTGTACAATATACGTTAATACATACACAATTTGACTTATCTAAATAAATAAAGTTATTGAAATCTGAAATAGTAAAGTGAAATTCGACGGGCACAAGGTCAATGACTTCTGGTCTCATGGCTTGCTTTTTGAAGGTTCCCTTAAAAATAGTCAATTACCATTTCACTGACATTTGATTCTGTGAAATGGTTCTTACAGACATGAGCAGCAGATGATTTAATTGAATTTTATATAAATATAAAGTATAAGATATGTATATTATACAGGGCATTAAAACAGAGCTGTGCCATTAAAAAAAAAAAATTAAGTACATATTTGCTCACAATCAAAATTTTTGCACAGACATGCCGACCTACCTGCCTAGACATCAACAGCGATCAACACAAAACCATCGCAGATATATCTGAGAACATGAACCCTTGGAACATATTCCTTGAGATGCTTCTCCCAGACTCTGGCTTCAGCGCCCTGCCCAACTTCGATAAGGAGACAGATGTCGTACTGTTCTTCAAGCTGTATGACCCGAAACAGAAGCGCATTCACTACTGTGGTCATCACTACATGCCGATTTGCAGCAAGCCAACGGATCTTATACCGATTTTGAACAAGCGGGCAGGTGTGTTTAACATTTAGTTTATTTTTGATAACACAGCCGAACAGCGATCGACAACCCGTCTGCCAAGCGTGGCGATTATGACCTCCCTCGCAAATGGCAAACTTTGGGAGGCATATGTCCAGCCGTGGAGGACTTTCGGCTGAGAGATGTTTAATATGATAACTGATAAGTACTATTAACATTCGTGCTTTGAATTACGTTTCTTACGGTATACAATGAACTGTTTACTAGTCATTGAATAGATTTTCTAACTTTTATTCTTCTTATCTTAGCCATTTTGGGTAATAATTTAGTGTTTCGTTAAATGAATGATTTATGGAGGATTTCAGCCGTTTTATGGAGAAGGTTACCCACCCATCTTTGGATTGTATTTATTTGTATTACCTTGCTGTTGCGGATGTAAAATGACGAGAGATGCATCTGATTTACTATTAACTTTTTAAAGTTAGCAGTTAATCAGATTATCATGGTATTGTCTTCATCTCCCTGCCTGTATCTTGCTTTAGGTGAGGTTGACACAACATGTTTTTATATTGTTTGAGACATGCAAATCAATCACAGTCTTAGTTTAATGATCCAGTTAAATTCTTTCTCACAGGATTCCCGCCTGATACGCCTCTCAACTTATACGAGGAAATCAAGCCAGATTTCGTTGAAAAGATCGCCAACCTCAACGAGCCTCTAGAAAAGGTAAAATTAACGAGTTTTTATCAAACGATGACACTTTGTGACGTCGACTGCTTTCACCGCGCACACACATTCCTATTTATTTTTCTATATATTGAATTATATTTTTTATATACATATGTATATATTTTGGTCCCATAACCTTCTTATTCATCTTGTAAACGTACCTCATTTTTTGCACTGCTTTTTTACTTAAGACCGAAAATACAACGTGCCACAATGTGGTTGTTCTAAGCCGAAACTCCCCCCGTTTTGGCTACGACTTTCCAGGTTTCCAGGTTTAGGTAATTAATGCGAAATAAAATACGGTGAATCAGTTAAATGCTTTTGTGTGTCTAGAAATAGCATTCATTTTCAGTAGATTCGGTTATCCCCTTTCATTCAGCCATTCAGCTTTGTGTGTTAGTATTATAAGTATTATTTATAATATGTATTTATAAGTTAGGGACACGTTGTTGATCCTAACGTTGACATGCGTATTTTTAACCTCTTACATGATTTTTTGATATTTCACACATAATTTTATGAATCTGTACAATGCAATGGTTTTAAATAACCGTGTTAGCTATAAAAAAATAAAAACCATTTTCACCGGTGAAATCTATGATTGTTTAACATTTTTATTTTGAATGAACTGAATCAATAATAATGTTCGAAGTTTACTTGATACTTTCTGGATTTTCATTATGTGAATATGGTACTAGGATCATACAATTCAAATGAAGTCAAACTGAGTTTACGTGGAGTTTTCAAAATGCATCTTTAACAGTAATATTCATTCAACTTGAGAAAAGTGTTGATTTGATAGAATACCATCAAATGGTCCTTGCAGGGATATACAAATGTCTGGATCAAATCAAAAACAAACCAACATAAGTGAAACATCGAACAGGCATTAAAAAAACACAGTTAAATCAATGTCTATAATAATAAACGGGGGTCTTTCAAGATGTACGGTGTACCGCACGATAGGTAGGTAGAATTAAGTAGGTCATGTACATATATACCTACACCAATTTGCTTACCTAACTACTATTATTGTTCAATCAATTACAAATAAAACCAGTGTCAAACTAGCACTCGGGGGTTTGAATCGTACGTTTTCCTTCCCTCTAACTATTTAACCATCAACTAAACTTATAACTGTAGGAACCCCTACAGTTTTTGGTCCTTCGAGCCTAAATTTTTACCAGCGCCGTGGCCGCCTCCTGTCGACGTTCGGGAGACACGGTTTACAACCGGGTTACGGTCTACTAACTATTCTGTGAAGTATCATCGACGTTTGATACCAAGCAGTGAAACAGTGCTCTAGTGTTTTAGTGAATTACGTGCGACTGCGAATCGGTTGACTGGCTTCCCACCAGCGGGTTCCACCAGTCATTGAGAAGGCGCATAAGGTTGTACTAATTTAACGAGGACACGGAGTACCTACAGGTACTTAGTTACATATAAGTACTGAATATCCTACCTACATCTCCTACTACCAACTACTACTACTACAACATGGAGAGCCTACTTCAGCGCCAACACGATATTGTTGATGCCATCAAGAAGTTAGAACGCAACTTTAGCAAGGATTCTGCGAATCGGAAGACCCGCAGGTACCTGGATGAACGTCTGGATACCCTCGACAAGCTGTGGGGAGATTTTCAATCCAATAACGAAAAACTATCTTCTTATACAAATGACAGCGAGCCTTACTTCGTGGAAAACCAATTCGAGCAAATGAGAACATACTACGAATCTGTCCGTGTAAAGATATCGTCCTGCCCCCCTGCGGCTGTGGATGTTACTCTAGCAACTCCATCTCCTTTACCAAGGCCGGGGACATCAGCCGAGGAAGTGCCTGCTCGATCACCTAGGCCCATCTCGACGGCCCCGCCACCGCCCATTGAGCAAACTACTTCTTCGCTAGGGCAGGTAAGCGAGTTGCTATCACTGCAGAGAACCAACTTCCGCGCGTTTAACCGTCAGGTAAACAGGTTTCAAGCTGATGAGATACGAGACAGATGGGAGATCGAAGATGAGCTGCGTACATTACAACAACGATGGAATGCAATCGACTCTCTGCACTTGCGAATTGACAATATTCTACAAGGATCCGATCCTCGATATGATGGTGAGTTTGATAGTTACGAGGAAACATACACGAAGATCAAGCGTACACTAAACTATAAGCTGGCTTCAACATCGCATCTTCAGCAATCGACTCCTCAAATCGAGATCCCAACATTTACGGGCAATTACACACAATGGCCTACCTTTTACGACCTCTACGTGGAAAGCATCCATAACAACAACTTGCTTACGAAGTCCCAAAAGATGCAACATCTGAAGGGAAGACTTCGTGGGGATGCTGAGCGACTTATTCAGCATCTACATATCTCTGCAGACAACTACGACACTGCGTGGGAACTACTAACTCATCGCTATAACAACCCGCAGTTGCTCTTCACTAAACAGGTAGAGGTATTTTTAAATCAACCAGTAGCCACCAAACAGACAGCACACGAGATCAGACGTCTTTTCGATACATCAAGAGAGTGCCTCTACGCCATACAAAATCTAGGTATCGATACAAGTACCTGGGATCCGCTGTTAGTTCACCTCATCTCGAAGAAGCTAGACCCCGAAACATACGGAGATTACAAGGAAGCCCGTAAGTCGCCCCGTGATCTACCGACACTATCGGAACTACTGGACTTCTTGGAGGGGAAATTCACAGCATTGGAGCCTATACATACTAAAAAGGAGACAGATTCGTCACCTGGTAGGGCAAACCAACAAAAAGTCAACAAACCAAAGTATCAGCAGCAGGGTGAATATCGTTATGGCAAATACCCATACAAAGAACATCAAGCTAGTGCAGCATGCTCAATCAGTTGTCCTATGTGTAACAATAATCACTATTTATATAAATGTACCAATTTTATAAAATTAACACCAGACGACAAGCTAATGACTGTAATAAAATTGCATATTTGCCAAAATTGCTTATACTCACACAATGACAACACGTGTACATCGAAGAAAACATGCAGAGTTTGCTATAAGCACCATCATACGATTTTACATGACGCATACGCGAATAGCGACCTTTCTGACAATTTATCGAATAAAACAATCGAGGCCGGGTCATCGTCCATACCTACGGCTCGTATTGCGAAATCTCCAACGCCACCACAACAACAACATAACAAACAACATAGCGTTAATCACGTCGCTACCGATGATGAGGAGATTTTACTAACGACTGTATCTATCAAGGTCAAGGTCGCGGACGGTGAATACGTCACCTTAACAGCTCTCCTGGACCAAGGCTCCCAGATTTCCTTAATATCCGAAAACGCAGCACAGATATTAGGCTTGCCCCGACAGCGGTACCATGCATCTGTTTCTGGCATCGGAAACGGGACAAAACAAACTAAGGCAGTCATCACACTTGAATGTCAATCTATCTACGAAGACTATGATTTTACCACACAAGCTATGGTTATTATGCACGTCTTAAACCAACTACCCAATGTGTCCTTCAACAGACAGTCATGGCCACACCTGCGACACATTCAACTCGCCAACCCTGAATATAATGTCTCCAAACCTATCGATTTACTGCTGGATGCGAGCGTTTACTCAAAGATACTGATGAGCGGTCTGCTCAAGGGCCCGCACTTGGCTCCCATCGCTCAACAAACAAGGCTAGGCTGGATACTGTCAGGATGTGTCAAAACATTCAATTGTCACGTCGTGGTAAAGAACATGGCTGAACTACCACAGCATTGGGAACTAGAAGAGATCAATGAGCAGGCTGATAAATTGATACAAGATCAACCGTACTGCGAGAATGATTACGTACAGACCTACGAAAATCAAGGACAAACGGATGACGCACATAAGTTTCCCAAAACGCCTGCCGCTCTGATATCTTCATTATTCATGGATGGTCTCCTACAAAATAGCAACAACATATCTGTAGCTCATCAGCCACAACAGGAGATAATGGAAGCTGGGATAAACAATTGCATGTGCTCCAGCAACACCAAGAAGCTCGAACTAGATGTCACAACTGACTATCTAGAACTTCCTAAATTTAAAAACGCAGAGAATAGGAAAACCTTGGGATTACGTTGGAAACCCGTTTCATATACTTTAAAATTCCACCAACAAGTTCAAAATGAGGCTATCATAACTAAAACAAAAAAACTTAAAGCAATGGAGTGGCTACAACTAAGAGGGGGTTTTCAAACTCTAGATAAATTCCAAATACCTAGATACATTGGACACAATTACACAGTACATGGTTTTTGCGACGCTTCAGAAAAGGCTTATGCTTGTACTATCTACGTCGTAACATCAAATTCTAAAGGCGAGTACACATCGACGCTTGTGACCGCCAAAACAAAGTTATCACCTTTGAAAAATAAACAAAGCTTGCCTCGCCTTGAACTATGTAGTTCATTACTACTATCACGCCTCATGAAGAAGGTCAAGGAAGCATTTTCGCAAATGGATGCTCTACAGATTTATGCGTGGACCGACTCAATGGTGGTTCTTGGTTGGCTACATGGAGATATCAACAGATGGAAACAATTTGTAGCCAACAGGGTTCGCACTATACTCAACATCATACCATCATCATCATGGCACCATGTACGCTCTGAAGAGAATGCCGCAGACTGTGCTACAAGAGGACTGACATCGCAACAATTGAATGAACATTCCTTGTGGTGGCAAGGACCGCACTGGTTGACTACATTCGATGATAAAAACATACGAAACAGCACATACAAACCACCGGTCATAGACGTCAAGAAACACAGTGTAAACGCAGCTTTAGCCTTAGCTTATAAAAACGATTTGATTATTAAATTACTAAACGATTGTAGCTCAACAAGGCGTGTAACAAAGACAATATGCTGGCTATCACGTTTCACCAATTGGTTGCGAAATAAACAAACGCCTCAACATAAATACCTATCCGCTATAGAACTGCAACACGCTCATCATCTGATGATTAAAACTACTCAAGCAATGGAGTTTCAAGATGAAATACACCAACTTGAGAAACAAATAAAATTGAACAAGGGGAGCAAGTTGTCAAGCCTCAACCCGTACCTCGATTCAAACGACGGATTGATGAAAGTTGGCGGAAGGTTGAACAATTCTTTACTCAGTCAATCAGCAAAGCATCCTATAATACTACCATCTCACAACAAACTTACTGAGCTCATCATACATCAGGCTCATCACGTCACACTGCACGGCGGACCAAGCTTGACTCTAGCATACATCCGTGAAAAGTACTGGATTCTGAGCGGACTTCGTACTGTGAAGAGAGAACTGCGCAAGTGCGTGACATGTCGACGTTTTAAGGAAGAGAAAAGGACTCAAATCATGGCTGATCTTCCGAGTCCTCGTGTGACCCCTTCACGCCCCTTCACACACACAGGGGTTGACTTCACAGGACACTTCGACATAAGGGCAAACAAGGGCCGAGGGGTGCGAACTAACAAAGGATACGTGGCGGTGTTCGTGTGCCTGTCAACCAAGGCAGTTCATCTGGAGCTTGTGTCCGACCTCAGCACGCCTGGATTTTTGGCTGCATTTCGACGCTTTTGCGGCAGAAGAGGCGTTCCCAAACACATGTACAGTGACCAGGGAAGAAACTTTATAGGAGCTAACACCTTACTGAAAAAAGAATATAAAGAGATACTTCAGACAATCGACGGAGAAGTATTGAGCAACATAGCTGACTACGACATACAATGGCATTTTAACGCACCAGCTTACCCTTCTGCAGGCGGCCTCTGGGAGGCAGCCGTGAAGAGTCTCAAACACCACCTCAAGCGCGTGATAGGTGAGCAGAAGCTCACGTACGAAGAGTTTATCACCTTACTTCACCAAATTGAAGCCTGCCTCAACTCACGTCCCCTAACTGCACTAAGCGAAGACCCAGACGACGAATACTTATCTCCGGGACACTTCCTTATAGGAGGATCACTGATATCGAGACCACAAACTGATTCCGATCACATGAGCTTGTCCACCAGATGGCAGCTTATACAATCGATGAACAAACAATTCTGGAAGAAGTGGTCTTCCGATTATTTACAACAACTCCAAGTGCGCTCCAAATGGAGGACGCCATCTAAGAATCTAGAGGTTGATGACATCGTTCTTATAAAAGAAGAAAACCTTCCTCCTGGAAAGTGGGCGATGGGCAGAATCATCGAGGTACATCCTGGTAAAGACGGATACGTACGAGTAGTGTCTGTCAAAACTAAAAACGGAATCATGAAGAGGCCAATCTTGAAACTGTCACCCTTACCTGTGAAGAATGAAGTTCCACAACAACAACAACACAATGACTCACTATCAACAAGGGATGACGAAACACCGAGACCGGTCAACTCGTCGATAACAGGGCGAAATTACACACAACACGGAGGCCTCTGAGAACACTATTATCTACTTACTATAATATAATACTACATCTAACTTTACTGACACGAGGACAGTGCTCCTACAAGATTTCAACAAGGACAAAAAATAAAATAAAAAATTACTTCGATAAAATATACTTACAAACAAACAAACTACTCTGCTCTGTCATATAGATAAAATATTAAAAGTTATACAAATCAAAACTTTAAAACAAAACAATGTCCACGCAAAGAATGCACTATGGCACGAGCGAAAGATCACGTTACACAACACAAACATGCCACGGAAAGTACACAGTACCTACTAGCATGACGTCACTAACTAGAAACAACAAGTACCTACGTGATCCGAGATCCTAATACAACCACATGCGCCGCAACGCGGCGAGAACGGTGCGGCGGCAGTGCGCTTGAGCGCCGGCGGCGGCGGCGGGGCCCCGGTAGAGGCGCGGCGGCCAAGGATCCGTGTATGACAACCTGGCTCCGAGGGGTAGACCACGACTTCCATCGTTACGATTGGACATTCCAACAGTGTAGTGTAGTGATTAAATATTTAAGAATTCATATTTATGTTCCTCCCTACTTACTATTTAACTTACTCGCTTACATGTTCTTTTGCTTTACTTACATAACGTTTATACACTCTATAGCATTAAGATAAATTGTGATTCGACGTTTACCTTTTCGGCCGGCAGAATGTACGGTGTACCGCACGATAGGTAGGTAGAATTAAGTAGGTCATGTACATATATACCTACACCAATTTGCTTACCTAACTACTATTATTGTTCAATCAATTACAAATAAAACCAGTGTCAAACTAGCACTCGGGGGTTTGAATCGTACGTTTTCCTTCCCTCTAACTATTTAACCATCAACTAAACTTATAACTGTAGGAACCCCTACACAAGACAACAGTTAAATAGGTTTTCATGATACAATATCGGCCATATTGTCATAGATGCGGCCAGTGGTCGACCATATGCTCGTCAATAGACCTTTTTTCGAAATAAAGTTCTATCCGACATATTACAATCAATTACTCCACCACTTGGTGTCTTCTAGACCTTCCCGAGCATCGTTCAACACATCGTCACTAGTCAAGAGAGATTGTGACTGAACGAACGAAGGTCTATCCATCTATGATTACAAAGATTTTTTTACTCCACCACACGTTTCACGAAGTCACTTACCACGCGAGTTCGTGGTCAAACAAAGGTCATAATAATACAAATACTCCACGTAAACCAAGTATGACTCCACAGGGCACTTGTCCATCACCTATTAGCATCTATCTACCTTCTCTTGGATTGAGTCGTGTGCACGTGTCAGGTACTGGACGAGCTAATGGACGGTGACATCATCGTGTTCGAACGCGCGGACCTGCGGCACGAGGATCTGGAGCTACCGACGTGCCAGGACTACTTCAAGTATATCTTCTACAAGGTGGAGGTGCAGTTTGTGGACAAGACTCTGCCGAATGATCCGGGGTAAGTGGCAATTTTAGTATAACTGAGCTATATTCGTTGCTAGATAGCTTGGTTGTTGAACTCTCCTTCATGAAATCAAAATGAGGCACAAGCACAACATAAAATGTTGCATTTTGGCGTTTTGGCGGAGGAGGTGAACGACCTGTATTGCCACTTAAGGCGCAGGCCACACAGAAGAGGCGCGGCACGCATCGGGTGCGCCACTTGCAGCGCGACAGTTGTATCGGTGGTAATCAAGTGATTGATTTTAATCTCCGCCCTTGAATACCACCGATGCAACAGGCAGGTCGCCAGTGGCGCACCCGAGGCGCGCCGCGCCACTTCTGTCTGGCCTGCGCCTTATTTGGCGCTTATAGCTAACTAAACTAGCACGTAACTTAAAAATTTCTTAAGCTGATCAAACATAGGTGACTATTGCGAACGATACCATCTTATTATTAGAACTACCGTTCTGTCGCATAAGCGACCAGCAATTTCTTGAAGGTCAAACGTATGTCCTGTTGCTTGAACTGCCACGCTGTAGGATATGCGACTGTCGTGTTGAAACTATCAGTTGCTCAAGCTATATTTGCTGAATACGGTCAACCTCAAACAGCAATAAGTTTTTTGGAAGTTTTCAATTGAAGGTGAAAAATGAAAAAGCAATACATATGGCTAGAGAGTAAAATTTCTGGTCTTGAAACAATACTTATACTCTGATATCATGCCGTCTCTTAATATTTATATGAATGGTGTATACTGGTCGAATCCCACACATTGAACTTTTATCTCCGTTACAGATTCACAATGGAGTTGTCAATGCAAATGAGATACGACCAAATGGCGCGCGCTGTCGGCCAAAGGCTCAACGTAGATCCTTACCTAATACAGTTCTTCAAGTGTCAAAAGTAAGTGGTTTTCTTTTACCTATTTAGCTTACGATTTCTGAGACAAATCGACGTGTTGTTAACGTTGCCATTGATTTCGTGTACCATTGAAAGCATAAATATATTTTTGATGACCCCTTGATATAATTCTCTATGAAATGATTTTAAACGTTGATTTATGGTTTACACTCAAAGTCATGTCAGATTGCTTTATTTCCTATAGACCATACAGAACTACAAGAAAAAAAAATGGTCAATAAATTTTTTGCTTATTTCAATCTTTTTAAAGTAGGAACAGACTTTTAGTAATCACATCTTCTAAGCTTCTCGTTTTTTGTTACAGCTACAAAGATACACCCGGATTGCCTCTACGGTACTCCTACGACGGAATACTTAAGGATTTGTTAGTGTACTGTAAACCAAAGTGCCCTAAGAAATTGTTCTATCAAATATTATCTATTAAAGTTAACGAATTGGACAACAAGAAGCAGTTTAAATGTTTATGGGTAAGTATGTTATACACTACTTTTCCAAGTTTCTACTCAGGCCATAAGCGCCCAGCAATGAGCCTTGATCTCCTCTCTATTGTGGCATTTTGTTTGGTCATGTGCCACGCTGGCGCCAAATTCTGCTTACCAATCGCTTTACTATCCCAATGAATGGTCGCAGAATCTTCCATAGATCAAAGAAACTGTAGACGGTACGTGCGGTGCTATTTGCATGGAGAGATTGATAGAATGGTTTCAACTTTTACATTTCTTACACGCGTCTCTCCATCTGTAGTTTCATTCATCAAAGCTAAAATGCCAAAAGTGACTGAAACAATTAATTGAATGGAACTAGGGCTCTTTCCCGGTTATTTTGACATTACAATATTTTTACGTAACTTATAATGTTTATAATTCTAATGTACTTACGTTTTTCAGGTTGGTCCAAATTATAAAGAAGATAAGGAATTAATTTTATATCCAAACAAAGGTGGCAAAGTTTCCGACATCTTGGAAGAGGCAGCGAAAGTGGTTGAAATGTCTCCGGACGGATCTGGCAGGTAATAATCCTGTTTACAATTAGCGCTATCTTGAATAGAGTAGGTATAAAGAGTCTCATAAAACGAATACCATATCACCATCGTCATATCAGCCCACTGAACTGACAAGCCTCCTCCATACGAAGCAATAAATAGCGATTCATAACCAGCCATCGACTTTTTGCGACCGCTACAATGTCATTCGCCGAGTAGATGATCTCCCTGCACAGAAAATAAAGGAGTCGGAATTAGCAAGCTTAAACTAAGCGTGGCAGTGGGCAGGTCACATAGCTTGCTGAATATGTAGCCGTTGGAGAGTATAAAGGTTCTGGAGTAACAACCGCGATCCAACGTGAAATGGAATCCCATATAAATTAATAGCACTACAAGCAATTTCCATACATGTTATGGATAAACTATTGACAAGTGTAGTAGTGCCACTCAAGAAACAAAAATTAGCAAAGCCTTATCAAATAAAGTTATTGACTTAAGATGCAAAGCCGAGAAGACTTGACCAATCACATCTATGTATGTAATGTATTAAGTATATCAGTCGTCATCTAGTGCCCATAACACAAGCTCCGCTTACTTTGGGGCTAGATGATGCTGTGTGGATTGTCCAGCATTATTTATTTTATTGGTTGTAAATAATCGTCCTGACAAACATACTCTCGTTACTGACCGGTCGATTCCACTTCGCTCCTCGAATAGACGAGAATTGACCAATCACATCTTACTCTTTGGAGAATGCACCCTAAACATCTACTTTCATTTCAGGTTAAGGATCGTAGAAGTGTCGTGTCACAAAGTAATACCGGGTCCCGACCCAGATCTTACGTTGGACCAAGTCACCATATCACCGCCGAGATTGTACAGAATAGAGGAGATCCCCAGAGATGAGCTGCACTTACAGGTATTACTTACTTATTTACTCCTGTGCGTTAGCGATCTAAAGTGAATCATGGCCCACACACAAGACTGCTCCAGGCATCTCTGTTCTGTGCTGTATCTCGCTAGTATCGTCGAGTAAGAGGATATTGGCTTTAACTTCGTCGATCCAGCGATACCTAAGCAGCCCTCCTTATGCCTCTTATAAAAGTGCAGTAACTAGTTTTTTTTTCAATATTTCATCCGGGAATCGAGTTCCTGTTGAAATTTTGATAGTGAGAGGGCAGTAAGGCGGTCGAATCTTCTACGCCCCGAAGGTTTTCCCTCACATGCCTTCTTAACAGCGCCTTTCATTATCGTCGTGTCCGGAGCCGGCCGTGCGGAGACGAGCATTTGAACTTGAAGGTATGAGAACTTTGTTATAAAATAGTGAAGCTTTAGATGTCCAGTGGAGCTAGTCAAAAACGCAAGACTTTCAAACTGGGCAGAACCTTTAGCAATAGAAAAAAACACCATGAAAAATGAAATCCTACTAAGTACTTACACCCAAACACGGAGCAAATATCGTCAGATCATGCAAACATACCCTCGGTGGGAATCGAATCGTGGGAATCCTCCCGTGTCGCAGGCGGACACTCGCGCGCTGCGTCACTGAGATCGCCAAGAGAATTCGGTCAGTCATCTTTTTCCCATAAATGAGATACTGAAACTAAGTTTCTCGAGTGGTGCTGTTTAAAATTATCGTCCTTAATATTGGAGTTGCTAAATTGATGACAAATCCTTCGAATCCTGCAATTCTAGGTGCAGCAATAACTAACAATTATATATAAATCTTCATGTCTACATAAAATCGAAGGATTATTATAAGGTTAGTTTCAATTCGTAAAAAATAACTTATCTGACTTCGTTTTAGAAAAAGTTTTTACTATATCCTTCAAACCGAAACAGCTCCTAGGCGCCTGAAACAAGCATTGTGGTTGTTCTTTCCAAGCTCTCGTCTCTAAAAATACAAAGATTCATAATCATCATTCTGACCCGGGATTACCCACTGTTGGTTAAAGCCCTTCTTTCGCTGCTGCCTGCCTTTTCTACTCTGTTTCTCGCATCCCAGTATACCTTGCGACATTGACGATGTCGTTGACCATTTTGCGAGAGTACAACGAATTTATCGAAGTCAACGAATTTCTTGGCTGAAGGAAACCGCCTTCGCCTTCGGTTAACTCCTCGACTCGTGATCACACATGGCACCGTACAAAAAAATGCCCAAATTTTGGAACTACTGGTAAATCGTTGTTTTAATTTGAATATTTGTCTTGCAGGAGGACGAGATACTGGTGCCTTGCGCGCATTACCACAAGCAAGTTTATGCGACGTTCGGCATTCCGTTCTTCGCGCGGATCAAACACAACGAGCCCTTCCAGGCGGTCAAGGATCGCCTGCAGAGGAAGCTCGATATACCTGATAAGGAATGGGAAAAGGTAACAAGAATTCACATGGATCCATATAAATTATTTGTTAAAAGCTACAACGTGATAAACGAATATTAAAATTTGTTTGTGAAATTAAGATTAGATAAAGAGCCATGATTGACACGGTTTGACACCAACCACTAACATAATACAACAGCTTTAGGGGCTTTTGGTTAGGCTAGTAGTAGTAGTAACTCTCATGAAACACATAATCTATAGTACTAATATTATAGAGGTAAAGTTTGTGAGATGTAGGGGGGGTGAATCAACTTCATCCAACCTCTCCGTGCTCGTGCCATTCACCATCGGAAAATCAAAATTTTTGCTATAAACTATAAAAACTACATGAAACTACCATGTTAGCACATTAAAAGAATCATATTTTAAACTGCAATACAGATTTTATAGTTTTTTCCATAACAGGGACACAAAAAGGTCGGTAAAAAAATTGATTGACCCAGGGGGTAATCTCTGGATCTAATGAACCGATTTTGAAAATTCTTTTACCAATAGAAAGCCACGTTAGTTGTGAGTGTCCGGCAATAATATTAACAAGTAAAAATGTTTACCGCCCAACGAAGTGGGCACGGGTCAGCTAGTTTACTCTATAATTTTTTATGTGAAGCTGTGATTTACCAAAATAAAAATAAAATATTGTATTTATAGGCCTAGGAATATTTTGAAAATATTTAACGCATTTATTTTCATATTATTCCTTCACAAAATCTCTGATAGGAGTAATTGATTGTACAGCAGGCTTGCTGGTATTATTAGACAGATTACGTTAATTTACGTTATTTTGTTTGTTGCAGTACAATTTCGCCGTTGTAACGAATGGCAGACCTAACTACATAAGTGAAGGAGCATCAGTGAACATTTATGACTTCAGAGCAAGTAGCAATACTAGTGAGTACATTTTATAGTTTATGCTGTGGTTATCTATTGGCAATAAGAAATGAGTTAGCCTGAGGGATCTATCATACACAAAAAAAAAATTTAATACAGACACCGGAACATTACTTCCCGACTTAGGGTCCTATTAGAAAGAAAGCGGGCACACGTTCAAGCGTTACGCGTTCGCGTTATACGTTGTGTTGTATGGAATACGGAACGCTTGAAGGTACCTCTGCTTTCTGCCTGATAGGACCCTTAGGGTTTCGAACTTTGCTATTACTAATTTTTATGTCTGATAAAACCGACTTCAACTGTATAAGTTGCCGCTGGATGGGTGTTCCTGCCACTTTGTTGGACGGCTAGGTAGTAAAATAAACTAAGCGTCCAAGATACGGCGTCTGTTTTAACCGGCTTGCACATTTTTTATTGATGCTTATGACAGACGTTTTCTTACATTAATCATCGTCTTGTGTCTAGTTACCAGAAGACCGCTGTTGATCGTCCAAAATATCTTCTATAACCAACCCTAAACCGATCGTTTGTCATCGTCGTATTTACAACTTATCTCTCAATGCCAATAGAAATGTGACGTACCTATCGCAATCTCAATATTCAGACCTAGAATACGTGCTAAAATTTAATGTAGATATGTCCCTTCCAGACCCCACTGGACGGCCGTGGCTCGGCCTAGAGCACATCAACAAAACGCCGAAGCGATCCCGCGTCAACTATCTCGAGAAAGCGATCAAGATCTACAACTGAGTATTCGCCCGCTCTAACATTCGCCCTGGTTAGCTCGATAACATTGCCAGTGCTGGAGGGTAACTTACCCTGCGATAGTAAAGTTTACGGTATCTTTACGTGTTCATGACAAGACAATCCGAATGATTCTATTTGATGATGGAAATACATCGATTGGCATGCTCAGAACCAGTATTAGAAAGATTATCAGGAAGAAGTTGATCGAAATCAATTAAAAGTGGTTGAAGCTTACCTCAGATATACTGGGTGAGAAATAAATCCTACTAATATTATAAATTTGAAAGTAACTTTATCTGTTTGTTACCTTTTCACGCCTAAACGGCTGAACGGATTGTAATGAAATCAGGGAGGTAGATGGTATCCCGGGGACGAACATAGGGTACATGAAAAGTGCGTGCGAAGCCGCGGGCAGCAGCTAGTTAATAAAGTAATCTAGTATGCGAGAAGTCTGGTGTACCTTAGCAGGCGTCAGCTTGTCTGGTGTTTGAGTACTAAGTTCTATCTAGAAGGAAAAAGTAAAATTGCAATTTATCGTATGTCGCAATTTATCAAATGACACATATTGATAGTTCTGTCTGTTCGGGAGTGCTTAAAGTAAATGTACTTCACTGTTTTTCTATTATTTCGTGTATAATTCAAAGTTGAGCTGATAACATGTTGAATGAATTATCGTTACTTGTACTTTGCTGGTACTTTTGTGACACAGAATAAATACCCTTTACGTTACGTGGACTTACGTCTAATGCATACTCTACGAGTTTAGTCGGCACGGCACCTACTGCATGAAATACATAGGCATTGTTTCGACTTTTCCATCATCACACTCCATTCGTATACAAAGTTACCTTTCGCAACACGTAATTTTACTATCGCACGGGAATGCAACTAGCCTTATCTCGTAATAATATTACTACCTACTACATTGCAAACACCATAAAGGTTGAAGCTCATTATAAAGTATCAACACGTGGATGGTACGACACCGGCACTTACGTCTCGCCTATTTTGTTATCCACGATATCAGTGAATAGGGCGAAAATGGGACATTTGACTCTCAGCTATGGTTGCTATCATGTCAACCGCAGCAGGTTAGCGAAAAAAATGTGCACACACAAACATACAAATAAACAAATAAACAACATCTCAACCTAAATGCATATACCGCCTCCGTATCGTCGCGGGTAAAAGAGTACACAACAAAGGCTGGTCGACAAATTGACAAAACACTTTCAGCCAATGACAGTGCCTACAATATTAATACACTGAAATGACGCACCAACTCGCCAAGTTATGTCGGGTGGTTCGGTGTGAGAGCCCCCCTATTCATAATACTCTGCTAACTCACTCTGACTGCTTCTATTGACATATGTCAGAGTGAGAAGTAACACTGCATATCAACTGTTGTAAGTTAGCAGAATGTTATGATTATGGTGGTACGAGTCTATAAAGCTTTGCGTCCATCGGATCGGAATCGAAACGTACGACAGCGTAAGGATTTCTTGCTTTGTACTGATTTCTACGTACGGGGTGCACTTGAACGGCATAATATCTGCCGATAGCAACATAATGTAAATACCGACGCCGCGTGCGCTACGTACGCTCCAATCCGGTGAACGCACGCACAGATTTAGTATGATCGTGAACGAAACTCAATTCATTGTTTTTTTGGCAGAAACTGATAGGCGAAGTTAAGTCGACAATCATTCGACTGCTATCACGGGCGTTGCCTTCAGTTGCTTATCAGCTCTGAATTAGAGGCGATATATTACATCGTCTCCTGCACCCCGTCTATCTGGTCTCTACGGTTGATACTTTATATTGAACCTGAATTCTTTTGTTACTATAATGCTTCTAGTATTCACATATAAAACAGCCCACAGATTGGATTTGCTAGTAAAATTGTTTTTTACTCAAGTTTCTAAAGGCCAGTTAATATGCCCCCCGTTTTAAATGAGATCTTAGGATAAAACAGATAGCTTCTAT
This sequence comes from Eupithecia insigniata, assembly GCA_947859395.1. Taxonomy (NCBI): domain Eukaryota; kingdom Metazoa; phylum Arthropoda; class Insecta; order Lepidoptera; family Geometridae; genus Eupithecia; species Eupithecia insigniata. The sequence continues at coordinate 5,866,781 of OX401999.1, read as the reverse complement.
GTATATTCTATGTATACCAATTGTAAGAGCATTTATGTTTAAACATATACATTCTGGTTTGGTAAAAGTGTTGAGTATTAGCTGCAGACACCTAATTATAGTTATTGTTTACTGTATTATGTTTTCTTTTACACTTTTGGACGATTGTTACACTATCAAACAAACTCACAGTTACACCAAAATGCTTCAATAAAACCATCAAAACTGCAAATATGCATTACTAGTACTCTTTTTGAAGAAACCGTAAATGATTTTGTATGTAATGAGCGTATTTTGTCTGTCAATAAAGCTTTTTTACAACATCAAGCCAGTCAACATTTTTGCGGTGTTTCGAATCCCAATGTAGTTTTGGCTTGTTGAGTGGACGTGGCATATCGTAAAATGTTCTTTTTATCAAAAATTTTGTCTATTCTCATTATTATCGGCTTATGTTCGGCTGTGCTAATACCATCATTCATTTCATGTTACATTGTTTTGGTGATTCGGCATCTATTCAAACATTTTAATATTTATTTTTTAAATATTTTATGTTGTTTTATCGCAAAGACATTTGCAATTATTTATTGTGATCTGACTAATTTAACTAAGAAAAAGAAAGAAAATCCCTAGATATGGTATACACGAGATTTGGATCCTGGAGATGATCCAGACACAGTCAGATTTTAAGGTGTTTGACGATTTTATGATGAACATGAAGGCAAAAAAAAATTTTACTTGTGTAACATCCCTAATCTCTGAACTATAAGCTATATATAAGCTATTGCCGATGCTGAAACAGCTCGCAATAATTAGAATTAGGTGAAATTTCATTATTTTTATTCTAAGATCGCCATTAGAACTGGTTTTATTATCTTATCTAAATGTTGTTGGCAAGTGAAATAGCAAGTATTTGTAGCCTGCTAGTAATATACTTATGGTATTGCGAATGTAATGGTCTTGGATTACTCTTTGTAGCATAAAGTTTTCACTGACTGTACTCAATAATATCATCCTATTTTCATAATATTTATATGATAATTTAAATTGATGTATTTTGATGGTATTGTGATAACATTAGTGAAGCTTGTAAATAGCTATAGCTGTTCATATAAAACTATTTATGAATTTTATATCGAGATGACGCTGAAAATTCTTGTGTAACCAGTGTTTTTAAATTATGCAATAACTTAATGTAAAATGTTTTGATTGTTGTCGAATTACCAAACTAGCTTGTGGATTTGAGGCGATAGAGGTTTTTTAAAAATTGTAATATGTGGGTAGTGCGAGTTTTTGTGTTGTCGTTCGCTTTCGAAAGCGAGAACGTTTGCGGTTGTGATTGGTTGATTTTAACAGTTCGTTATTGATTCCATACTATAGTGACGTTGTTGATATCGTTTATCGACATAATGAAACTCGCGCTAGGCACTCGTTTTGAATAGAGTTTCACGCCAGTGTAACTCGCATGTAGGTTAATTGTATCTAGCACTGTAATTTCATTCGGCTGAAAGCCCACTCAACACTCGAGCATTATTAAAATGTTTATAATTTAATTTGTTTACACGCCTGCCAGAGAAAGATAAGTTATTGATTCTTAAAATTAAAATAAATACGTGGAAATTATGTATATATATGATGTAATAAATTAAGAGAAAAATTCAATAAGTTTTCGTAACGATGCCTTAGAAGTTTTAAGACTTGAATTCGAAATAATTTATACCCTTTAGTTTTGATAACTTATTCACATAAATGGTAAAGTAGGGTGATTTCGCTCGCTCGGCTTGCACGATGTTTTATGAAGCGGATAATATAATTTTATTTTAATATTGTGTGTCGATTGCGCTATTTACATTAACAAGGTTTGAGGATAGTTAAATAGTCGCTTTAAGGACGTGCCAGTGATATTCTGGCGAAGGGATTAGTTTTGTTTAACCGTTGAACAATCTAGCCGGGCCTCGTCAGGGATGGCTAACTAACTTTGATTTCCCCGTAGTTGACATGTTTAATGTTTCGCTGAATATAATCCTATATTTGTTTATTTTGATGGTTTGTTTTACGACGAGATTCCCTTTGGTTTAGCTTATTCGGCTAGAGTTAGAAGTTCCTAAATTCTGTAAAAGGATTAATATTCGTCTCATATTCAGTAACAAAAACACGTAAAGCTTGTTTTCATCATAGGTGTATAGTCATAAACATCATCACACCCCATGAACGTCCGTTGCTGGACACAGGTATATAGTATACGAAGCAAATTGATTTACGTAGTTTTTGAACTGACCAGATCCTAAACGAAAAGCAGGACTTCATTCACTCAGAAGAAGTACAATCAAAAAGAATACAGATGTTTTCACGCGTTCCGTTCAAACACAACCGATGCGTTGTTTCATCAGCGCTGATCTTCGTCAAATTACCTATAGCTCGCGTATTAGGGCCAGGCTAGACGGCGGAATCCGCGTGATTCCAATCCAAGATGCTTCCATGCGGTCTAGGATGATGCCAATGTAAATAAGATTCACTGAGGGTTTCTCAAAGATGTTTACATTCTCGCGGATTCTGTCGTTTCTTATCTGGCCCTTGCGGCCTTGGCGTGGCAGAAAAGTACATAAGATTCATAAACTACGAGTAAAGTAAAACGGGGTGAAAAGAGACTCCAGGGTGAATAGAAATGAACGAAAAACTGGAGCAAGACATTACTGTCTCGTAGCAGTGGAAGTATCCTTAGTCCGTGACCGTTCACCTCCTGTGTCAGTGGATCTGACCTCTGCTAAAAGATGTTTTGCTCCAGTATTTCGTCCATTTCTATTCACCCTGGAGTCTCTAGTACGGTACGGTTTACGGTAGGTACCTATGTAAGAACCAACCACAATCAAAACAAACCACATTTTATCTTTTATGGGTGGGTAGGTCTAAGTGCTATACATATTTTGCATCCTCTGCAGGCTGGTTCAAACAATGCTGTAATTACGTTTAAATCCTCGCCGGAGCACCTACTACTTGGCGGAGCTCTCGAAATGATTGAATTTTTTACAGAGCCACGAGCAACGTTCCTACTTTGTTTATTACTTTTTTATTTGACGACTGTTCTTCACTGGGTTTGGAGGTTTCGGATCTTTCACTATATTTTTTCTGTAGGTACAGTCAGCGTCAAATTGATATGAGCGTCGAGAGTAGTCAAAATGATCTGAAAAACACAAAAGCAATTTGATATACGCAGTTCGAATCATCATATTGCTGTAAGGACCCAAGGTGGTCAAAATATCTTACTACTCATTGTTTCATATTTATATGAGCAGTCAGGATGTTCAAAAATATTTTAGCAAACAAAGCTCTCAAAGGTAGTATGCAAACTCTTCAGTGAATATATTTGAAGGTACATTTACGCACAGATAACAACTAGACGCTCATATCAATTTGTCGCTGACTGTACCTAATAAATATAATCGTAAGGACCACCCTCTTACTTTTAAAACTCTGTAAACTTAAAAGCATTTAGCCGGGAGTCACTTGTTCTGTTGGCATAAGTCTAAAATAAAAAAAACTGCTTAGATGGCTAAGCAGTGTTTTTTATTTTGACGTTTGTCAATATAAACTATTAAACAACTTGTAATAAATTGATACATAAGCTCGTGCTCCACCGTCACCACCGTCACGTCAATTCGTCTGCATTTTTTTTGTATGTTACGCGATATCTCCGCCAATTATGGAAGGATTTTTTTTTTTTTCACTATTGTATTGAATATGATCCCTAGGGGGTCCCATAAAAATTTTATGCCCAGAAATTAATATTTATCCCGCAAAACTTAAAATAAGTGTAAAAGTAAGGGAATTTGAAGTCGGTTTATCGTTGTTTAAAACACGCCAATTTTTCTGGATTTTTTGTTCGCATGTATGAAGGACATGGAGCAAGCCTAGGAATAACCTGCCATTCTTTATTGATAATAAACATTGCTTTATCCCGGCTAATTTGCGCTCTAAATAATGACGTGCCACCGATCACTTTCCCCAATCGCTCATAAGACGAAGTAATAATTTCTACGTAATACGAACAGGCAATTGGCTCTCGAGCCATTACTGTAATGACAATCAATTTATTTATCGTCGCCGGTGGAGTCTGCCCCTAATCCCTTCACAGAGCGCGGTGTAACTTTTCAGTAGTGAAACTTTGAGTAAAAAGATCTGAATTTTCCTCGAATAATGGTTAGGTTCATTTTGTGGCGCGTGGTGCTTAAGTTCTCACCAAGGTAAGTATTTATATGTATATTATACGTTCTTACTCTTATTACTCTTCTAGGTAGGGATTAATTACATGGTAATTACTTACCAAGGTAGTAAATACCAGGTAATCACCTAGGTGAATTAAGTTTTCGTCACCTTTGTGTTCTGGATTACAGATAAATACGTCCACTGTTGAACATGACCTCTCTAATCATGGGGGTTTGGATGACCAAACCCCCATGTTTAGAGAGGTCATGTTATCCGCCTGTCAAACGTGTTGATTATGAAATCAACACGAACGTGTTGATTATGAAATCAACACGTTTGGCAGGCGGATTGGTGATCGCAACGGAGGTGTTAAAAAGGAGTGGAGTGGTTCAACAATTGATAATTTTAGCTTAGTCATTTAATTTTACTGCTCCTACTGTGCTTTTTGGTACACTGTGGTGGGAGACGACAGGACGAGGCGCGAAGGGGACCAGACAAGATGAAAAACTAGACTAATTAATCCTGGAAAAAGCTTTAGACTTGTACATCTAAAGGCGTTGGAAGTAGTAGGATAGATAACCTCTGAATGACCTCTCATTACTGCGCTGTCCCAGTTAATTCTAAAATCACAGACCGATTTGATGTAAAATCAGCGTAAATTGGTTTCGGTCAGTACAACAAATGGATGTTTCTGCACTAAGTATATGAAACACGTGGGAATATAATTTTTTGATTATTGCCCTGCCTCTTTGCAACTCTTCTCCGGTTTTTCTGAGACGAATCTTCAAAGCCATTCATCTGGTTTTGTAGGTTTAGGTTGTAAATCGTCTGTATAAACTTAAAACATGAACCTAATTTGCAGTTTGTGTCATCAGCCGTGGTACACCTACCCACTGTTCGGCCCCGTTTATCAGTGTCGGGGGACACGCGCAGCGAGAATGCGGCCAGCTGCGGCGGCGTACAGAATGGTGCGTCGTTAGCGTTAATCCATTTCGGGCATTGGGGCATTGGAGTGCCTGAGCGGGTCGGCTTTCGGCATTCAGCTAGCTGCCCCATCGCGCTCTGCAATGCGAGCTCAGGAATTTGAATGCAAATTGAAAATGCCATTAGATCAGCAAACATTTAGCTTCCCTATCAAACGTTGCATTGTGTTCCAGTAACCGAGAAATAATTATTCGGTCCGTGATGTTGAATCCATTGGGACGATTCAGTCTAGGTGTTTGGGATTAGAGCTTCATTCTGTTTGATTTTCGAGCGTTGAGTTTCTATTCTGCACCGTGCAGCGAGTTTAAATTCTTTTTTTAAGCTTACTGGTGTAAAAGACATTCGGCAAACTGCTACACTTAGGTATGCTACATGAAACCATCTACGTTAAATCGATCGGGCCGCGCTGTGGACCATTTGCAAAGGCGATAATGTTTTATGCTCACTATAAAGTTCCTCACATTGGTTTTTATGGCTTTTCGCTAGCTACATTATCGTTTTAAAACAAACAATACTTCTCAATTGCAATGAAAACCTTGCTCTTCGCGAAAAGCTTACTCTTTTTATACGTTTTTTTTGTTTTCGTGAAGGGGGAAAGCAATGTTACTTTGACTACAGCTACTGTGTGTGTTGGTGAATGCATCAAGCCTACTACTATGAAAACTTCTGTTTATAGAAGAATGTTGGGCGATTGGAACGAAGAAGATGAACTTGCAACTCCATCTCACCATTTCAGGGCAACAGAGAAAAAAAGAATATGTTAGTCCAGTCGTTACATCAGTATTCATCACAACATTAAGAAATTTCAAAGTAGCTTGCAAAAACAGGCAGATAATTTTAGTTCCAGCCAATGTTAAGCATCAAAGTTATTTAATCTTCGTTGCTTTTAGCTCGTTCGGAAATATGGAAATGGGATTACTGGTGTCAACTACAAAGGAAAGCTGGAACGTGTTCTGAACCAGCACTAAGGTAAATCCTTGGTTTTATCCTCAAAGAGTAGGTGATAATTTAGCTGGCTAATGAATCTCTCTCTGTTTTGAGAAACAGAAGCAACATTCGGTAGTTTTAAAGATAATAAATAAATAATGCTAGACGATCCACACCCATCATCTAGCCCCAAGCTAAGCAGAGGTTTTGATAAGGGCACTATAGATGACGAATATATTTAATTTTATTTGTTTTTTTTATTTTGTTTTTTGGACAATTCACACAACATTATCTAGCCCCAAGCTAAGCAGAGCTTGTGTTATGGGTATACTAGATAACTGATATACTTAATATAATACGATACATAGATAGATATTTTTTATTATACATAGAAAACATCAAGAACACCCTGAACAAATATTTGCAGATCGTACAAACATTTGTCCCGAGGCGGGAATCGAACTCACAACCTCCTGCGTCGCAGGCGGACCTTCGCCCGCTGCGCCACAGAGGTCGTCCACAATACTTATTACATATCATTATTTAAGCCCATACACGGACATAGGCCTCCCCCATACGAGCGATGCCACACAAATAGTGTTCCTGAGCCGCATTCATCCATCGACTCACCCGAGACCGCTATGACACGCTATGATGTCGTCGGTCGATCGAGTGGATGGTCTCCCAACACTGTTTGGCGTTGCATCGATGCATCGTAGCCGCCACTCGAGAACTTTGTTACCCCAGCGGTCTAGGAATCGGAATGATAGGAACCATTCCTATATAATTACATAGATATTTTTATCGTACTAATAAAATACCCAGAACACCCGAGACAAATATTAGCAGATCGTACAAACATTTGTCCCAAGGTGGAAAACGAATCTGCAACCTCCTGCGTCGCAGGCTGACCTTCGTCCGCCGCGCCTCATCGGTCGTCATAATAAACATGTAATAAACATTAGGAAGTCTTATGGTACGTCAGCGTCAAATTGATATGAGCGTATGAGCGTATATATATAGAGTAGTCAAAATAATATGAAAAACATAAAAGCAATTTGATATACGCAGTTCGAATCATCATATTGTTGTAAGCACCCAAGGTGGTCAAAATATCTTACTACTCATTGTTTCATATTTATATTTGTAGTCAGGTGTTCAAAATAATCTTAGCAATCAAAGCTCTCAATGTTATCTGTACCTTCACCCTCATAAAATGTACCTTCAAAAATATTCACTCAAAAGAGTTTATTACTACCTTTGAGAGCTTTGTTTGCTAAGATAATTTTGAACACCCTGACTGCTCATATAAATATGAAAAAATGAGTAGTAAGATATTTTAAATACCTAGGGTGCTTACAATTATATGATGATTTGAACTGCGTATACCTATCAAATTGCTTTTATGTTTTTCAGATAATTTTGACTACCATAGACGCTTATATCAATTTGACGCTGACTGTACTCGGGTACGTTTAATTCTATATAATCTATTTGCCATTTAGAAAATACATGCGATATAATTTTTTAATAGCGCTGACCTTGATGCGAAGGTGATTTTTATATTTTTACACCGTTTTACACCTGCGCAGAACCCCTCTCCACTTTCGCCGAGCGCGGATCTATTAAACCGTGACGAGACGTCTACCTACCTACTCGTATTATATTCAATTCAAAATCGATTATAAACCACGATGCGACCTGTATCTAAGTATTTTATATGACCTACTTTTTTGCAGATTTTATTATGACTCTATCTTGGACCAATGTAAATCTTTCAAATACAGTGGTTGTAAAGGAAACAAAAACAATTTTAATACCATGGAGGAATGTGAAAGAAATTGTAAAGGTTTGTATTTTCTAGTGGAAAACCAGCATTAGGGTGCTTTTGCACCAGAGCAAAGCGGGTGAAATCATTTATTTATTTATTATTATCTCACAAAGGTTACTGATATACATATACTAGATTGTTACACAAGGGTAGTAAGGGAGCTATTACAGAACAAGATCCAATTTGGCGCCAGTGCGAGCTCAGCTCGCAAAGGGCCCTAAATTGGATTGAGTGCACCCGAGTTATTTAGACGCCCGAGCGAAGCGAGGGCGAATATAGTTCGAGGGTGCACTCAATCCAATTACGCGCCCTTGCGAGCGCTCGCAATGGGCGCTAATGGATCGAGTGCACCCGAGAACATAGTTCGAGGGTGTAATAGCTACTTGCAACCGAGGTAAGCATTCTACTTTACATCATAATGGCGAGGCAAATAAAACATTTATATACTTAGGTATGACAAAATGTAATTTTTATTAGAAAAAATAATTATTTATTAAAAGATTTTGTACAACATCTTCTGCTTCGAGATGACAGAAATCAGGCGTGCGGACCAGTTCTTCATCTGATGAAGTACTTGCCATACTGAACTACCACTTTAAACGTGTTTATTACAGTTTTAACTTTTAACTTTAGTTTATTACAGTCGCACATATCAAATCAAATGAAAGGCCGCCATTTGCATAGTTTTTTTTTTCAGTAAGAAGTTTTCTTATCATTTTATAAGAAAAGAGATTGTTTCTCCAAGGAGTTTTGCATAGCTTGAACTGTAGTCTTTACAATTCAAACAAAGTGTGACGTAATGAGATTTGGAAATGGAATTCCTATAAAAATGTACTGTGTTGCGAATACCATCTTACACAGCCTCTTTGCTTAATTTGTAAAACCTTCTTGCCGAGCATTATGATGTAAAGGTTGTTTACATGACGTGATAGATACCGATACTCTAATGTTAACCTGCTTTGTGAGAGACTGGTGCCTGGATAGGGTTTAGAAACCTACATTAGTGAAATGAGTCGAGCATAGCTAGTCATCATCATGCGGTAATCAGAATCTAGTTTGATTAGTTCAGTTTTTGCATTGATCATTATCAGATCGGTATTCTGTGCACAAGTGTTAATTTTTTGCTGTATAGCTAATCTGTCGAATCCGAAGTCAAGAAAGTCAAAAGTCGAAGAATCTGCCCAATTCACGATCTGTCGAGTAGCGAATCTGCCGAATTACGAATCTGTCCAATCCAGAATCTGTCCTACACCGAACAAAGGATTTATACTATAACAGTGAAGCGTTCCTACTTTACCTCATCAGCAATCAAGTCCACAGCTGTCCCCCTCCCCCTAAACAATGGGGACTTGCCACATTAACATGTTTGGCATGCCGATTGATGATAATAGTATAGGTGTGTCAAAATACACTGAATAAAATAAATAAATAAATAATGCTGGACAATCCACACACTATCATCTAGCACCAGTCTAAGCAGAGCTTACGTTATGGATACTAGATTACTGTTAATATATAGGTACTTAATGCATTGTAATATTACATAGATGGATATATTTTATTGTACCTACATAGAAAATACCCAAGACAACCGGGACAAATATTTGCAGATCGTACAAACATTTGTCCCAAGGCGGGAATCGGACCCGCAACCACCTGCGTCGCAGGCATAGAGTATCGTCGCAGGCAAACCTTTGCCCGCTGCGCCACATTGGTCGTAATTAAAAATGGAAGCTGCTGTCCTTCACCAGGTCCCCTTAGTAAGTATTCCCCTTGCGACATCCACGGGCTGAGAATGAGGGGTCGCAACAGCCTCCGTAGCAATTGGACAGATTCGCAACTGGAGAGATTCTCCGCTGGAAGGATTCTCAACTGGACGTACAGTCGCGAGAAACCCTTATCCACGTTCGTAACTAAGATTTCATAACTCGTAAAGTATAAGGCCTCTACACACCAAACCCACGCTGTAACCTCGAATCACCCATTATTGCGCAAGTGAGGCCACCAGGGTCCATACAAATAGTACAGTAGGTAGTACCTAATGTAATTAACCTATATGCCTTCTTACCAGACATATCTTTCAAGGTGCTCTATACATGGAAATAAAAGAAATAGACCAAACGGAAGAATGTTCTTTGCAACCAAATTCAGGACTGTGTGTAGCGATGTACAGAATGTAAGAATACCTAACAATTTTATTAAATCGTTTCTAACTAGTTTTCTTTAGCGTCATTTCCATACGATTTACTACTTATTGCTGTACCGCGCTGCGCTATCAATATTATACATATCGCTGCCTATTATACATATATTAAAGTTGGCTTACTATTTCGTTGTTCGAGGCCGTTCTCGCAAAAACTAAATCTTCCTGATTTTTTTTCGTACAAACGCTAATCTTTTGCGAAAACATAAGACTTAGTTTTGCTCGAAAAGGAATCGGAAGTTTCGATTGTCCGTATCCGAGTAGGACCTCTGTAGGGCTATTCTAACTCGATCAAAAAGTTTCCGTGACACGAAACCTGACGCAAATCCGCGCGAAATTCAAATTTTGCGGTTTTTAATATTTTCTGCGTTCTACATGGAATAAAACTACCTATAAAGTAGTTTTTTCATAAATCACTGACTATTTTCTATGAACCCATGTTCCAATTAAGTACTATTAATGGGGCTTTTGGTAATGATTTTTAGTAACAAATCTCATAAATAATTTCTCCAAAAGTCGAGACTAATCGAAATTTGGTTCGACGATTTACGGTACCTAAGCTATTTATATGATATTGATATTGCTTGTAGAAGGCAGAAAATATAAAAAACCGCTAAAATATTTAAATTTCTCGCGGATTAATTGAATTTCGCGCCGATTTGTGTCGGATTTTGAGTCACGGAAACTTTTCGATCGAGTTAGAATAGCCCTGCTGATATAAGTACCTACCATAATTTTACGCTATATTTTCAGGTGAACCTTTCTAAAATATAAAATCTGCTGCGGCGGCAGTTGCCTAGATTAGGTAACTACAGCCAGCATTTGTATTATTTTGCATACTTAGGTTAGTATGCAAAATAATACAAATGCTGGGAATGCTGTCTACTGCTGTTTTTTCTGGTAGGTAGGCTACTACTGGCTCATCCAAGACAAGAGTGGATGATGTCTTCTATATAATGATCTGTCAGAACTGTAGACACGCACCCCAAAGGTCCAGCCAGAAATTCATTTCCTGTTGAGCCATATTAAGCTGAGACAGGATCTTTTTGGTTCACATGGTGCAGGCACTATGTTAGAATTAATTTTATTTTTTATATTGTAAGGTTACTCTGATAACGTGTTTTTGATGTGAGACAGTAAAATTATTTACTTTCCTTCTTCTAAAACTTCGTGATAGATACATCGTTTTCATTTACATTTCCATCAGGTGAGATTGTGGCCAAACGAATTTCTTTTGTTTAAAACAAAACACCTGAAAATATAGCGTAGGCACCTAAATTATTTCCTCTGTGCGGTCCTATACCGTCAGATGGAAATAAGCCTTATAGCCCGGCTACACGCTCAAGCGTTTGTGCACGAATGATTGCACAAACCAGTATGCGCAAGCAAGATGAGCCCGGCCACACGCTCCATATTGCTTGCGCAAACTGATTTGAGCCCGGCCACACGCTCCATATTGCTTGCGCAAACTGTGTTTGTACACAAATGTTGGAGCGTGTAGCCGGGCTATTAGGTATTCTCTGATTCGAATAATTCTATCATGGCGTGCTTTAATGCTGTAATTTCCCGTTGTTTTGAAGGTTTTACCACGATGTAAACGACAATGAATGCAAACAGTTCATCTACGGTGGCTGCGGGGGCAACGCTAACAGGTTCAGTACAAAGTACAAGTGTACGAGACGGTGTGGTCAAAGGGTCACAGGGAGAAAAAGAGATTAAAAGTTTTTGCGAAATGTATGGCATTATTATTTAAACTTCCAGTTTTTTGTGCCGGCGTCAGTCGGTTTGCGTTCCAAGAATAATCAACCAATTGCAAGTGGTTGATCTGTGTTATTTTAAATCCAGTCAAGTCATGAACACAATTTTTATTCCAGTGGAGATTTTTTTAGTCGCGCTGTGTTAGTAATCTCGAATGATGTCCGAATTAACCTACTCTCTTCGTTCGTACCTTAGCC